>OZ030006.1:99480857-99833357 GCA_964023405.1 Apodemus agrarius | reverse complement strand
CTTTTTTACACACACACACACACACACACACACACACACACACACACACACGATCTTGATGGACATTGCATCCTAAAAGGAGGGGGAAGTGGGTATGTTTGAAATTAACATCCAACAAGGCTGGCCAAGCTGAAGTCTACCTGTTTTGCCCGGGAGCCAGCGTGTGTGATAGCCAGGAATATTTGCAGGAAAACTGTCCCTGGACCCCACCCTGCCCTTGCTGGCTTCACTCAGCTCGCGAGCAGACATGCTCACTCTCAAATTCTTTAGCTAAAGGCCGGACACGCTTATTGCCTCTCCCATGATGACCCTTTGTGCGCAGGGTAAGTTGTCAGGCTTCCTGGCCCAGGAGAACATGGCTGTTCCCTGAATCCAGAAAGCCCCTGTTCTTGTCTCTGTCGGCCCCTCTATCACAAAACAGATGGCCGGGTATGGGATAGAAAACCCATAAAAGGTCTTCCACCCAGCCCTCCTTGCCTACGGAAATCATTCTACTTCCGCATGTCTGAATTTAAGCAGCAGTGTGGCTTCGGGGTGGGTGCTGGATGAAGGAGGGGTCAGCTTGGACTCCCCTCCTCTTGTTCAGGCTTGAAGGCAGGCAGAGCTTTGTGATGGTTGAGTTTCTCATTGTGTTCCCCGAGGGTGGCAGAAGCCTGTGGTAAGAGAGGGTGGAGCACAGGGGTCATGGCCTGCCTTGAGCCTGGCCTTGTGTAGCCCAGAGCCAGCTTGAGGCTCACAGGATGCTAGAGGTGCCGGGGAGGGGAGTGTTGGGGAAGGTGGGCCTCCACCCCCAACCCACACCAACTCACTTCTTCCCCTCTTATCTTTACCCCCACCCAACCACAGAGACCTTCACGAACTCTCCTGTGAGAGATTGTTGAGACTCCTCACAGCCAATGTTTGCCTCCGCCTCAGGTCATACCATCCCAGGATTTTTCTGTTCATCTGTCCAGGGCTGGGACTAAGGAGTAGCCAGTGGGCCATTGGGGCAGGTGGTCCTCAGAGTCAGGCAAGCGCTGGCCTTGAGTCTTCCTTGACTGTCAGTTCAGGGCTGGGACACACGTGCTCATCTACAGCTGCATGGCTGAGCTTGCGTTCTTTCTATGACCACGGAGCGTGTGTCACCTCTTCTGGGTGGAATGAGCATTCCCAAGTGCCTGATGGCCTTGGTGTGCTCGGAAGGCACATGGGTGGGGATCCCCAGGAGAAGCCGGCTCTGGCTCCCTCAGTTGGGATCCTGAAGACGTCTCTATGGCATTTCACTTGGTTTCTCTGCTTAGTCTCCTACATGAAGGCTTAGAAACACTGTCCATATGAGCATGTAACAGGAAAAAGCCAGTGGGCATCTACAGGCTGCGGCTCGGACTGATGAAAAGGACACTAAGACATCTTTTTGCTAAGCGCTCTGTTTTGTGCAGATTGTACCACTGATCCATGCATTGGGAAACCTGGACAGGAAGGTAACCCAAGGAGGTATATTTTAACTAGAACCAAGACTCCCAAGGAGGAGGGCTCGGTTCCCTAAGAGGAACAGGCTGTCTCAAGTCAAAACTGTCAGGCATGGTGCCATGCTTCCTTAAACAGAACTTGGAGGTAGAGGATGGGGGACAGAGGGTGGAAGATGGGTGGAGGACGGAGGAAGGATGGAGGATGGTGGATGGAGGATAGAGGATGGAGGATGGAGGATGGATGGAGGGAAGAAGGGTGGAGGATGGAGGATGGTGGATAGAGGGAGGATGGTAGATGGTGGATGGAGGGAGGATGGTGGATGGAGGGAGGATGGTGGATGGAGGATGGAGATGGATGGAGGATGGAGGATGGATGGTGGATGGAGATGGAGGGAGGATGGTGGATGGAGGGAGGATGGTGGATGGAGGGAGGATGGTGGATGGAGGATGGTGGATGGAGGATGGAGATGGATGGAGGATGGAGATGGAGGGAGGATGGAGGATGGATGGTGGATGGTGGATGGAGGGAGGATGGTGGATGGAGGGAGGATGGTAGATGGAGGGAGGATGGTGGATGGAGGGAGGATGGAGGATGGATGGAGGATGGAGGATGGTGGATGGTGGATGGAGGATGGAGGATGGAGGGAGGATGGAGGATGGAGATGGATGGAGGATGGAGGATGGAGGATGGAGGATGGAGATGGATGGAGGATGGAGGATGGAGATGGATGGAGGATGGAGGATGGAGGATGGAGGATGGAGATGGAGGGAGGATGGAGATGGAGGGAGGATGGAGGATGGTGGACAGAGGATGGAGGATGGAGGATGGAGGATGGAGGATGGAGGATGGAGGATGGATGGAGGATGGTGGATGGTGGATGGAGGATGGAGGATGGAGGATGGAGATGGAGGGAGGATGGAGGATGGAGGATGGTGGACAGAGGATGGAGGATGGAGGATGGAGGATGGAGGATGGAGGATGGAGGATGGAGATGGAGGATGGAGGATGGAGGATGGAGGATGGAGGATGGTGGACAGAGGATGAGGATGGAGGCATCAGCAGTTCAATGGCATTCAAGACTGCATAGCAAGTTGTCATCCAGGATTACAGGAGACTCAGTCTCAAAAGGACAACAAGCAAAACAATAATAAAAATCAAAAGTGAATAAAGCAACAACCTCCCTAAAAACAACAAAACAACACCACCACCCCCAAATCAGAGGTGTCAGGCATACGGCCTTGCAGGCCCGATTCTGAGACTGTGTGCCCAGATCAGAGTGCACAAACTATGTAATGGGTGATTCCAGGAAGCAGTGACTCAAGGCCCGAAGAGTGTCACGAACGAACTCAGGAGGTTTCCCAAGAAACGGCAGAGGAAACCTCTCTGTCGTTTACACCTGGAGGACCCAGGGCTGTGCGCGCTGGGCTCTTTCTCTCTTTCTCTTTGACTAGGTGGTAGATTCGGATCTGCTTCTCAGCCCACAAGAGCCGGGGAATCTCTTTCTGAAAACAAGCCGCCCACTTCCTATTTGCGCCGAGGGGCTGCTGTGGTTGGGGCTGGTGTAGGAGCCCCTGGATCAGCCTGGCGGGCAGCGCACCTGCAGCTGCTCCCCTCGGAAGGAGGCAGAGGACAGCAGTGCTGCTTCTAGATGCTTCTACTTGCTATTGTCAGTCTAGACCACCACAGGGCAGAGAGGCAGATGCTGCCAGTATTCCAGAACCCAGATTACAGGGGTTCTGTCGTACAGCCAAAACTGTCTAGGACACAAGCCACGGGCTTCTTGTGTTGTGGCTGCAGACACACTGTAGTGTGTCTGTAGTATTGCTCATGGCTACATTTATGGAAGAATTACTTGTACTTTGATTATTGTAAAAGAAACTTTTTACAATAGCAATTTTTTTCTTCCAAAATTTTGTCTCTGCCATCATAAAATAAAATGAGTATAGGAAAGCACAGATCCACACAGCCAGCTGCTCAAATACTAATTTTACTCATTTCTGCAATGCTCTTTTCTTGGGGCTTTATTTTCATTTCCCTATTTTGAGATGAGGTCTCACATTTATTGTGTAGCCAAAGATGACCTTAAACTTCTGATCCTCCTGCCTCTACCTCTTGCATGCTGTGATCACCAGCGCGCACCGCCGCCCTGGGTTTGTGAGCTTTGCGCATGCGCACATCGGTGAGCACTCTGTCATCTGAGCCCCCTCCCTGGATTATGATTTTCAAAGCAGACATGGAAAGTCTTCAACATTACTGCCAGGGACAACTGAAAGTAAATTCTTTTCAAAAGTTATTTGTATGTATATGGTCTTGTGCACCGTATGCATGCCTGTGTACCACTGTGTACCACTTGCATACCTGGCATTTGTGGAGGCCCGAGGAGGGCGTTGGACCCACTGGAACGCTGCACACTGCTATGAGCCACCGTGCAGATGCTGGGAATTGAACCAGGGTCCTCTGGAAGAGCAGCCAGGGTTCTTAACCGCTGAGCTACGTTCTTGGAGTAAATTCTTTTTTTTTTTTTTTAACACGATATTTTTATTGAGTCTTTGGGACTTCATATCTTACATCTTACACTGTCCTTCCCTGTCCTGACCCCACGCGTGTTATGTCCCCTAGCAAACAAACAGACAGACAAACAAACCCAAACAAGATAAAACAAAAGAAAAGGTCCAATCTTGTTAACTATTTACTCAGCTGGGCATGGCCAAACCCTCAGTGGCTGCCCCTAGGTGGAGCTGAATCCTTTCCCTCTGGGATCCCTGCTGGAAGCCACCCACTGTGGAGGAAGACACCCCCAGCATCCTAGTCTATCTCAGATTTTAAGAGTTCTCTCTTGGAGTGAACTCTTACAGGCCCCTTTCTATGCACGTAAAACATATGCTTGCAGACCTTGGTAGATTGATAGAAAAAAATCTGATATGTAGACCAATGGGGTGATATTTTTTTTCTTAAGTATTACACACACATACACATACACATGCACAAACACACTTTGAGACAAGGTCTCACATGTGGCCCTAACATATTTCTTAACAGTGGCATAAACTCACTTATAGAGCTAGACCATAATTTATCTACCTAGTTTCCCGTCAAGCCTACCTTTTTTTTTTTTTTTTTTTTTTTTTTAAAGCATGCTGGGTGTTGAAGTCAGGGGTTTGAAGTTATTTTTTTGTTGGGCCTTTGAGTATTTCCAGTTTTACGCCACCGAGCCGAACCACAAGAACAATTCAACGTGTTTTTCTTTGACGGGTAGCCTATTTAAAATGAAGGCCAGGCCGGACATGGTAGCATAATGTACGTACTAAAGACTTTTGAGCAGTAGCGACTGCTCAGTTCCCTCTTCTGTAAAGCCGTCAGGTGCGAGTCTGGACCTCCTCACCGCAGCCCCCAACCCCGGCAGCCAACTTTGATCCGTCCGCGCCATCTTAGCCGCTGCTTGCTGCACAGCACACAGCCAGCTCAATCCCGCCAGCCCAGCCCCACCTGAACCCTTACACAAGCAAATATAATTGCTGAGACAGAAGCGGGGAGATGCTCAAATATCACAGTCTGAGGCGGGATGAGCGGCTTGAGGTGTGCTCTTCCGTCCGCTGCGGACTGGGCTAAGAGTCTTCGGGGAGCGGAGGCTGCACGCGACCTGGGTCTCTCAGCCTTACCATTTACGGAGTGGCTAGGGCAAGAGACCATGTTGACCCTTTCCTAGTTTCCTGTCAGTCTGGAGACGTGGCCTGTCACCTGCAGAAAGCACCTGCTTCTCTGGAGGGCCTCCTGCACCTGCACTGCCTGACTCTACCCACCTCACCCTGCTCTGCTCCATTGCATCTCAGATGCGGGAACGGGATGGAGGCATATTTCCTTCTGGGACAATCAGAGACCTCGGAATGCATCCTAGTTTTCCCTGGTGCTTCTCTGAGCTGACCTTGAAGACCAGGCAGATGACCAAGGCACATTGCTTCTGTGAACCCACGGGCCAGTTGCAGTGGTTTTTGCCTCGCTGGTCATAGGCTGCCAGAGCCCACAGTGAAGACAAGTGGAGGGACATTTTACAATGTCGGGTTCTTCCTCCCCACTCCCACTCCTCCTCAGCTGTAGCTCCTTGGTCACCCCCTCTGTATCTGCAGAGGCTAAAACAGGACGGGCAGATTTGCAGACAACAACCCTGGTTTTACACATTTGCTTTGGTACAAGGCTTTCTTGATGCAGGAGTCCTGGGGCTTAACCTTGGTGAGCAAGTGTTGAGACGGGAGGAGGGAGGGACATGTGGGGACACAGCTTTTCCGTCTCTAATCTGCAAAATCTGTGACCTACTGAAGTTCCTCTTTGTAATTGTCAGCAATATAGGGCACATGCCTGGCCTTTTCCCCTTTATCTTATTACTAAAGACAAAACCAAAAGACATTACCCCACGAGGAAGAGAGAGAGAGAGAGAGAGAGAGAGAGAGAGAGAGAGAGAGAGAGAGAAGAAAGAGAAGTTGGCCAGTGTCAGCTGATAAGATGCCTCAGCAAGATGTCTCATGACTTGAGTCTATGCCTGGAATCACAGTGGAAGGAGAGAACCATCTTCTAGAAGTTGTTTTCTCTCTCTCTCTCTCTCTCTCTCTCTCTCTCTCTCTCTCTCTCACACACACACACACACACACACACACACACATACACACACACACACACACACCACAGCAGCATGGCCTGGCTTTGGAAGTCCCAGGTATTTCCTAATCTCTTCATCCACAATTCAAGTTATAGGCACAATGTGTGGCCAAATGAGGGCTTTAGATGTAAAGTGAGAACACACAAAATGAACCCGCCCCTCTGTTATCCCCACCCCCACCCTGTGTGGTGACTGAACCCAGGACCTTGTGCATTTAGGCTGGAGTCCTGCATTCCCAACCCTTGTTACTCCTCAACTGAAGTCAATACTTTTGCTGTAGAGGAGCTGTCCTTGGACGTCACTGGAACCACTTGTGCCTTTAACACAGGACTTTATTTTTATAGCCAAGACATGTTCATAAAAAGGGCAGAGTGAGAGAAGAAACATATAAGCCACGAGAGAGAAGAAGTGAAGCTTAAGAAATTTCCTACCAGGAGATGAAGTAGAAGTCTGTCTTCTGAGCCAACAGCTTTCCAACCCCTCGGCAAGGCCTGAGAGAGTAAGATGGCCGCCGAGAGCCCAGACGCTGTTTGCAGGAAACCTTATTCATGAGGTGGCTTCTCAGTGTGAGGATGTGCAGTCTTCTCCAGGGCTGCCCCGCTAGCTCTCTCCAATGAGAGGCCAAAGGGCCAATAAGGCTGCCCTACCAAGCAGCTGACAAAGACGGTGGCTAGAAGGCCCCCATCCAAGGCCCAGTCCAAGAAGGGTGCATGGTGGTGTCATGGCGGGAGTTCTTGGTTCTTCAGCATGCTCTGTGAGTGAGCCTGGATTCTGGGGCCTTCTCTGTGAGACTCCAGGTAACATGCCTGACCACGCACAGAGCTTGCAGCAGTTCAAAGCAGGCAGCTTGAGCAAGGGGGTGGCTTCTCCACTGCCGTGTCTCAGTAGTCCAGATCTTGCTTTTTCCCCTTTCATAGCAGGGCATCGGTGTCGTGGGCGCTGATCATTTGTGAAACCTGGAGAGCAAGAGCAAGTCGTAAGACTCTTATTTTCAGGCCGGTGACGCTTTAGCTGGATTTCATATAGCAAAAGCAATGTCAGATGGAGGAAGAGGCGGCGTGCCTGGGGCTGAGAGCTTTGTTAGGATGCTTTGTAAGGCCCACATCTATCATTTAAAACCTTAAAATTAAAAAAAAACAAACAAACAAACAAACCAAACCAACAACAAAGAAAAACAAACTCAACAAAATAACACACAGAGACACACAGGCACACACACACACACACACACACACACACACACACACACAATATGGCTCAAAACTACTGTCTTTGGGACCAGTAGGATGGCTCAGTGAGTAAAGGTGCTTTTCCTCCCAAGTCTGATGATCTGGGCTCAATACCCAGTACCAGGTATTCTGCCCGGCCGCAGTGCACATGTGCACACAAAATAAAGAAATGTTAAAAAAAAAACAAAAAACCAAAAAACCAACACTGAAACCTCCTAGCTTTGCGTGATATTGCTTCTTGAGGCACTTTCTAAGATGACCTGATTGTGAGTGCATACAGGAGGCTGGAGGCGAGGGGCGTTGGTGGGAGGGCGCTCTAGGGCAGAGGGTTGGCAGTATCTGCTTCAGATTGCACCGTGAGCTCGCTAACAACAGATCTGCGAGGCCCGATCTGACCTGAGGGGCTATTGTGTCCATACCCAGAAGGTTTCTATTTTATTTTATTTTATTTTATTTTTAGGTTTCAAAGCTATAAACCAATTGGGCATGCTAGAGTTAAAGATCTCAAGGCTAGCCTTTGAGATACTATCTTAAACTCTCTCTCTCTCTCTCTCTCTCTCTCTCTCTCTCTCTCTCTCAAGTAAAATAAATTTACAAACATTTTTGTTCAAATTACTTCTTTTTGGTGTTTTAAAAACAGGGTCTCTTTACATACCCGTGGATCTCCTCACTGTGAAGACCAGGCTGACTCACAGATCTGCCTGCCGCCTGCCTCTGCCTCCCAAGTGCAGGATTAAAGGCGTGTACCACCAAGCCTGACTAAATAATAATACTACTTGTATTTAGTATTTGACTGTGATCTTGAACTTCTGGTCTTCTTGCCTCACTTCTCAAGTGTAGGCATTACAGATGTTTGCCAGTACATCTCATAAGGAAATGTAAAAACAGACCACAGGTGTGGACAAGCAAGGAGGAGGTCTCAGGAGCCAGCCTTGTGCCGTCCCGCCTCCACACAAATACACGCTGTGCACTCGCTCCGTCTCTCTGTCTCACTGTCCTTAGAACTCGTCAGATCTCAGGGTCCTATCTTAGCTTCTTCAGATTTGGCATTGTCAGGACACTGGAGGACAGACGAAACAATCAAAGGACATGGGACAAATCACTGGGACTGCCAGAATTAGGCTGACGTCTACAAAAGCTGACAAAGAATAGCTTTTTGCACAGGGCTCTCTGGAGGTCTCATCTTAGATGCTCTCGAGTTATCTTTATTGTCTGTTAGGTGAAGGTGGTTTCTAATTCCCACCCACGAAGTAGAACTTGCTCACGATCCAAACTACAATTGCAATGTGCCCATAAAATAGTGTAGGTACAGCTAGCGAGATGGTTCTGTGGGTGAAGATGCTTGCCACTAACTCAGATACAGACCTGGATTGGTCAGATTCGGATCTAGACATCCCTTGCCCTCTTCTCTCTCTCTGTCTTTCTCTGTCTCTGTCTCTCTGTCTCTCTCTCTCTCTCCCTCCCTCCCTCCCTCCCTCTCCCCTTCCCCTTCCCCCTCTCTTCGCCCTCCCCCTCTGCCTCTCTCCCCCGTGTGTGTGTGTGTGTGTGTGTGTCTAGGGTGTGTATTCTCAAGATCAAATTGATACGTATGGCAGGCAGATGAGAACCATCTATGCTGAAGAAAGAAAAAAATCAACTCCAAGGGCTGGGGCTGGGGCTGGGGCTGGGGCTGGGGCTGGGGCTGGGGCTGGGGCTGGGGCTGGGGCTGGGGCTGGGGCTGGGGCTGGGGCTTAGTTGACAGAGCACTTCCCCGTGTGTACCAAGCCTTGAATTTGATCTCAGCACTCATGTGCCAGGCATGGTTGTACGTGCATATAGTCCCGGCACTCAGAAGGTAGACGTAGGAGGACTGATAGTGAAATGTTAGCCTTTGCAAATCGTGAGTTTGAGACTAGAGTGGAATATAAGAGACCCAGTCTCGAAACAGCAGTGCTGAATCAAATCGGGGAACACTGAGCCTGGGGATGAGATCTTAGACCTAAAGTCTGAACCACAGCCTCTGTCTTGCACAAGCCTTTTGCTAAGGGCTGACAGACAGATCTTTTTGTCACTTTTTTTTTTTTTTTTTTTAATTTATGTAGCTGGTTAGTTATTTGAGAGATAGGATCTGTAGTGAGCCCGGCCTTGAACTTTCGATGTAACTGAGGATGACTGGGAACTTCCTTTTTCTTTAGTCAGGGTTTCTCTGTGTAGCCCTGGCTGTCCTGGAACTCACTCTCTAGACCAGGCTAGCCTTAAACTCACAGAAATTACCTGCTTCCTCTTCCCAAGTTTTCGGTTTAAAGACAAGCTCGGAGTAAGCCATCATCTTGGTATATGTGGTGCCAGGGACTGCTAGGCAAACGTTTGCAGCTGCGCCCCCCCTTCACCCACCCCCACCCCCCGTTTGTGACTTTCTGGAGAACAGCACTTACTGTTTCATGAAGCGAATTCGGGCTCTCCTCCGCACACCTGGGAGAGCAGAGACAAACAAGTCAGCCCTGGATGGCGTGTCGCTAACCTCAGAGCCCCGGAGGAAGGCAGCATGGTTAGCCAACACCCGCGGCTTCTTCTGGGGTGCTAGGGTGGTCCCCGGATTCCTCCCATGCCGCACTTTTGTTGTTTGCTTATACAGGTTTGAAGTGTTTAAAATCATCCAGCCATCCACTCCAATATTGTAACAGCCTTCATGAATTCTACCAGATCCCACTCTGCTGTATCCATCTTACATGTGTGGAAACTGAGGCACGGAGCATGTGACTTGTCAAATAACTTGCCTGAAAGCTATGTGGCTTGTGCCCTGGTTTTGATGCGTTTTCTCTGCTACCTTAAGTGAGCTTTCCCTGGGGCCTGGGGCCTAGCACAGCGGCGGGACACCAGGCCTGGTTGACGTGCCAATAGCACAAAACAAAGGTCATCGCTTTCGCAGCAGGCAGCCGCAGAACTGAGAGGGCGTCCAAGGCAGCGCAGACACACTCCTTCCGGGACGCAGGGAGGAAAGAGAAATGGGCCTGTTTGCTTCCTCAGGACATTTGTCTGTGTTTTTGAAGCAGAATTTACGGTGGCCCAGGCTAGCCTCAAACCTCAAATTCACTATGTAGCTGAGGCTGGCCTTGAACTCCTGATCCTTCCACCTTTATCTCCCAAGTACTGGCATTATAAACATGTGCACCAGGTTCAGCTAGACCCCTGGGGTTCTTAGAACAGGGTGTGCAGAGGATAACAGTGTATCGAAGTGTTTATGCCCTCGGGGCTGTTCTCTGGGGTGGAGCCCACGGCTGTCAAAGGAATCTGTGACCTGGGGAAGTTAAGAAGCACTGATCTGGCTGATGCCCCCGATGTTTCCGGCCCCCCTTTATAGATGTCCAGGGGGGAAAGGCGATGTGCTCATGGTGGCAGAGGTGACGGGCCTGGCCTCTCCTCTGCTTTCCTGTCCCTTTTATGAGGCCAGTGACTGCAGAGCCTGGGTGACAGTGGAGCTAAGGGCCGCAGCCGTGTGCATCTCCCTGCAGTGTCACCGGGGAAGGGTGAGCTCTTCCGGGTACCGCCATGAGCCCCCATGTACCCAGCACAGGGGCCCCGAGGACATTGTAGAGGACATTTTTGATTTTGGTTTTTTTGAGACAGGGTTTCTCTGTGTAGCCCTGGCTGTCCTGGAACTCACTCTGTAGACCATGCTGGCCTCGAACTCAGAAATCCGCCTGCCTTTGCCTCCCAGAGTGCTGGGATCACAGGCGTGCGCCACCACCGCCCAGCTGAGAGTAGCTTTTAATGCATCTCTGGTATGTAGGCGATGTTCTACTCCTGGGTGAGGCCGCTGAGAACCACTGAGGCCAAGAGCAAAGTCATTCCAGGACAGAACAGTGGGCTACAGTGGACTCAGACCTAGCGTTCACCTGACTGCTGACACGGGTGGAATCTGGCTTTGGCTCCTGGGTTGGGGGCAGGGCTGTGTGTCTTGGTGGTCGAGAGCATCCAGCATGTCCTGAGTTCAAGTCCCTGAACTCCCCAAGTCTCACAAAAACAGAAAGAGCCACTTTCAGGCCATAAGGTGTGTTGGGAGTAAGTTCGCTTCTGCTACCTTAGTGAACAAAGTACTCCTAGGTACGCACAAATGGGGCAAACGGGGCCCTTCAATGGCCCGTAGTAGGCACCGACTCACAGTGAAAGTGGATGGCTGTGCCGAGGGACACCAGCAGAACCAGGGTGCAGGCCACCAGCAGGCTGAGGGTCAGGAGGCTACAGGTCAGGCCTGAAAAAGACACACGCGACACACGCATTCAACACAGATTCAGACGCAGCAGGGAGCAGCCCCCCCTCCCAGAGAGTGTCACTGGCTGGCTTGTTTTTTTGATACCCGGTCTCACTCTGCAGTCTTACACAGTTTTGTAACCCTGGCTGGGTCTCCTGGAGAGCTGCGTGACTCCCAGGAGGTGGCCCTGCCCCCCACCCCCCCAGCCCCCCACCCCGCCCTCCTGGTCGAGTTTTAAGCAGACTTTCTTCTGGCTCCCTTTAAAATTCACCTTAAGTATCACTGAGGGAATTTTATGTAGAAAATGCCATGTTACTTCTGTATTTTTAAAATGCTAATTAGACTTGGGCACTGTTTCAAAGGGAGTAGACACATGTCATGCCTAGTAATAAGATTCACTATTCACTAAAAAAAAAAATTTGAACTTCACAAAACAAACAAACAAACAAACAAACAAAACAAACGGGGTTAGATGCCCACAGACCAACACTGATAATTTGACAACATTCTTCCCCTTTGCATCTAAAAACCCCAGTTTTCAGTGTTTACATATATGCGTGTGAATGTGTACATGGTATGTGCACACACATGTGTGGGTATGGTGACCAGAGGAGCATGACAGATGTCCTGCCCTGTCACCTTCTACCTCATCTTCCTGAGACAGTGTCTCTCACTAAACCTGGCACTAGATTGGTGGCCTGCAAACCCCAGAGGTTCTCCTGTCTCTGCCCCACCCCCAAATGTCAGGGCTACAGTCGTGTGCCCAGCTTTTTATGTGGGTACCCAGGATTTGAACTCAGGGCTGAGTGCTTTCATAGCAAGTGCCCTAATGTGAAAAGTCATCTCTCCAGCCTCTGCCTCTGTTTTTTTTTCTTTTTCTTTCTTTCTTTCTTTTTCTTTTCTTTTTCTTTTCTTTTCTTTTCTTTTCTTTTCTTTTCTTTTCTTTTCTTTTTTTTTTTGAGACAAGATTTCTCTGTGTAGCCCTGGCTGTCCTGGAACTCACTCTGTAGACCAGGCTGGCCTCAAACTCAGAAATCTGCCTGCCTCTGCCTCCCAAGTGCTGGGATTAAAGGCGTGCACCACCGCCTGGCTTGTTTTTTTTTTATTTTTTATTTATTTTATTTTATTTTAAAGATAAGGTTTCCTATTTCCCAGGCTGGTCTCTAATTCACTGTGGCCAAAGATGATCTTGAACTTCTGATCCTCCTGCCTCCGCCTCTCAAGTGCTGGGGTTACACTTGTGGGCCACTGTGGCCATTTATGCAGGGTTAAGGGTTGAACCCAGGGCTTCGTGTGTGTGCAGGAAAGCGCTCTATCAACAGAGCGGCCTCCTCGGCCTCCTGGTTTTCTCCTTTTCAGTACAGTTCTGAGAACCCAAGGCCTGGGCTGGGGATGCGGCTCAGCTGCCCGAGGGCTGGTGGAGTCGAGATCCTGGAGGCACTTTGCAGAGCTTGGCAAAATGGCCACAGCTCACCCAGCTGGTGAGCTCCAGGTGAGGGAAGCTGATGTCATGCTGTGTGTCCACGGTTTCAAGGTGGTGGAGTTAGCAGCAGAGCGGAAGGGTCCTCTCCGGAGGAGGAGGGCAGGGTAAGCGAGGCCCCTTCGGAGCAAAATGAAGGCCAGAGATATGCTGTCGTGTCGAGGAGAATGGTTATTTATTCCGACCGATTGCTGCCTCTCTCTATATAGAAGTGTTTCTCTCTCTCTCTCTCTCTCTCTCTCTCTCTCTCTCTCTCTCTCTCTCTCTGTGTGTGTGTGTGTGTGTGTGTGTCTGTCTGTCTGTCTGTCTGTCTCTGTATCTCTCTCTTTGTCTCCGTGTGTGTTTCTCTTCCTCTCTTCTTCCCTCCCTCTTAATCTTTAATGCCCCCTCTCCTCTCTTCCCAGTTATGTACGCATAAATACATGCAGGTGTGTGTGTTTCTTTTTAAAATTTACTTATACACAGAGTCTCATTCTGCAGTTCAGTGAGGCTTAGAACTTACTATATAGTCCAGGCTAGCCTCGGACTTATACCGATCCCCCTGCCTCAGCCTCTTGAGTGCTGAGATCACATACAAAAACCACCATGCCTGGCTTATTTATTTTTGAGATAGTATTTCACTATGTTGTACAGACAAACTTATGAGCTCAAGTGATCCCCCTGCCTCAGCCTTCTGAAAAGCTAGGCCAACAGGGGCTGTATTTTGTGGGGTTTGCATTTATTTTTGTTGTCCAACTCTTGGCTCTTTAAAAAAAAAAAGTTTTCAGGGCATAATGTTATAAAATGAAGTCACTCTGTCTTCTTCATTTTCAGTAATACTTTGCTTTTCTGCTTGTGGCTTTGGGCTTCCTTTTCGGGTTAGTGTTTTGATTTGTTTGAGACAGGGTCTCATATAGCCCAGGCTGACTTCAAACTCGCGTTGTGGCTGAGGAGGACCTTGAACTTCTGATCTCTTGTCTTAGCCTTCTAGGTGCTGGGATTACAAGCATAAGGCACCGAGCCTGGCGGGTTCCGATTTTCTGTCCACAGTCACCTCAGGAGGCAGTGCCCCTCAGTCTGCAGGGCCCTGCAGGGGGCACCTGTGCTGGGGCTTTGGTATGGCCCAGCAGAGCAAGGCAGTCTGCGCCAGCAGTCCAGGGAAGGGACTGTGGTTTGTTCTCTGGGTCGTGGCAGATGGAACTTTCTGTTTGTCACCAGTAACTTTGGGGAGTTGAAGTCAGAGTTTTTCCAGAAATACATTTAAGCTTGTGACTTCAAAGGAAGTGCCTGTGTGCCTACTCCAGCTGAGATGCCCGTGTTCACTCTCAGGCTGGGATCCCGCCCTGTGTGCTAAGTCCTGTTAGAATTCAAAACTGGAAAAGAGTGACGGGCAGGTCCTTTTGTTTGTTGACGGCTTGATTGGGACATGATTCGCAAACCTGAAACTCTGCCTGTTTAAAGTATATAACTGAGCAGGCTGTACACGCCTATAATTCCAGAACCTGCGGCTCAAGGCAGAAAGACTGTGAATTTGAGATCAGCCTGTGTTAGACAGCTCCAGCCAGCCTGCATCTACATGGAAAACTGTGTCTCCATGAAAACTTAAAGCGCACACCCAGAGAGCTTTAGGGTCTTCTTAGAGGTGTGAAACCAACACGCCTCTAATTCTGGGGCATCTTGAGAGTCCCAGAAAAACCAAAGCAATATACTGTGTTATTCCCTGATGCCCTCCCTTTAGGCAGCCAGTCATCTGTTTCTGTCTCTGAGATTTTTTTTTTTTTTTTTTTTTTTTTTTTTTTTTGGTTTTTTGAGACAGGGTTTCTCTATGTAGTCCTGGCTGTCCTGGAACTCACTTTGTAGACCAGGCTGGCCTCGAACTCAGAAATCCACCTGCTTCTGCCTCCCAAGTGCTGGGATTACAGGCGTGCGCCACCACACCTGGCTCTCTGAGATCTTAATAACCACAGACATCTCATATCTATGGGGCCACACAATGTATGGTCTTCATTGTTATCAAGACAAGACTCACTCTGAAGCCCTGGCTAGCCTGGAACTTGCTTCATAGACCAGGCTGGCCTTGAACTCACAGAGATCTGCCTACTTCTCTGCCTCTGAGTGCCAGGATTAAAGATGTGGGCCACCCTACCTGTCTAAATGTGTTTTTTTGTTTGCTTTTGTAACTGACCCTTTGCTGTAGATTTTTCAAGATTCATCCTAACTTAAACATGTATCGTATTAGTATTTTGGGGCAGGGGGAGCATTTGAGACAGGATCTTACATAGCCCAAGCTAGCCTCAGATGTGATATACAATTGAGGGTAACTTTGAGTTCCTGATCCTCTTGCTTCTGCCTGTGAGTGCTGGGATTACAAATGTGGGCCACCATGTCTGGACTCTTTCTTTCTTTTTACAATCAGGGCTTCCCTACGTAGCTCAGGCTGACCTCGGACTTGCTTCTGCTTGCTGAGTGCTCCGAGTGCAGGCCTGGGTTCCCACACCCGACCAGTGCGCAACTCTTTTTTTAAACCTTACATTTACCGATTGATTGAGTGCACGGCATGGGCATTTTAGTGCCATGGCACACAGTTAGGAGTCAGACGACAACTTCAGGAGTCAGTTTTTTCCCTCTACCATGTGGATCCCAGGGACTGAACACAGTCGGGCCTGGCAGCAAGAGCAGCTACGAGCCGAGCCGGCTTGTGACTCCAGAACTTCATTCTGCACGCACCCGGTAGCGCCTGTGTCCTGTCCCGTTGAGGGACGCCTGGGTTGTGAGCACTTGTCTGTGGGCAGGGTTTGGCTAGATGTGTTTTCCTTTAGGCCTTACTCTGTAATGATTTGTGAGTGAGAGACTGAGTTGCTGTCATACACAGGGTACCTTTTGTTGACACCAGTTTGGGGCTAGAGAGATAAGCTACAGAGCCAAGACTTCATAAGTGTTTGTACAAGGAAGGAAAGAAGGAAAGAAGGAAGGAAGGAACGAATGAATGAATGAACAAAAGAGAAAGGGGGAGGGAGGAAGGGAAAGCCACCTTTTTTACTGTGAAGGCAGCAATGGAAAGCTTACCCTTCCGGGCCTTTGGGTGAGGGAACGGGCATTGCTTCTTCTTCATCTTCAGGTTAGTCTTCTTGGTCGGGGCAGTTGTAGGAAGGACATCAACTATAGAAAGAAGCAAGACCCATATCTTAGTCAGATAAGCAGCAGGACTTCTAGGCTGACTGTGCGTCTCTCTTCCAGGTGTTGATGCCCTCATGATTGTGGCCTTGGCTGACACAGGATTGCGGGTCACAGAGCACAAACATTCATATCTGGTTCCTCAGTTCTCAGATGGGTGGAGAGCCTATGGGTGGGGATGAGCCGGGCATCCTGAGCAGAGCCCTGTGCTCATCATCAACAGCTGTGCAGCCTCTCGGCTAACTCTCTTCCTCAACTTCCCATCTGCTGTAAAGAAGACGACTTCTGCCAGGCAGCGGTGGCAGCTTTAATTTAAGCACTTGGGAGGCAAGGGCATGTGGGTCTCTTAAGTTTGAGGCCAGCCTGGTCTACAGAGTGAGTTCTAGGACAGCCAGGGCTACACAGAGAAACTTGTCTCAAAAAAGAAAGGCCGGGCAGTGGTGGCGTACACCTTTAATCCCAGCACTTGGGAGGCAGAGGCAGGTGGATTTCTGAGTTCGATACCAGCCTGGTGTACAGAGTGAGTTCCAGGACAGCCAGGGCTACACAGAGAAACCCTGTCTCAAAAAAAAAACAAAAACAAAAGAAAGAAAGAAAGAAAGAAAGAAAGAAAGGAAGGAAGGAAGGAAGGAAGAAGGAAAGAGAGAAGAGAAGAGAAGAGAAGAGAAGAGAAGAGAAGAGAAGAGAAGAGAAGAGAAGAGAAGAGAAGAGAAGAGAAGAGAAGAGAAAGAAAAAAGAACATAGAAAGAAGCTGGCTTCCTCTTTGTTGTGAGGTGGAGAGCAGGGCCCAGGGAAGTGTACTACAGGCATGACTGTGATTGGCAGAAGACCTTTGGGCGCTGACCTTATTCTAGCCTGGTGTGGTAGCACACACCCTTAATCCCAACACTCAGGAGACAGAGAGGCTGGAGGATCTCTGTGAGTCTGAGGAGGCTCACATGGTCTACCTGAGTTCCAGGACAGCCGGGGCTATATAGAAAGACCCCGTATCAAAAGACAAAACCAAACAAAGCAGAAGGACACTGGTCCTTTGGTGTGACCGATCTCAGCCTCCTCTGCAGCCCCTAGGCCGACGGGCAAGCCCACGGAAAGGAGACGGCTGCGCCTCCTACCTGAACAACAGCGGGTGACAGAGACGGACAAGCGCTGTGCGCCAGGCCCTTCTCCTTTTCCTAGATGGCCCTTCCTTCTCTCAATTTTGATCCAATGTCTCTCACTGAGGGATGGGAGAGAGAAAGGAGAGGACAGTGGGGCTGACTCACGGAGCAGAGAGACCACGAGCTTCTGAGGGGGTGGAGCACGGGACCATCTCCACCCTCCATTCTGTTGGCCGAGTGCCGAGGAAACAGATCTCCTGGATACCACTTTCAGCAAAGAAGTAGGAGAGGGGCTAGGAGAAACCTAACGGCTGTTTCCCACACCACCTTTGATAGAACATTAACCACATTTGGTCACTCCAAGTGTTTTGACCATTCGTGTCAAAGAACTGTTGTAAAATGACAGCCAGTAGCAGTGCCGGGGTCTACGAGTCTGGGCCTGCTGGCGGTTAAGTCCTTTAAATGCTCATAGCCCCTGAACTAAGTCTGTTTGCCTCATCCCAACACTCAGAGATGCAGGGGACTCTCAGCTTCTCGGGGTGAGCCTGGGAAGAAGATGGCACAGCAGCCTGGCCTGACGGGAGGGTGGAGACGAGAAGGTTGTTCCGTTTAAATTTCGTCTCGCTCTGAGTCAGGTGGCTCCCCGATCTGTGAGTTTGAGACCTCTCCTTTTTTTTTTTTTTTTTTTTTTTCTTTTAAAGAGGGACACGTCTTTGGAATCCACAATGTGCTTGAGGGCCTGCTGAACAGGTCTGTCTCCCCAGTACTCCGGGAACTACTGAGGCTTCTCCTGTAAAACACTGGGACCCCCTCAACCAGGCAAGTCGGCCCAGGCTCTGGGGATCTGTCCCTGGGCGGATTGTATCCAAGAAGGAACTCTGGGAAAACACTGCTGTTCCTGGGCTCTGGGACAAGACATGGAAACATGGAAGCCAGGATAGGTAGAGATGGAAAATCACCATCCTCCTCTCTCAGACCCCGAAGCACTAGGAAGTTATGGGGCTCATAGAAACAAAGGCAAAACCAAACCAAACTGACCAACAACACCCCCGCAAAGCAAACACAAAGTCCATGTTTCAAAGTGGGCTTCTGCCCATCCTTACTTTACGTAGCCCCCACCCCACCTCCATGAGACCAGAGACTAGAACGGCCAGGGAGACTCACTGTTTCTGGAGTCGCTGTTGTGTTTTTATAACTCTGGCACTGTCCCCAGCTGTCTCTGTACCTCCTTAGGTCAAGGGGCCTGACTTCTGGGGTTACCTGGGGTGCTCATGACTTCCAGCCCTCAGGTGAATGTGAAGCCAGACAATAAGAGTCCATGTCCTGGCTTGAGCTGAAGAACGCACGATAGCCAACCACTGGCCTGAGAGAATCTGCAGTGATCCCTTTCCACCCCGAGAGAGGAATCCTCACCGTCCAGTACGGCTAGTCTGAAACCAGACATGCTGTGCGCATAAAATATGTATCAGGTGCCAAGTATGGAAAAATAGGTCACCTGCTGAAACGCTAGACTATTTTGATGAGTTGGGTTCAACAAAATGCACGTATTTCTTGATTAGATGCCTCTTAGAAAGTGGAATCTGAATGGTGTCTAAGGTTTGCCATGTACTTCTGCATACGGTCACTTATTTCGTGACACTGCAGCTTCCTAGAAGTAGAGGTGAGCCAGCGGCTGCCTTGTACGGATATGGAAACTGAGGCTTTGGGATGGGAAGTGCACGTGATGGGTTGGCAGGCAGACTAGACCTGGGGTCCGGTTTCTTTGCCCATTGATGCTCCAAGTGTGGATTTGAGCCATTGAACCCCACAAAGAATGCTGAGGACAACTGCTCTTCTACTTTAATGGGCATGTGCCCAGACAGTGAGAGTCTGTGTGAACTCAGGGTCCTGACTGCCGTCGCTGTCTCCATCAGAATCATAAGCATCCACCTTTGACTGGCCTACCTGCTTCCATCTCATCTGATTCCCACCCACAGTGGGAGAACAAGTATACCACCTGTGGGGGGGTATTTAGCTACCCGGCTGTGTGCGACCCTCTAAGGTGTTTGGCCCGGGGAACTCTCCATGTATCTTTTCAGTCAGTCTCAGCAGTGGTGTGATTAGTCATGACTGCAGAGTGAGGCTCACTGAGCGTGGGGCAGCTCCCGTGTCCTGTGTGTGAGTGTGAGTGTGCGTGTGCGTGTGCGTGTGCGTGTGCGTGTGTGTGTGTGTGTGTGTGTGTGTGTGAGTGTGCGTGCAATCACATGTGTATGTGCACATGTAAGTGCACATCTGTATGAACACACGTATGTATGTGTGTACTCATTCACAGCCTTGAGAACATTCTTACCCACGGTCAGCTTCGTTCCTGTCCCAAAGACCACCTTGGGGCTCCCAAGTATCGCACAGAAATAGAAGTCACTGTCCTCTGGTTTCACATTCGTGATTCTGAGAAAGGAAGGACTTGAACCTGAAGACAGAGTTATAGTCTTCTTCACCTCTCCACCATACGTGATTCCTTTGGTCGGGCTCCAGGAGCCCAGGAACTCGAAGTATCTGTCCTGGGTGGGGGCCTGGTGCTCTCTCAGCCAGTAGATGGTTGTTGTTGACTTGGAGCTTTTCATCTCACAGGTCATATTTGCTGTACTGTTGGTTTGAAGCAGCAGGGAGTCGGGGTTCTGAGTGAGGGCATAGCTACTCCGCAGAGCTACGAGAAACCAGAGACAGAAACTGGGCTGTTGCTATACACATGCAATCTCAGTACTCTGTGGGGGGAAGGACAGGACCAGAACTCCAAGCTTGGTTGTCTATGAGTTCAAGGCCAGCCTGGCCTACATGAGAACTTATTTAAAAGAAGAAGAAGAAGAAGAAGAAGAAGAAGAAGAAGAAGAAGAAGAAGAAGAAGAAGAAGAAGAAGCCGGGTGGTGGTGGCGCACACCTTTAATCCCAGCACTTGGGAGGCAGAGGCAGGCGGATTTCTGAGTTCGAGGCCATCCTGGTCTACAAAGTGAGTTCCAGGACAGCCAGGGCTACACAGAGAAACCCTGTCTCGAAAAACCAAAAAAAAAAAAAAAAAAAAGAAAGAAAGAAAGAAAGAAAGAAAAGAAAAGAGGTGGGACTAGAGAGATGGCTCAGTGGTTAAGAGCACTGGCTGCTCTTCCAGAGGTTCTGAGTCCAATTCTCAGCAACCACTTGGTGGCTCACAACCATCTATGATATGATCACATGCCCTCTTCTGTCGTGTAAGTATACAAGCAGACAGAGCATATAAAATAAATAAATCTTTAAAAAGTTAGAAAAAATTCTTAAGAAAGGAAGGAAGGAGGAAAGGAAAAGGAGAGAGGGAGGGAGGGAGGGAGGGTAGAGAGAGGAGGCCTTGTGAGGTAACTCAGCAGGTCAAGGTATTTAGTACCAAGCCTGACCCCTGAGTTCAACCCCTAGCACAGTGGTGGGGCCTCAGAATCACAGTGAGTTAGTGTCACAGGACGACAGGAAGAATCTGCCTGGTCAAAGAGTCAGGGTAGCACTCAGTGTCTCTCGAATTCAGAACTCACACACACTGACTGCAAGGCACGCAGCTGTCTGAGTGTGCCTTTACCGTGGCTTTCGGTTGACAACACGCTTCGACCCTTGGCATACGCTATCTTAGCGGAGTCTCAGACTGGCCCCAGGGTTTTCATCCCCCTTACACTGAGGAGAAAATGGGGGCATGAAGCCGCCTCACTTGGAATCACACTGAATTCAAACCCGAAGAGCCAAAGTCAAAAGCCAAAGCCAGTTGCCCACCTCACCTAGCTGCAAGTCTGTGTAGACAGGCCTTCAGGGGCTCTAAGCAGCTGAAAAAGTCCTAGGACAAGCTGGGAGAGGAATTCAGAGTCCTAGGCACAGTGTGGTTTACAGTCTGAGACTTCTGGACGGAGGGAAAGCAGCGGACACTGGGAGGCGGCAGCTTCCCAGTCCTGCTCTCCCGCCTCAGGGCAGGGCAGTTATTACAGAAGCAAGTTTGGAAGTTCATGCTGTCTTAGATGGAAGACGAGGTACGGAGGAGTTGCAGACGTGGCCATGCACACAGCCTTTGCCCTGTAGCGGCTGTGGGACCTCAGAAGTCACCAAGTTCGTGGTTGCCTGTGAAAGAAGGACAGCCTGGCTTGCTACTACTGTCCTGCTTGCCGTTGACGGTTGGAAAGAAAAGAAAGGAAGGCAGACAGGGTGGTGCACACTTGGAATCCTAACCCTTGAGAAGCCGAGTCAGGAGGATTTCTTTGAGTTTGGGGCCAGCCTGGGCTACATAGTGAATTTCAGGGGAGAAAAAGAGAAGTGAAGTCATATGTAAACAGTAGGTGCCCGTGTGAGCGCTCACACAGGGAAATCCTGTCTGCAAGTCTACAGGTCACAGGAGATGTTCTAGACACCAAGAGAAGTCTCGAGGAGGATCATCCAAGACCACGAGGCTGTCAACAAACCCATTTGATCTATAACAGCTTTTTTTTTTTTTTTTTTGGCTTGCAACAGAGGGCCACCCTGCAGATCATGGCCAAGATATAATACTAAGGGCAGCTATGGCCAAGCAAGGGCCAGAGGGTGTGTCAGCCCAGAAGAACTAGCTGCTCGGCGTTAATGGCTCAGATCCCTGCCTATAATTGTGGCTCGGGCCTTCTGACGCCATCACCGCCTTCCCTAGGACCGATGTGATGAACTAATCCTGAATCCACCCTCAGACCACTCTGAGCCTCTACTTGCATGGAGAGAGTGACCACTCCCCCGCTGTGGCCGAGGTGATGCTCCATCTCCCTTCTCCGAATTTCAGGCTACCATGTCTGTGCCCTCGCAGCCATTTTGATTGCTTTGGGTTACTGGCATCTTTGGGGAAGTTATATGAAGTGATGGTGTCCGCCGTATATTCTGCAGTGTGTCAGGCTCAGTGTGTGCGTCGTCTGATTTAATCCTCACTAAATCCTATGGGGAGAGACTCATTTTCCACGGGAGCAGACCGAGCTCGGGGGAAAGCTGTGCTCCAGGCCCCACAGTCTGTGTGAAGTGGACTAGCACTCAAACTGGGGTCAACAGACTTGGATGAATGAATTCCGGGCCTTCAAATTGAGGAGACCTGTACACAAAGTGGGGCCACAAATACACAGGAGCCTTCCCCAAAAGCCGAGAGGACGTGCACAGCCAGGCTTTAGGTCACACACAGTCTTATTCGATCTGCTTGGTAGCAGGATTCCATTTTCAGAGGAACCCAGTATTTCTAGAATGATCAGAGGTAGCTTTAGTGACCTGAAATAACTTTGTTTCATTTCCAGTTTTGACCAGTTCAGCTGACCTGCTCAGAGGCAGGGGCTGGCCTCCCCCTGTCTCTCTCAGTAGTATAATCAGTTTGGGGCTTTAGCGGGTACCAGACCAGTGGATATTGGAAGAGTCTTTCTCTAAAAAGCAAAGTCTCTAGGTGAATCACAATGACAATCTTTAGACCACACCTCTGTGCCAGCTCCAACATCTGCAGAACCGCTTCTTGGGGGTTGGAGTGGGGGGTTGGGGGGGGACGGCATGCTGCAGAGGACACTGGAGAGCCGGGGGGGGTCATCATGAGGACCCTCCCGTAGTTGTCCAATTTGCCAGAAGCACTTTCCGGAAGTAATAAGCGTATGTCTCTAGGGCCTCTGGGAAGTTCACGAGGCACATCCCTGTGGGCACCCTGAACGACATTCCCCTTCAGGTTAGATCTCCCTTCCCGTTTCTTTCGTCTGTTTTTCCTTCCTTCCCTTTTCAGTTCAGGCTGTGGGACGGAGGTGACTTCTGCCCTGGGCGTCTCGGACATCTCTGGGTAATGAAGAGGAAATCTCCTTTCCGTGTTCAGGGTCTCTGCCTACAGGCCTCCCCTGTTCCCACAGCCCTGTCTGTTCCTCCTGTTGCTGAGACGCCAGGCCTAAGTGCCCTCCTGCTCTAGTGCAGATTTGGGGTAGCCCCACTCTGGGTCTTACCTGCCAGCTTCATACTGAAGACCAGCCAGAGCCATGGCTGCATCTTGCCGCTCTTTGGGACACCTGTTCCCCTCAGGGCTCCGTCAACCGAAAGATGGGTTAGGAGCCAGCTTGGGCGGGTGGGGCACCATGAAACGTAAGTGAGCTAAGAGGGCGGGGCCACCGGGGCAGGGGCGGAGTCGTGGTGTGTGTGTGTGTGTGTGTGTGTGTGTGTGTGTTCATCCCCATCCTCTACAGCATCAAAAGCCTGGCTTTTCAAAGAGCCCACCAGGACTCTGTTTTCTGGTGAGAGGAAGTGATAGATCTTAGTCTCAGTCAGGCCAAGGAGTTGCACCTGTGTGATGATGCCTCTTGCCCCTGGGGAGGGCTCAGGACAGAACCCTGATACCTTGGGACAACTGAGTCACAGAGGTCAGCATGCTCCAGGTCTCACAGCTTTGTGAAGCTTGGCCCTAATTCCAACTCTTCTTCACATTAGTTCTTTCAGAGCCGCTGGAGGAGGGGGTTCATCTTGGTTTGAGGACGCAGTCCGTTGTGGTGGGGAACACGTGGTGGCAGGAGACGGAGGCTTTTGCATGTGTGTGGCTCGGCAAGGGGAAAAGCAATGGAGAACCTCCTAGTTCAGAGTTCAGCTGGCCCTGGAGAGATGGAGACCCTCCCCCCCCCCCCCGTGAGGGAGGAAGGAAACTTAACTAACACAGAGAGAAAGGAGGGAGAGAGGCAATCTGGGGTGCTTTGGAGGGGCCCAGACCTTGCCTGAAAGTGAGGCAAAATCAAACCTAGACCTAGAGCCCTACGGACTAGGGTGTCGGACTAGGGTGTCTGTATGTCTCCCCTCCCCTGGCCTGCCTTACAGCGCTGTATGTCCTGGGGCTTCCTCATCAGTTTTGAGATCAAAGTCCCATCAAGAACCCATGAAGAACAGGGGGGCCTGTGGAGCCTGGCAGAGGTGAGTTCACAGAGTGGCCGTCCAGGGAGGCTGGGCCGTTGGTGATCGTGTGCTGGGGAGAGGGAGGCTGGGGAAGGACTGTGGGGAGATGCACCATAGAAGATTGCGACTGTCGTCAAGCGCCAGCGAGGTCGGCCCTGGAGCCATGCACACTGTGAGTTTGAGTTTCAGAAGAGTGGATGGGGGTAACCATGATGGCTAAAGCTGGCAGTGGGGTCGAGAAACGGTCACCTCAGTGTCCAAATCATCATCATCTTCTTCTTCTTCTTCTTCTTCTTCTTCTTCTTCTTCTTCTTCTTCTTCTTCTTCTTCTTCTTCTTCTTCTTCTTCTTCTTCTTCTCCTCCTCCTCCTCCTCCTCCTCCTCCTCCTCCTCCTCCTCCTTCTTCTCCTTCTCCTCCTCCTCCTCCTCCTCCTCCTTCTTCTCCTTCTTCTCCTTCTCCTCCTCCTCCTCCTCCTCCTCCTCCTCCTCCTCCTCCTCTTCCTTCTTCTTTTTGGTTTTTTGAGACAGTGTTTCTCTGTGTAGCCCTGGCTGTCCTGGAACTCACTCTGTAGACCAGTCTGGCCTTGAACTCAGAAATCCGCCTGCCTCTGCCTCCCAAGTGCTGGGATTACAGGCGTGCGCCACCACCGCCCGGCTGTCTGGCTCCGTTATTCTGTCCACCGGACTCCCTCCAGCTTTTGGTGACAGGAGCAAGGGCTGGGGCAGGAGTCCTGGTGTTCTGGAGAGGAAGGAGGACACGGTCACGCCTGAGCTCTGCCTCTGATGGTCGGGCTGCTCTCCACCATACAGTTCTCTTACCTTTGTTTCCAGGAGAACCTGCTGAGATAGCAGATGCACCCAGGGTAGGAAGCCTTAGGAGAATCACACAGTAGTAGTTCTTAACATCAAGGTTAAGATGCACAGATTGCAAAGTGAACCACATGAGATGACATAGCATGTCTGACGAGGAATAGATGGCGTGCTCGCTCCCCGCCCGCCGCTTGTGCCAGAAGATGGTAACTGCTCTTTGTGTTGGATGTACTTAATCCTCACAAATGGAGCTGTTCAACATATGTCCTTAGAAAATAGCCTGCCGGGTGGTGGTGGCGCTTGCCTGTAATCCCAGCACTCTGGGAGGCAGAGGCAGGCAGATTTCTGAGTTCGAGGCCAGCCTGGTCTACAGAGTGAGTTCCAGGACAGCCAGGGCTATACAGAGAAACCCTGTTTCGAAAAAACCAAAATAAAAAAAAAAAAAGAAAGAAAAAAGAAAAAAAGAAAAGAAAAAGAAAAGAAAAAAGAAAATAGCCTCTGCAGGGTTTGGAGCAGGGGTTTCAGGCCCAGGGTGACTCTCAACTCCTGATCCCCCTGCTTGTGATCCCTTTCTACCCCTCAAACTTTTCCACGACCCCAGATACAGGTCTATGGAACACTTACACAAAGCAATTGTTTACTGACATGAACAATTATCATAAACAAATCTGTTTTACTCTACTTTTTATAAAGACTATGTTTTTCTGTGTTTGTGGGCCAGAAGAGTGCATCAAATGTGCTGGAGTCAGGGAACGGTATAAGTCGCCTGATACAGGACTTGGGAGCCTAACTGGCGTCCTTCGGAAGAGCAGCGGGCACACAACCTCTGGACTGCCTCTCTAGGTCCCAATAAAGTCATTTTAAATAATATTTTTGCTACACATATAATGTTGCCATTTATTAATGATTCAAGTAAAAGTTCATACTAAAGGAATGGTTGCACTTGTTTATTTTTGTTTTTGTTTTGTTGTTTTGGTTTTTTCAAGACAGGGTTTCTCTGTGTGGTCCTGGCTGTCCTGGAACTCACTCTGTAGACCAGGCTGGCCTCGAACTCAGAAATCCGTCTGCCTCTGCCTCCCAAGTGCTGGGATTACAGGCGTGCGCCACCATGCCCGGCGCACTTGTTTATTTTTACACGAAGAATTAAGTCTGGTGGGAATATTTGATTCTGCAGACCATAGCACATCAGAGTTCACTGCCATTTTGATTTTATAGTCGTCAATGCAGAGAAAGCTGCTTTATATTGATATAGCACAAATGGCAGAAGTCTGTTTAGGAACAGGTCAGAAAGCTTGGCCTAATCCCACACCTAAACCCATTTAATAATTGTAAACATTTTTAAAGGTGTGTTTATTTTATTTTGTGTATGTGAGTGTTTGTCTGCATGTGTGCATGTATATCACATGCATGTCTGGAATCTGTGGCAGTTAAGAGTGTTGGATCCCGGGCCCTGGAGTGACAGATGGTTGTAAGCCACTCTGGGTGCTGGAAACGGAACCTGCGTCCTCTGTAAGAGCAGCGAGCGCTCTTAACCACTGAGTCATATCAGCATGGTTTTTGTTTGTTTTGTTTTAGATAAAACACAGGCCAGCAACTCAAACATCAATTATAAAAATCAAACATTCTAGCAGGGCAGTGGTGGTGCACACCTTTAAGCCCAGCACTTGGGAGGTAGGTACCTGAATTTGAGGCCAGCCTGATCTATAGAGTGAGTTCCAGGACAGCCAGGGCTATACACAGACACCCTGTCTGAAAAAAAAAAATCAAACAAAAAAAAATCAAACATTCTAACACAGTACAATATAAAATACACTAATTCAATATTTGCATGGTAAAGGATGGTAGAAAAACACTGAAAGTTCTTGTTTCTGTAATTAAACCATGGTGTTCCTGCAACAACAGAGAGTTTAGTACGCTAGTACAAACATATAGTTCACAATATGAGCGTGTCTCAAGTCTGGCTTCAGGTGCTGATGTTCTGTGGCATGGTGGCGCGGGCAGGGCCAAGAGCCCAGAGCACCGCGGGAGTCTGCTCTGGACTCACCAGACACTTGACTTTTGGGAGAGGAGATCGGGCACATTCAGAAACCCTTTATCACAGCCAACCTCTGTGCCACCCTCACATTCAGTTACATGGTCACTGCTGAGGTTGGGACCCACAATTTAAAAAGTTGGAAGTGCCCAAGTGCTGGGACAGCAGGTGTCTGCCACCACACCCAGCACAGGAGAGAAACGGTGGGTCTTTGGGTCAATCTGTTTGGGAACTATCTGTTTTCCATAATGATGACTCCAATTCCTAAGAGCACCAATAGCGGAAAGGACCCCAATGTCCCCACACCCCTGCCAGGCCAATCACGTGCAGGTTTCGGTTTTGTATCCAGCCTAGTGTTGGTGAAGGGCCATCTGTCTCGTTGGGGTTTGGGTTTAGATTTTGTTACCAACTAAAGCTGTCAAGCCTCTTCACGTGGCTTACTGGCCATGTGTGTGCCTTTTTTTTTTTAATGTCTGTTTAAATTGGCTGTGACTTAGAAAACACATTCTACCTCCTTTAGGGGAACGTCTGTGCTGTGCACGGTCCTCTCGTGGTCCTGCTCACTCAGTGCTACTCACACAGAATTCTCTCAAACCCCTTCAGTCAGCTTGCCATTATAAAGTGTCTCATCTCTTCAGTGTGACCGCCCGGTGTGCTCAGTGACTGTCCACTCCTTCGTGGACACCCAGCTGGGCTGGATAGTTTTAACTGTCAACTGGACCACCTCAGAAGAGTTTCAACTGAGGAATTATGTAGACCAGGTGGGCATGTCTGTGGGCATCAGGTGGGACTTTCTTGACAGTTGATGATGGAGGAAGGCCCAGGCAGGCCACCATGGGCAGCGTAATTCCCTATGCCCCAAAGTACGTAAGCCTAGAGAAATCATCAAGAGATCAAGCAAGCAAAGATTTTCGCATTTATCCTTTTTTGCTCGACTGTTAGGTAACTAGCTACTTTGAGTTTCTGCCTCAGCTTCCCCCTAGTGATGGACTTTAAACTGATATAAACCCTTTTCTCTCTCAGGTTGCTTCTGATCAAAGTGCTTTATCACAGAAACAGGAGTGAAACTCGACCACTAAGCTTGCCAAGGAAGCAGCTCTCTCAGCTCATGGTTAAAGTAACTGTTTTGTCAGGGGGTTAAAAACCACAGAAAGGGAATTCCTGAATACTGTAGTTGGAAACTCCCATTCTTGTGATAAATTAACCTCTAAATATTGGTGACTTCACTCAATACAAATGCGCTGAGACATTTGGTGTCATGTGAAAGCAGTGTGCCGGGCTAGGGAGTGCGTGCCCCGGTGTGGTCGGCGTGGGCCCATGATCTTTCGCCTTGTGGATTCCCACACTCAGTTCATGGCTCCAGGAATCTTCGTGCAAAGTGAAGCCAAGAGACGACTTCACAGTGCATGGTGGGGAGAGCCCTAGAGACCGAGACCTATATCCCACGGACCCCACCAAAGCGCCAGGGTGCTCAAGACAAAACAGGAAGAAAAAAAAAATACCCAAACCCAACCCAACCCAAACCAAACAAAAAGTCTTGCTGAAACATGAGAGGAAAGGGAAACAAAGTCAGTAGATGTGTGACCAGCATCGGCCATGCTAGAAGTAACAGGAAGGGTCCTGTTAGCTTTGATCTGTTACTTGTCCTCTGGCCTCAGTGATCCTGGATGCTATTTATACTGGCATGCTGGTTGAACAGCTGACTCGGTGACCGCAATGGAAGGTATTCTATTCATATATTCTATTCGCTCTCCTGCCCCCTGCCCCTTGCCCCCCCACCATCAGACAGCATTTTATTATTTTTTTCTTATTACATTTTATTTATTTGTTGAGGGTGGGACATGTACATGGCAGGCTGTGGAGGTCAGAGGACAACTTTCAGGAGTTTTCTCTTTCCAGCGTGTGAATCTTGAGGCTCGAACTCACTACTTCGGGATTGGAGACAGGTGCCTTCGTAGGCTGAGCCAATCCTGAGGGGTTGGGGGCAGGTGCCTTCGTAGGCTGAGCCAATCCTGAGGGGTTGGGGGCAGGTGCCTTCGTAGGCTGAGCCAATCCTGAGGGGTTGGGGGCAGGTGCCCTCAAAGGCTGAGCTGTCTCAGCAGCCTAAGGTCTCAGCGTGTCGCTCACGCTGGCCTTAAACTCGGGGGCTCAGGTAGCCATCCCTGCTCCGCCCATCTCTCTGGGTAGCAGCACACACTTCGCAGAGTCGCTTGCTTATGGGAGCAGTCCTGAAGGACCCTGAGGACACAGACAGTCACACTGACTAGGTAGGCTACGGGCATTAAAGAGTAGGGTTTAAAACGCTAGGGACGTGGCAGGAGCCGCTCCGGTGACCCTGAAGCCTATGTCTGGAGGCTCAGTCATCGTTTATACTTAAGTGAACTGAGTTCTATGTTACATCTCAACTAAGGTACATCTTTCTCCCTTAAATGTTTTGAAAAGCCACCCTCGTTCCTCTGTTCTCCCACATTCGTGGTCTGTGCTACTGACCAGCCTATGCCCTGGTTTGTCTGAAGTGAGAATTTGCTCAGCACACGTCAGTCTGAGTGTCCAGAGACCTTACTGATGGCTACTGTGTCGCAGAGATGGCTGCGTGAAATACTCTTTGATTTATCCATTTTGTCGCTGTTGTTTTGAAGTAGGGTCTTGCATGATACCCCTGGGTGCACTCCCACTAGAGAAAACCCTCCTGCCCAGCTTTGCTGCACCAGTGGATAGAAAAGAGCTTATCTGTGAGTTTTGTTTCAAGACAGTAAACAGGTCATCACAAAGAACTGTTAAAACAAGGCAGTAAAACATTATTATCATTATTATTATCATCACCATTATTTATTGTCATTGTTGTTGTTGAGACAGGATCTCTACATAGCTATGGCTATCCTAGAACTCACTATACACACCAGGCTGGCCCGAAATTCATAGAGATCTGCTTGCCTCTGCTCCCACCTGGGACTGAAGGTGTGTGATCCCCACACTCAGCAAAACGTTTTAGTTGATGGTGGACCAAACCTGCAAGCCTTGGAAGGTCGAAGCAAAGGGAGGAGGAATTCGGGGCCCTCTCTGCTACAGCCCAGTACACACTGAGTTAGAGCTAGCCTGGGCTTCGTGAGATCCTGTTTTAAAACCAAACAAAACAGATGAACTGAAGCGGCAGCAGTTTGCTGGTCTGGTGAGGCTGGGCCTGCTCTGGGCTGAGTGGCCGCCTCAGTTGTGGTGGGCCCAGCAGGAACTCTTGGATTAGCTCCGGGAGGAATGACTAGTGAGTGGAAAGATGCGTACAGACATCAGCAGTGCCGAGGATGCTGCTCGGTGAAGGAGCACGACTGCTGCAAGGTCCTGGGTTCAAGTCCCACAGCCCAGCAAACAGATGTCAAAATGCTTCGAGCAGGAACTATCCCGATCTTAGCTCAGCCCGTCCGAGAACACTGGGACTGTGTCGTGGGGAAAAGCCTACCGGGTTGGTGTTCATGTTCCACTTGGAAACCTCACAGTCAGGTCTAAACCAAATTAAAGAAAAAACAATCTAGATGTTTTTTTTTTCTAGACCCTTGGAAAAAGCTGTGAACGCCACCACCAAGAGGAAGTGAAAGAACAGAGTAAACGACGGCATGTAAAGGGTTAATGGGCCACTGCCGCTGCGCTGCTACCCATGAGAAATGAAACTCAGGGCAGATGGGGGTGAAGGCCTGAGGCAAGATGAGGAAAGTTCCAGAACAGCCAGGACTACAGAGAGACAGAGAGACAGAGGGAGAAAGAGAGAGAGACAGAAAGAGGCAGAGAGGCAGAGAGACGGAGAAGAGCGGAGTGACTCTGGAAAGGAGAGCAGTCCTTAGAGAGCACTCACCACCCTGCAGAGGACAGGGTTTGGTTCCCAGCACCCTCAGCAGACAGCCCATGCCTATAACTGCAGCTCCAGGGAATCTGAGGCCCTCTGGCCTCCATGGACATCTGCCAGGCACGTGGTACACGCCAGAAGGCAGACAGAGTCAGATCTCTGAGTTCCAGTCCAGCCTGGGCTACATAATGAGGCCTATTTCAAAAACAAACAAACAAAACAAACTATACACACACACACACACACACACACACACACACACACACACACACGTAAGTTACTATAGGTAGGTACCTTGCTTTGGGATGTGGAATTGTGCTTGGACCTGTAAAACAGAAGCACACCTACCAAGTGTGCCATCAGCTTGTGTAGGGAGCAGAAAAAAATGTCTTACTGAGTGAAGTCCTGGGGAGGTTAGCATTGCTGACACGGGCACGGCCATCACAGCCCCATAGCCTCAAATCCACGGAGAAATGGCAAGGAGTTTCAACTGAAAACCATAAACAATATGCCAGACATACTCAGGGGGAGAGGAGAGAGGCCTGGATGGGGGAGGGCAGGGACAGGAGGGAGGGGGAGGGCAGGGAGAGGAGGGAGGGGGAGAGCAGGGACAGGAGGGAGGGGGAGAGCAGGGAGAGGAGGGAGGGGGAGGGCAGGGACAGGAGGGTGGGCAGCTCTTCCATGCACCTGGCAGGTGGTTTTCTGACAGCCTCTGTGCCTCCAGCCGCTCTGTGGCTGTCTGCTGCTGTGAGCCGGGGGCTTCTGTAGAGACATCAGGCTATTCTTCAGTTCTCGTCCTCATCCGCCTGACCCTTTCTGGGTTGGCCCACCATGTGAGGTAGACCGGAGTCACCACTATTACCTTTCACACCCTGGGTGGTTTTGTTTGTTTTGTTTTTTGAGACAAGATGCCACTTGCCCCAGGCTGACCTATCGCTCCTCGCTCTCTTGCCCCGGCCTCCTGAATTCTGTGACTACAGGCTGCACCTCCACACTGAGCTCCTTCACTGAGGGCACTGCAGCGCAGCTTCCTGAATGTGGGGCTAGCACCGGCCTCCCTCACAGCCCGCGGCTTCCCATCATGTTCCCGGTTCTCCAGCACCCAGGTCATTGCAGCAGCTTCAAGGGAACTCAGCCTGGGCCTCCCCGTCTCCGTTCACTGCAAACCAGATTTATCTTTCTGAAAGGGAACCTTCACCTTGACTTGCGACCTTCACCGACCCGGTCCAGAGCCAACCTAAGTCAAGTTTCCTGCTCAGGTCTTGACTCCAAGTTGGATTTTACTGGCTTTGTGTGTGGCTGTGGTGGAAGAAGTCGGGGTGGTGTTGGACATTCAAGACAGCATTTCGCGTGGCACAGACGCATTCCAGAGAGGATGCCCTTGAATGTCTTCTGATCTTCCTGTTTGTCCCAAGTGCTGGATCCTAGGTGCATGCCGCTCTGGCTGGGTTGTATTGTCGTCTTAGTATTTAATCCTGAACCGTTCTGTCATCCCAAAGCAGCAGGCAGTAGAACACGGGCCAGCGCTGCGCAGCACCCACACAGGGGGATAACAGCCACATCTTTCTGTAAGTTTTACAGATTCCCACTGAACTTTAAAACATTAATTTGAGTTACTTGGTTACACAGGGTACAGCACGTTGTTCGAGGTGTATGTATATTCCAGCTTGTACCAATAGCCTGAGACTGATACAAAAATCCCTCACAACTCCTATGACTAGCAGATAAGGCTACTTCTGGGCTAGAGAGATGACTCAGTGGTTAAGAGCACTGACTGCTCTTTTGAAGGTCCTGAGTTCAAGTCCCAGCAACTACATGGTGGCTCACAACCGTCTGTAACAAGATCTGATGCCCTCTTCTGGAGCGTCTGAAGACAGCTACAGTGTACTCACATATAATAAATCTTCGAAAGGAAGAAAGACTGCTTCTGTATGCTCAATACACGCCTTACCCCTCAGTCGACAACCCTGTAGCTTCTTAAGGCATTACATGCATTCATGTGCATGCACACATGTGCGAAGATCAAAGCGCAGCTGTGGGAGTCAGTTCTCTGTTTTCAAATTCATCTTTCTGGCCTCGGCATCATGCTAACTTCTGAAATGAACATGGCCACCGCCCAGAAAAATGACTCCAGGTGGATAAACACCAAAAAAGCGAACATACAGGAGTTTAAAAAAATTATTTGAATCTAGGTACAGTGGCGTATGCCTGTGATTCACGCTGAGGCAGGAGGATCGTCTGTTTTAGGACAGCCAGGACTACATAACAAGATCCTGTCTCAAAGCCTTTAAACTTTATACAAGGAAACCTACGTCCTTTCACCAGCTCACATCACAGCCCTGGAGCAAGCCTCCTGTTAAAAAGATTAGTCAGCCAGACAGTGACTCACGCCTGCAATCCCGGCACTCAGGGGGCTGAGACGGGGACTGTTAAAAGAGTCTCAAACCAGTCTGAGATACATGGTGGGACCCTGTTTCAGAAGAAAGGAGGGAAAGAGGCAGGGTTGGAGGAAGGGAGGGAGGAAGAGAGGGAGGGATGGAGAGAGAGAGAGAGAGAGAGAGAGAGAGAGAGAGAGAGAGGGGGCGCTCAGTGGGTAAAGATGCTTGCTCCTAAACTGGATGGCCTGAGTTTAATCCCTGGAACCTTCTTCTGCCCTCCACAAGTGCCACATACAAACTCACACAAATAAATCATGTAATAAAAAAAAATAAATAAGTGAAAAAATATTCAAATAAGATCGCCCTCTCCCGTGCGTGCGTGCATGTGTGTGTGTGTGTGTGTGTGTGTGTGTGTGTGTCTGTGAGTGTCCGTGTGTCTGTGTGTGTGTGTGTCTGTGTGTCTGTGTGTGTGCGCGCGTGTGTGTCTCTGTGTGTGTGTGTCTGTGTGTGTGTGTGTGTCTGTGTCTCTGTGTGTGTGTGTCTCTGTGTGTGTGTGTGTGTGTGTGTGTGTGTGTGTGTCTGTGTGTGTGTGTGTTTAGGGTCTTCCCCTGTTGAGCTATCTCACCCACACCCTTTCAGTCATGTTGATGCATTCTCCGAGTCTTGGCCCGGGGCTGGGTCCTAGTGAACAGTGGAACATATGCAAGAGTACACACACAGTGTGAGCAGTGCCTTCGAGTTCAGAAGAAAGTGCTAGGCCCCGTGGAACTGGAGTTGCAGGCAGCTTTTGAGTCACCATGCGGGTTCTAGGAGACAGACCCAGAGTCCTCTGTGAGATGCGCCGGTGTTCTCGGCTGTGGAGCCGCCTCTCCACTCTTACCCAGCAACCAATTCCGCATTTATTGTATACATATTCCAGCACGAATCTGTCCCCTGCATGCATTTTACATTAGCTCTCCCATCCAGTTTGCTCTTTCCTTCTCTGCGCACACGCAGGAAGAGAGGGATAGAGATGTGGTCCTGTGTCTCGGTGGTGGCGCTCTGAGTTACTTGAGGGATCGTGTTTTGCTCAGGTCCTCGCTGGTAGGAAATGCATCTCTCTGTACCACACGTCTCTGTTCATCTCCCGGTCTGCACCAATGTCATCCGTCTCTAGCTCCATCACTTCTATCTATATAGCAAGGCATCTATAGTAATACGACATATGTACGTGTGTATGAGGTTATTTTTCATGGCTCAAAATACTCTCTGAGCCGGGCGTGGTGGCGCACGCCTGTAATCCCAACACTTGGGAGGCAGAGGCAGGCGGATTTCTGAGTTCGAGGCCAGCCTGGTCTACAGAGTGAGTTCCAGGACAGCCAGGACTACACAGAGAAACCCTGTCTCAAAACAAAAACAAAAACAAAAACAAAACAAACAAAAAAAACCAAAAAACAAACAAACAAACAAACAAACAAACTCTCTGAGAGGTTGATCTAAAGTCAACTCTTGTTCTGAGGACTTCGTGCTGTAGCTCTATGTCTTCACCTCTGCTTTGCCGTCGGGCTTAGCTCTCTGCTCTACCCCAGCAAGTGGAGACAAGGCTAGCCGCTAACCACCAGCCGCCCCCTTGTTTGAGCGGCAGCTGCATTGTGCCCTGTTTGTGAGACACAAACCTGCACCTGCTCTGGATGCGGGCTCGTTGTGTAACACTGTGTTCTACCCGATGTGGGACAGCGCATGTGGTTGTGGGGCACACCTTCTGCTATTCCAGACCCTATACACTCCAGGCAGTGGCACGGTCGTCATGGGATAGAGAAATAATAAAGAGATGCTAAGAGAAGTTGGACAATTTGCACAAAGTTACAATAATTTGAGTAGTTTTTAGTGGAGTCCTGGGGAGATGGCTCAGTCTTGAAAACCTTGCCTCGCACGTGTGGACCGGAGTTCAGATCCTCCAGGTGTGAATGAGGCCTGGTGGGTGTGACCATTCACCTCCAATGCCAGAACAGACCTGGGGACATGGGATCCCCAGAGCAATCTGGCCAGCAAGGCTAGCTACATCAGTGAGCTCTGGGTCTGATTGAGACGGCCTGTCTCAATGATTAGTGTGAATGAATAATCCAAGAAGACTCCTGACATCAACCTCAGGATATGCATATGCCTCAATCTGTGTCCAAACACATAGGTGTGCCTGCAGACACACAGGCATGTATGCATACATACATACACACCCACAATGGGAAAAGAAAAATAATAAATTAAGATTCTTTTTTCCTTTGAGATGATCTCATGCATCCTAGGCTGTTCTTGAACTGGTTATATGTCTGAGAATGACTTTAAACTCATGATCCTCCTGCCTGTTCCTCCCAAGTGCTAGGATTACAGACATGCATCACTAGGCCCAGGAGTTAGTCTAAAGCTCTTAGCTGGCTGATTTTGTATTCTAGAATAGAGCAACACTTCAGTTCATACAGCAGAATTAGTCTTCCTAAGGGCTGAGCTAACGAGACCAACTTCTCTGTCTCTCTAGCAATCAGAAACAAAAGCAAGTCTAGACGAGGCTGTTTCAAAGGCGCTGCCTTCTAAGGTGGGGACAGAACGGTGGAGAATTTAACTCATTGGTAAATATTTGATTATTTCAGTTTCTTAAATGATTAAATGATGCAAGAATTATAATTACCATGAATGAATAGCTCACCGAGAGGATCTGACAGTTTCTTCTCATTTCTTTGGCTTCCTTTTTTAAAAAACAGATTTATTTATTTTATGTATATGAGTACACTGTAGCTGTCTTCAGACACACCAGAAGAGGGCATCAGATCCCATAACAAATGGGAGATCCCACTGAGCCATCTCCCTAGCCCTTCTTGGCTTTTTGAAAGATCAAATAAGTGGCTTGGGATTGGTTTGATGACACGGGGCTTTAGCATGGTGACTTCCTTTGATGTTTTGTTTGTCTATGTGTATGCATGATTTCCTGTACTGCGTGCATGTGTGCAGGTACACATAGGGGCCAGAGGCTAACACTGGGTGTCTTCAACCAATTTGTACCTCACCTTGTGAGACAGCGCCTCTCCCTGAGCCTGGAGTCTTCAGATCTGCCCTCAGGCTTGTGTGGCAAGTGACTTTACTGACAGAGCCATTTCCCACATGCGCCCTTTTGACTTTTAATCTGACATACTTGCACACAGCATAAAAGCTCCATCTCGGCTGGGCGGTGGTGGCACACGCCTTTGATCCCAGCACTTGGGAGGCAGAGGCAGGTGGATTTCTGAGTTCGAGGCCAGCCTGGTCTACAGAGTGAGTTCCAGGACAGCCAGGGCTACACAGAGAAACCCTGTCTCAGAAAACAAAAAACAAAAAACAAAAAAAAGCTCCATCTAGAACAATGACCGATGATTTTATTTAACAAGTTAATGAACTGATGAAATACTCATTTTATTCAAAGCCACAGTGTGTGTGCACATCCATTGTGTTCATTGTTACTGTTACATAGGAAGAAGTGTGTACACGTGTGCTTGCACAGATATATTTGTGTGTCTATTAAATGCTCTGCATATTGATACCCTATTAATACTCAAGTCTTAGCCCTCTGTTAAATAAGTTGAAAGCAGACCGTTGGTTTATACTCAGCTTCTGTCTTAAACCAAAGCATGCTGACGCACCAAGCCAAGTTGACCTAGGAGAGAAAAGAGCCCAATTCTCACAGCAGGCAGCTGCAGCTCCCTGTTGGTGACAAAGGCCCTGCTACAGGGCAGCCTTTTTGTTTTGGCTTTTTCTGCCCCTCCTGCTGTTCCCTCTGTGTGCTCAGCCTTCCACCTTAGCCTGTTCATTCCTGCCTGGAGGACACCCCAGAGAGTGGCACCCACAGTCTAGTCGGGCAACTTTATACCCATTACATATGGGTATATCAGGAAAAATCTCTGTCTAGTGGAATCTGCTAGAAAGTCCTTAGCTCCTACGGCCTGAGCCACTGTGAGGTAGAAGAGTCAGAGTGGGACCTAGGACATGTGTCTCCCCAAGGCATGCAGACTTGGGCAGTCACAGGAGCCAGCCCCCACTTCATCTTGGATGACTTTTCTCCACTTCCTGCTTGCTTTCTGTCTTTCTGCCTTGGCCATGATTGTGGATAGACAACATTTTTAGTCCTCTTTTGATCTCTGGGAGGATAAAGTTGAGCTCATCTCTAGACAGTTCCTTTGCCAGTATTTTGAGGCCTGACTGACCCAGTCTTGTGGGGCTTTTAACTTTCCCAGAGCCACATTCTAAGAGGACATTTGACTCTTGTCGTACTTTGTTGTTGTGGCCAATACCTGGGAAGATGGTCAGTACCTGGGAGAGAGCTGCTAATGGTTCTCATTACTACGGTTGTTTGTTTTGGTGAGGTATGGTTATTATGGTGAAGTACGCAGGCCACATTTGGAGGTCAGAGCACACATTGCAAGGATTAGTTCTCTCCTTCCATTTTGTGGCCTCAGGGATGGAGCCTGAACAGTCAGGTTGGGTGGCAAGACATGACTAAGTCATCTCCCAGGAGGGGTTATTTTAGTTCACAGTTTGAGAAGTCTCAAGGGAAACCAGAAGTAGAGCAGGTAGTTGGCAGGAAAGAACCCGAGAAGGGTGGCGGCATTCTCGGCGGCCTTATGCGTCCATGGATGGATCATCCACGAGGTCAAGAGTCCCTGTGATCAAGATTCTCCAGGAGCTATAGACAGACACCCGGAGCCATGCTCTCCTGAAGCAGCACCTCACAATCCAGTCAAGCTGACAATGGAGATTAACCATAATAGCTCCGTGAAAAGAAAAAAGGCTTAAGTAATAAAAACAGAAGCAAATTTATCTCAGAAAGAAATGCAAGACTTACCATAATAGAAAGTAACTGTTACTTCGGATAGAAGATAAAAACTCAAGTATGAGGACCTGCAAACTGTTCTAGAATGGGTGAAAGCCAGGACAGTATCTGAGGCTTTCCCTTTGGATTCAAAGGAAGGAAGACAAAGCAGTCTTCTCCAGTGTCACTCAAGTGGGTGACTCCACACCTCCATGCCGGTCCAACCAGCCTTCTTTTTTTGTTTTGTTTTGTTGTTTTGAGGCAGGGTTTCTCTATGTAGCCCTGGATGTCCTGGAATTCACTCTATAGACCAGGCTGGCCTCAAACTCAGAAATCCACCTGCCTCTGCCTCCCAAGTGCTGGGATTAAAGGCGTGTGCTACCACCGCCCGGCTAACCCACCTTCTTAAAACTCTGTCTCTAACTCCTGTCTGGTAGTTGTTCTGCACCTGACTTTATATAGGATCTGGGAATTCAAACTCAGCTCCTCGCTCCAAGAATTTTGCCACCAAGTCACCTTCCCCAGCATTCACTGTCTAACAGGTGAATACTTATTCTATTATTTGGTTTATGATTTCTTAATTGTCAGAAATGGTTTGTCTACTAGCACTGTATCAGTCAGGGTCAAATCAAATAGAAAAAGTAGTTAATCAAAAATGGTGGGCACAAGAGGACCCCAGGGCAGGATTTGACAGGTCTTCTGTAAAGCCATAGACAGTAAATTATTTGGGACTTTGTGGGCAAGAGTCACAGCCAAAGATATCACATGTTACAACACAAAACAATCATCCACATTTTTTTTTTTTTTTTGGATTTGGTTTTTTTTCAAGACAGGGTTTCTCTGTATAGCCCTGGCTGTCCTGGAACTCACTCTGTAGCCCAGGCTGGCCTCGAACTCAGAAATCTGCCTGCCTCTGCGTCCCAGACATTACAGGCATGCACCACCACCACCCGTCTTAATCATCCACAATTTTATTGATGAAATCCAAGATAAAATGCATACAAGTTTTAAAAGACTGTGTGTGTGTTGGGGGTGTAGAGGGTGCGTGCATGCTGCAGGTGGAGGTCTGAGAACTCGGGGGAACTGGTCCTCTGTCCTTCCACCATGAGGGACCTAGGGACTGAGCTCAGGTCACCAGGCTTGGCAACAAGGGCTTCCACACACTGAGCCATCTACCAGGCCCACAGGTACATGCTCTGGAATACAGTTCAATTAATGAAGACATCTCCACTTCGCATAGTTGAGATTCAGCTGCTACAACTGTCAGATCAAGAGCACCAAGCAGGTGGCTGGCTGTGACCTACGGGTGGCAGTTGACCTGCCTGGGGCTGGGCTCCATGGGTGGGGCTGAGGAGGCACAACTCAGAGGGGGGAGCCTGAGGGCTCTTCTCCAGCCACTCAGGATTTACACTCTGCAGACAGAATCCAACAACAAAGCCATTTTGCTGAGGCACATGGGCCAGAGGTAGGACCCTTTCCCTAGCACCTCCCCACTTTTTTAACCAGGGAATGGGATGTTCCCCCCTTTTTTTGACTCTACAATAACCTTCTACCACCCTCTACCAGAAGAGTTTAAAAAGCCAAGTAGTAAAACCAGACTAGTCCTGTGTTAAGAGATAATCTGATACCTGGTGCAGGACATTTAACAGAATGATAAGGAGTAATTTCCCTCCCTCTTTCTTGCCTTTACAAATAGCTATGGGAAAAGTCTCATATGAAACAAAATTCTGCATAAAATCACACTGCAGGCATTAGCGCTCTCCTACAGTGTGAATCCCAGGGATCAAACTCAGGTTTCAGCCAGGCTTGGTGGCAAGCACCTCTCCCGCTGAGCCCTCTTACTAGCCCCACCAAACCCTTGTCTCCTGAGCCCCGAACTCATACCATGTCTTTCTGGAGTTCTTCTCTGTGCTTATTTAATGCTTATTTTCAAGACTCTAACTTTTATAGATTTTTATAGCAAAGCCTTCTGCTTTGCTTCTAAATGTTCTGACAAATCTATCTATAATTTTTCTTGTTTAATAGCATCTGGCTAATGTAGTGTAAGACAGTTCTCTCTCGGCGGGCATGGTGGTGAATGCCTTTGAGCCGAGCCATTACCGCCAAGATGGCGAATGTCGATCTGCTTATCACAAACTTTGGTGAATGTTAGGAAACCCTGCAGCCAATTTTCACCAGACTAGGTGTGGCAGGGCACTTCCCTTGGTGGCCCACCAGAAGGCGCTCGTGACTGGGGTGAGATGTAGCTCCGTGAGAGAGCCCTTGCCTAGCATGCCCGAGGCTCTGGATTAAACCCTCAGCATAGAAAAAAAAGTGCAGCGTGATTCGTGCAGATCACGGTTCTTTTCCCTGTCTTCTTTTGATCTTTATCGTTAGTAAAGGGGCTGAGCGGTGGCCAGAAGGCCGTGAAGGACAGGAGCATCGCCAGAGCGGCAGCGAAGGTGAAGGTGGCAGCAGCTACTGTTACCGCCCTTTCCATAGTAGCAGTGATGGTAAGAACAATGGCTCAATTTCCCAGAGTGGCCAAAGAAACAACAGAAAACGGAGGTACTGGAGACAACAAAGAGCCGTAGAGGGGCAAGTGGGCCCTGATGACAGGAGCAGTGTCAGGGAGATACCCCGCGGCTGAATACGCCGGCCCGGAACTGTAGCCTGGCCTGTTACAGAAGCCAAGCGTTCGAATCAAGGCCTGCTGGGGAGCTGGCGGCGGCTATCTGCTGCTAGCTTCTGCTCTGGGCCAAGTGCTAGGGCCTCTGATGATTAACGCCCAGAGCAGAGCAGTCTCCAGCCTCAGCACCTAGATCTATCTGGCCTGACCGGCTTCTAAAGCTCCTGGCACTCAGGCTTCTGACTGAAAGTCCCTGTGTCTGTCAGCAAAGGCCTTGCACACTAAAGGGTCTGTCACTGCCAGCCCCAGAAGAGTTCCCTGTGCAGACTCAGTTCCTACACTAGTAGATGGACCACCTGACCACAGCAGCTGGCCTGGCGTCTAATTGCTTTGAGGTCATTTAATCCATCCTTACCAAAGAGAATCAACACATTGACTTTTGGGACCCCAAATGCGCAAACATCAGTAGCGACTGCCCAAGATGGCTTCATCCCATAAATCCCTCTCCTCAGGTTTCTTCTTCTTTCGGTGGGACCGGCGTCCGCCTTTGGTGGAGTCTCTCCCGTGATCGTGGTTCTCTTTTCTGTGCTTAGACCTCTGTGTACCCCCTGGCCCTGCTGAGACCTTCCTTCTGCCGAGGCTGTCTTCTCCGTCTGAACCCCTCACTCCGAAGAGTCTCCCCTTGGGCATCCAGGGCTCCTGAATGGTGATTCCTCCTTCCTCTCGGTTCCTTGTCCTCCCCTTTCTGTCTTGACTGACGGGCTGGTTTTTCAGAGATTCCAGTCTTTGGCTGCTGTAAGGCACCTGGTTTTCCACTGTCAGCCTTTTATAGGAAGGAGAGGATGTGGAGTCGTTTCCGAACCAGACTGGTAACCCCAGCATTGGAGCTCCGGGGCTGACACTGCCTCTCTTTTGGTGGACAGACTCCTCTGCCATCTTTCTGAAGCTGACTTCTGGATGGAGTCCTCTGGCTCTCTGCTTTCTAGTGAAATCTTCAAGTTCGAGTTGAAAAGAGTCATTGGTCTGAGACTCTTCCATAGCACTGACCAGGAATGCATTTCTCTAGAAAAAAATGGGAGAAGGCCCTCGTTGATGAATCATTTTACTGAAGACATTTTCTCTGCCCTAAGAGAGTGTTTGACATGACTTACACAGGAAATAGAGCATAGTCACTGGTGTTGGACAGGAGTACTTTTGACATAGTCTGGGGATAGGAAACTATGATGGAGAAAAATTATTGCTCATTTGGTTTTGTTTTAATTTTTTTCATTATGTCTATGTATGTAGGTATGGATTTGTACATATGGCCCCAAGTAGGCCAATGCTATCAGACCCTCCCGGGGCTGACAGGTGGTTGTGAGCCACCTGATGTAAGTGCTGGGGACCAAGCTCTCTTAGAGCAGTACATTCTGTTTTTGTTTTTTTGAGACAGGGTTTCTCTGTATAGCCCTGGCTGCCCTGGAACTCACTCTGTAGACCAGGCTGGCCTCGAACTCAGAAATCCGCCTGCCTCTGCCTCCCAAGTGCTAGGACTGAAGGCGTGCCCACCACGCCCGGCAGAGCAGTGCATTCTTTTACCTGTCGAGCCACCTCTCAAGCCTGCTTGGTTGTTTTTTTTTTCATTTCAATGTGGTGACTTGGTCCTACTAAGTAGCCTTAGCTGCTATTGAACGGGCTGGCCTCGTACTTGTTTGTGTTCCTTCTGTTGCTGCCCCCAGAGTGCTAGGATGACAAGCACTGGTGGAAAATGCACTATAAATGTTAGGATCTATAGATGAATAAATACTAAATGGAATAGACAATAGCATACAGTGTTTGTGTGTGCACTGAGTGTGTGTGTGCATGCCTTGCTTGTATGCGTATATATGTGCAGCTGTATATGAGTGCTTTTTGAGAGTCTCAATGGGACCTAGGACTTGCCCTTTAGGCTAGGACGACTGCCCAGTGATCCCCAGGGACCTTCTGTCTCCACCTCCTCTGCCCTGGGGTTATCATGTACCACAACACCCAGCTTTCCACGCGGGTGCCGGGGATCAAACAGCTCTTTGAGTTTGCTCTGCAAGTACTTTTCTGTCTGAGCTACCACCAGAGCGCAAATGTTACATAGACTAATGAGTATAAGGTTTATCAGAGTTTTGACAGGTTTAAAAATCAGATAATTTGGACTAAAGAGGTGGCTCATCAGTTAAAAGCAATGGCTACTTTTACAGAGGACCATTCAGTTCCCAGCATCCACTTGGCAGATCACAACCAACTCTAATTCCAGAGGATCCAATGCCCTCTGCTGGCCTCTGCAGGCACTACATGCAGATATACAAGCACACACACAATTTTTTTTTTTTTTTTTAAAAATCAGGTAACCTTAGACCCTTCCTCTGCCATAAGTACTATTCAATGTATAAGAATAAGTCATTTAATCTTCTAGTTAAATTGCAAGTTAAAAGGGACTTTCATGCAACTAAACTGAGCTGAAATCGAGCTGTGAATGGTGTTGCAGGCTGTCTCAGTTGATTTTCATGAGTTCAAGGCCAGCTTAGTCTATACAGAAAATTCCAGACTAGCCAGTGGGACCCCATCCCCAAAACATACTAGAATGAGGATTAGCAACATTCAATGGCTCGTTGGTGGCCTATTCAGAAAACTTGGCTACATTTTCCTGCGTGGTTTTCTTTCCATTCAGCTAAGGTCACTAACAGGAAGCCTGCTGTACCGACAGAGCATATTATGCAACCTAACTCCTGACATTCTATCCTCCTGGGCTAGATGTTTCTCTATTATAAACAGTTATAAATGCAACTCACTAAGCGTGAAGTCATATTTGATGGCTTGAGATTTAGTCTCCTTCCAAAACAATATATAGTCACGTGATATATATTTTGGTTGACAGAATCCATATAGACAATGGTGGTCCCATTATATTGCCGGATCAGCAAGACAGCTCAGCAGGTAAAGACACATGCTGCTAAGCCTCAGTTTAATCCCTGGGACCTACAAGTTGTCCTCTGACCTTCACCTGTGTCCTGTAGCACCGGTATAAGTATACGTATACACACATGTGTATACACACACACACACACACACACACACACACACACACAAATACTATTTTTTTTAATGAAAATCTCCTTGAAACAAAAGGCTGTTGCCTAGTGACCACGCAGCTATCTTAGTTGGAGTGAAAACACTCCAGCCATGTAACATTTCTCAATATAATACTTCATTTTCACAGATGTACAGCAATGTAGATCTATGTTAAGATCCATTTTGTATTTCATGATGGATAAATTCACTTTAGAGGGCTATCTGGCATGCTGGAAGAGTTCTGGGATGTGCTTTTATTTTTAACCAAATCTCTTAAGTTTGGGTTATTTGTGGTTTGGGGGTCTGGCTAACGAAGCAGGATTCTGGATTCGCAGTGTGCCATGGGATATGTAGTTCAAACCCAGAAGGTGGACTCTGGAGCCAGGCCCTCATCCTTCGGAAAGCCTTTAATTCTAAAGCAGATATGGGGGCAGAAGTCCTTTCCAGGGACTTAAGTCTTTCTCCCTCCTCATTGTCTCCCCCCACCGTCTGAATCAGCTCAAGCTGGCCTGGACCACTCTGTGCTCAGAGATAACCTTGAAGGTTGGATCCTCCAGCCTCTACTTCCCCAGGGCTGAAGGTGTGTACATCATCACCTTTGCTTTCTATAGTGCCGGAGGTCAAACCCAGGGCTTCGTAAAAGCTGCCAACTGAGCTGTGCCCTCAGCCCGGGGTTTTATTTTTCTGTGGAGAGATTTAAATTGAGTTCAGATTTTGTTGAGGTGAAAAAATTTTCAAGTGACTTCAAGTTGTTTCTTCAATAAGGAAAGATAAAGAGTGACCTTTTGATAGCAAAATTCTTTACTATGGAATGGTGGTTAGCACCCTGGTGCCCTGTAAGAAGGGTTCTGGGGCTGGAGAGATGGCTCAGCAGCTAAGAGCACTGACTGCTCTTCCAAAGATCATGAGTTCAAATCCTGTCACCCACATGGTGGCTCACAACCATCCGTAAAGAGATCTGATGCCCTCTTCTGGTGTCTGAAGACAGCTACAGGGTACTTACATGTAATAAATAAATAAATCTAAAAAGAGAAAAAGAAAAAGAAAGGTGCCAAGGTGCCAGGCAGTGGTGGCAACACCCTTAATCCCAGCACTTGGGAGGCAGAGGCAGGTGGATTTCTGAGTTCAAGGCCAGCCTGGTCTACAGAGTGAGTTCCAGGACAGCCAGGGTTACACAGAGAAACTGTCTTGAAAAACAAACAAAAAAAGAAAGAAAGAAAGAAAGAAAGAAAGAAAGAAAGAAAGAAAGAAAGACAGGTGCCAAGGAGAAAAGAAAAGGGTCCATGCACATGGAGGGGCTCTCCAAAAGCCACATAAGGGGCAGATATTGAAGACAAGCAAGACAGACAAACGAGTTGGCATGTGAGTGTGTGACAGTATGATTGATTCCTAGTCATCTTGAAGTGTGACCGGTTCCACGGGGACCCGAGTAGGATCAGGAAGTGAAATGGAGTCGCACCTGTGCTTAGTCAAGCTGGTATTTTTGGTATGTTTCTGCATACAATGCATTTGCTAGGGTTACTCTGAGCCGGGTTCAGATGTGCACTTACAGCTTTGTGTGATAGTCAGGTAATCCATGACCTTTGACACCCCACCCCAAATGCAAAGCAATGGCTGGAGGTGCAGCTCAGGGGGAGAGTACGGGATGTCCAGGGGTTAGCCTCCAGCACACCCTCCCAAAGCAGGAAAGGCACTGTGAGCTTCGCCAAGTCTGGCCTGTCTATGGACTCAGCACCAGTTTACCTAGTGCCTTCCGCTCTGTATCTCTGTAATCCAGCACCCCTCAAACATCTGCACTGCATTTTTATGTTATGTGGATACGTGGGACTCGCTTGTGTTGTGGCACACGGGTGGTCAGAGGACACTTCGGAGAGTTGCTTCTTCCTTTTTATCATGTGGGACCAAGTTGGGCCGCCAGGCTTAGCAATACGCGCCTTTACTCACTGGGCCACATCACACACACCTCTAGTCCTAGTACCTGGGAGGCAGAGGCTGGTGGATCCCTGAGTTCGAGGCCAGTCTGGTCTACAGTGAGTTCTAGGACAGTCAGGGCTATACAGAAAAACCTTGTCTCAAAAAATAGGCCTTGGATTAGACTACCCTAACTCCACCTCTCAAGTGCTGGGACTATGGGATTATAGGCTCATGGGACCACACCCAGCCAGGCCTCCCAAATTCTGGGACTATGGGATTATAGGCTCATGGGACCACACGCAGCTAGGCCCTTGGTCTTCCTTCTCTACTTTGACCGACCCCACCCCCACCCCAGGAACCATTCTCCAGAAGAAACAGCAGAATTGGTTTGTTTAAGATTCATTTGACCCTGTCATCTCTAGTCAAACATTCCCTGCTTGTCTTTGGTTTAAATGATAATACTGGGCCTCTGAGTCTCTCCACATCCGTACCACTCATCATCTTCACTCTACTTGGGATCCAGGCTTCCTCTCACTGGCCGTGAAAAATGAACTCAATTCCTACCCGCAGTGTTGGCCTCATCAAGATGAGCTGGGCTGTCCTCCCTTCCTTCCTTTGAGACAGGGTTTCTCTGTGTAGTCATGGCTGTCCAAGAACTCACTCTGTAGACCAGGCTGGCCTTGAACTCAGAAATCCACCTGCCTCTGCCTCCAAAGTACTGGGATTAAAGGCGTGCACCACCACCGCCGGCTGGCTTTGACCTCCTTAATGACCTTTTCCCACCTCTACCCCCAGGGTACTGGGATTATCAGCATGTACCTCCACACCGGGTTTTATGGTGGCCTAGGGCAGGCCAGACAAAACACTGGACCAATTTTACCACACCCTTAGTCCTGGCTCCATTTTTTAGCATCCAAACTGTTCCTCCTAGGGTCAGGTTGCTACAAACTTCTAGTCTGGGGACACTACCTCTTGCTTGGGTTGCCGATTCTGCTGTTTCCAAACCCCACCCAGAAGAGTCCTTAGTTTTCTCTTAACTGTTGGAAACCACCAGGCTCCCCTGCTGCAGAGGGAAGCCCAGCTGCCCACCGGGTCACCCACAGCCCTGGTGGCCCCTGCTTCCTCAAGCCAGCTTTCCTCATGTTCTGACTTTCCAGCCGCACTGGTCTCTCCTGTCTCTGAGCCTTTGTGTCTTTGCTCTCAAAGTCCCTAAGCAAGGACACCAAAAATTTCTCACCTCGTAGGGCTTGTTCGGAATGCTATCTCCACTTTGATGACCTCTGACACACGTCTACTGTCCCCTGCCCTATCATCCCCAAAGATTCCCCGTGTTCAATGCATGCTTTCAGATGTTTAAAGTGCTGATTCTAAATCAGGCATGATGGCACGGGCGTGTAGCCCCAACTCCAGGAAGGCTGAAGCAGGATTTCCAGTTTAAGGCTCAGCCTGGCTAATGAGTTCTAGGTTAGCAGTGGCTATAATCACAAACAGCTGATTCCAGCTTTTCCTTCCTGCCCGGCCCCCTGCCTCGGTTAAACCTCGCCTCTCTCACGCAGTCCACACAGAGCAGCAAGAACGAACACTTTTCAGATCTGGTATGTTCCCACACCGTGCGTGCAAAGCTCTCATGAACAGAGATTCTCTAATCACTGCGGTCTCAGCGCCGGATCCAATTGTGCCTGGCGTCAACTAGGCCTTCACAAAGAAACCAGTGACAAACGGCCCTGACTTCTCTCTACATATTTTTTGTTGTTGTTGTTGGCTTTTTTTGTTGTTGTTGTTGTTTTGTTTTTCGAGACAGGGTTTCTCTGTGTAGCCCTGGCTGTCCTGGAACTCTGTAGACCAGGCTGGCCTCGAACTCAGAAATCCGCCTGCCTCTGCCTCCCAAGTGCTGGGATTACAGGTGTGCGCCACCACGCCCGGCTTCTCCCCACATATTTAAATCCACTAGAAATCACAGATCCAAGGAGCCCTCCCTTCCAGCCCCAATCTCCCCTTGTACCTGAGCCATGGTCCTTACTAGTGCTCCAAAATGCTGCCAAACAGCACAGTGAATCAGAAACGTTTGGGTCAGTTCTTATCTGGAACCATCACCTTGCAGTTTACTGAGGAAAAACTGCCACACACAGGTGGATCCCTGGCCTTCTTAGGCTTACGGTCCTTAGCATGAAAGACCTGTGGGTACCACAAAGCACCAGTGTCTACCTGGCTAGAACCTCTGCAGTAAAGGCCTCACACAAGGTGGCGAGTTAGAGTGAGCTCCAGAACAATCCCAGGCTCCCAGCGGCTCTGCTGCTCTGCCAATGGCTCTTTTAGCCTGGATGCCGGAAGTAGGAAGCCACGCCCCTTCCTCTGTCTTGGTGTTTCTGCTTTCTCAACCAGTAGTTGAGAGTTCCTAGGTGAGGTGGGCTCACCTAGGAAATAAATGTAATCTTGCCGGGCGGTGGTGGTGGCGCATGCCTTTAATCCTAGCACTTGGGAGGCAGAGGCAGGCGGATTTCTGAGTTCGAGGCCAGCCTGGTCTACAGAGTGAGTTCCAGGACAGCCAGGGCTACACAGAGAAACCCTGTCTCAAAAAACAAAAACAAAAAACAAAACAAAACAAAACCAAAAAAAGCAGTAAGTCAAATCTTACACTTAAAGGAATGGAGGAATGCCCTCGATTTAGTTCACTGCCTGCGGAAAAAAGCCAGAATATAGTGAGACCAATACTAGTCAATCCTATGCTGAGTTTATCTTGAAAAGGTAAATGAATTAGCCAGTTTTCAGACCCAACCTCCCTACCCTCGCTAAGCACGTCCCCTTTGCATCTTTCTCCACGTTGAAACAGTCTCCTAGCCTTGGTGGGCTTTAAATTCACTACGGAGGATGGAGGATGACTTTGAACTTCTGGATCTTTCTGACTCCGGCTTCTTGGGTATTGGGATTACTGGCCTGAGCCAGCATGTGGATCTATGAGACACTGGGAATGGAACCTAGAGCTAGCATGGCAGATAGTAAGCATTTTTTGTTGTTGTTGTTGTTTTTTGTTTGTTTGTTTGTTTTGTTTTTTTGAGACAGGGTTTCTCTGTGTAGCTCTGGCTGTCCTGGAACTCACTCTGTAGACCAGGCTGGCCTTGAACTCAGAAATCTGCCTGCCTCTGCCTCCCAAGTGCTGGGATTAAAGGCGTGCGCCACCACTGCCCGGCTTTTTTTTTCCTTTTGTTGTTGTTGTTGTTGTTTTGTTTTTGTTTTTTGGGTTTTTTTTGTTTGTTTTTTGGTTTTTCGAGACAGGGTTTCTCTGTATAGCCCTGGCTGTCCTGGAACTCACTCTGTAGACCAGGCTGGCCTCGAACTCAGAAATCTGCCTGCCTCTGCCTCCCAAGTACTGGGATTAAAGGTGTGTGCCACCATGCCCGGCTTGATATTAAGCATTCTTACCAATTGAGCTACAATCCCTAATGCTATACTTTGAAGAATATTGTCAAATTCAGCAATCAAACTTACAGCTAATTTTTAAAAATTCATCTTTTGGATTATAGTTACCAACTATTTAAAGCTAGTGGCTTTCATGGTGACATTGTCATTTCTGCATGTATCATAATCTAGTTGAATCCTAACTGTGGATGCCATTCAGAGGATGGCTGTGGCGAGACACTCTGATCTCAGAACAAGGCTATGCTTGTTGCACAGGTTTGGTGAACCCCAAAAGACTACCTAGGGGCTGATTCTGATGCAGTCGCACTATGGTTCTTATTCTAGCTAAAGCTTGGGTCACACCACCATCTCTGGGAGGGGGAAGAAACGAGTCCTCGGCGGGACAAGGTTTTATAGGAACTGGCAACTAAGCAAGGAGGTTTCTAGCCTGGCACACATCTGACTTGGGGGCTACTGTGGAATTTTGTTGCCCTTTAAAATATTAGGCTGGTGCTGGGAGCCAAACCATAAACTTAACTTCAGCTTTTCTCCCAGTTGGTGGTTGTTGGGAAGTGAAGTGCCAGAGGCCGGCTTGTAACCTGGAAACTGGTGCTAGACACGTTTGCTGGGGAGTTATCTGGACACCGGAGCTAGAGAATTTGGGTTCTTAACCTGAACCCCGTAATGAACCCCTTAGATTGGGTTCTTTAAGATGGAGTCTGAACTCAAGATCTGGTCTCTCATGATCAGGGCAAAGGCACCGCTGTCTTCAGGCAAGATCATTTCCTTGTCAAAAGTGTTAATCTGGATAAACCCTCGCTGTAAAACGTAGATGCCAGGGTAGGATGGGTGAGTGGTCATGCTGGGCCATTTCTGACACAGGGCAAGACTGTCATTGCCTTGGGGCTAGACCACTGCTAGTCACAGTATAACCCAAAGGCAACTATTCCAGGACACAGTGACTCGGGAACACTGCTGGCCAGCCCAGAGGTCCCTTCCCACCTAACACAAACAGCTCTTTTGCCCATTGTGGCTGTCCCACAGTACAGCTAGTGAACTCTACTCTGGAGCTCTTCTGTCTTCCAAGAATTCACTCCTAGCCCATGTCTCTGGTCCCCTGCTGCCTCCCTGGCATGGCAGTATCCCCCTTTTGAAACTCCCCACTTTTGCTCTCCATCCATCCCTTTCTTTTCTGTAATAGTCCTGGGGTTTTCACGTTATCTTTCTTTTGGTTTCTTTGAAGAAAAAAAATACTGAGTTCAGGTAATAAAACACAGGTTATAAAAAGAGGATATAAGGGTAGTTGTTTTGAAGGGTTAAAATTTAAGTGTCCAGGATCTATAGTCAGGCAGACAAACTTAGAGGAAGAGACCAAGGACAGGCCTGTGCATGCCTGATCAGGTCTGGGCCAAAAATTAAATCAAGGTTGCCAAATCATCAAAAAAGCTTTGCTGCTTTGCTGACCATGGCGAATAAACAATCTCCACAAGGCCATAGACCATCTGGAATAGCCCACATCCCCCCTCTTCCCTTTCCTTTAAGGTTAACATGACCGCCTGCAACTGCTTGCAAACCAAAATAACCTACCCTACCACATCGCTGAAATGTGAACTAACACGTATTACATGGTAATGTAATTTCATGCCGAAAATAGCCTGCCACTGTATGAATTACCCTATCATGTGTAGCCATGCCAAAACCCCCTAACTTTTCCTATATAATCCCCTAGTTTCTGAGCCTCAGGGTCGACTCCTCTGTCTCTTGCATGAGATACGTGTTGGCCCAGAGCTCTGTTATTAAACTGCCTCTTGCTTTTGCATCAAGACGGTCGGTCTCTCGTGTTTCCTGGGGCACGCCATCCTGTGATTTGAGGAAGGGTCTCCCCTTAGGGGGGGGGGTCCAACAGTTTTTCTAGCTCTAACTCTGCTGTGATCTTTTTTGTTGTTTTTGGTCTTTCTTTTCTTTTCTCTTTTCTTTTCTTTTCTCTTTTCTTTTCTTTTCTTTTCTCTTCTCTTCTCTCTTCTCTTCTTCTTCTTCTTCTTCTTCTTCTTCTTCTTCTTCTTCTTCTTCTTCTTCTTCCTTTTTTTTTTTTTTAATTTGGTTTTTCCAAGACAGGGTTTCTCTGTATATCCCTGGCTTTCCTGGAACTTAACTCTGTAGACCAGGCTGGCCTCAAACTCAGAAATCAGCCTGCCTCTGTCTCCCAGGATGCTGGGATTACGGGCGTACACCACCACCTCCCAGCTTTTTTTGTTTTTGATGGAGGATGTGTATAAAATATGATTGTGAAAGTGTAAATTCTATTGTGAACCTGCAAAGCTTCTGTTCCAAATGGCTACTCCAATTGTACAGAAGTTTATGAGTTTCTAGTGTTTGTGTCTTGTTAATGAAAGGATAAGGTTGCAAGCTAGGAATCCCCCGTGCCTGAGTCTTGGGTGACCCCAAAGGAGCAGAGGTTCAGTCCACACTTTGTTGGCCTGGAAGTGTGCATGTGTCACACCCGCCTCCAGGGTCCGGCCGTGAACCTCTGGGAATGTCCCTGGCGCCTTTTCTGGTCTTGCCTCCGCAAAGCAGCTATGGCAAGGACAAGCACGGCTGGGGGCTGGCAGAATCACCTTGGGGGCTGTGGAACTCCTGCCTGGGGGCACTTAGGTCCCCAACACCTAATGCCAGTGGGGGAGGGTGGGCGAGACCCTGTGCGTGGCGGCCACGTAAGCGGAAATGACTTAACTAGTTCTTCCGGCCTCTGTGGGAGGCTGATAGGTTTTCAGAGAGCGCGGGTTCAGATGGTTTGAACTGATTGACTTAGAAGCTTGTGGTAGGCGGGTTCTGTTATAAGCCTATAAAAAGCCAATCCGATTCTGCCCATGCGGCTCACTTCTTTTACCCTGCAAGGTAAGACTGTGACCCCCAGAGCTCTGGAAAATATAATCCCTCTTGCAAATTGCAACAAGACTGTTTCTCGTGTGTGATTGGGGTGCCGGCTTCCGAGGCATGGGGTGCTGGGGTACCCCCGTTTTTCTTTCGGGTCTTACATTAATTGTGGCATGTGATTTTTTTCTATTTTAATAAAATTTCAAAATTAAAAATAAAATTTAAAGTGTGTTATAGTTACTTGTGTGTGAATGGGAGTGCACAAATGCCACAGTGTGCTTGTGGAAGTAGGAGAATATGCAACGATCACTGTGATGGCTATTCCTGGTTGCCAACTTGACTACATCTGGAATGAACTACATTCTAGAAATGGAGGGCACACCTAAACCCAGATTATGAGGCTGGAAGACACAGGCTTTTTACCCAGATCTTGACATGGGATGACACAAGCTTTTGATCTGGATTTTGAGGCACAGTGGCCTTGAAAAGTTTAGGTCCAGGCATGGTAATACATGCTGCCTTTAATCCCAGAAGACAGAGGTCTTGGATTCAAACCCAGCCTGATACAAAATTTTTAAGTCCAGGGGTGGCAGTACAAGCCTTTAATTCTAGCATTTAGGAGATACAGACATGCAGATCTGAGTTCAAGCAATCTACAGAGTAAGTTCCAGGACAGCCAAACTTAGGCAGTGAGGGAGTTGGAAAACAGAAAGCTGGTGATAATGTAATAGAACAAAGGGGCTATGTTCCAGCTTAAGCAAGCAGCAAAACTTGCAGCTTTGGCCCCTGAGGTGAAATCTTCTGGGAAGTGTTTTCTGAGAGTGTGTTCCAGAGATAGCTAAGGCTATACCTTCTGCTTCAGCTGGGCTTGGTAATGTGTAAGAATCACCCAGGTAATACTGGTTTGGAAGGCATAAAGGGGTCATAGAGTGCAGCTAAGTCATGGCACTGTGATGCAGCCTCAGTTGCTATTGCTGGTCTAGGACTGAATGAGTCATGCAAAACTGAGGCTTGGCACCATGAAGGGAACCTGTGAGAGGCTATTGATGAAGCATAGCTGCTACAGAAGAGACCTGGAAGCCTATTGGAGATGCCAATACCATGTGACCACCAAGAACCGCAACAGCAGTAGAGTCAATCAGAGCCTAGCGTACTACAGATGGCAGAGCTGGAGAAGTGACCCAAGACCTTTGAAGGAGTTCAGATGATCATGTGTGGATTCCAGATACTAGAATAAGAAGCTGTAGCATTGACGTTTCCTTGGATACCCTAAGATGTTAGAGATGCCAGAGCTCTTCCTGCACCATGCCTGCTTGGATGCCCCAATTATCCTACCTTGATGTGGACTGAACCTATAAGCTAGCCCCAATTAAATATTGTCATTATAAGAGTTGCCTTGGTCATAGTATCTGTTCACAGTAGAAAAACCCTAACTAAGATAGTGTTTCATTGTTTTTATTAAAATTTATTTTCACATCTCTGTGAAGAGCTTTAGGGTGCTACTTGGCAGGAATCTGACAATGGCCAAAGACAAGGAATTGGGCTTCCGGCAGGAATCTGACATTGGGCCATGACAAGGAAGTAAGTTTAAGCAGGAATCTAATTTTAGGCCAGAACAAAGAAGTAGGATTCAGGCAAGAATCTGATTTGGGGCTAGGGCAGGGAAGTAGGCTCAGATATCTTGCTCATCCTGATAAGTCCTTAGAGTCCTTAGAAACAGTGACCGTGGGACTTTATTGCCTTGCTTGTTCCTTGATTATCTGTGTGTATTGTCTTCCTTGTTCCTTAACCTAGAACTGACCTCATTACTTGCATGTAATTAAAATGGTATAAAGGCAGTTTGGAAGCCAGGCAGTGGTGGCAGGAGGATTTCTGAGTTCGAGGCCAGCCTGGTCTACAGAGTGAGTTCCAGAACAGCCAGGGCTACACAGTGAAACCTTGTCTCAAAAAACACAAAACAAAACAAAAAAAGGAAGTTTAGAAACTTCAAAACAAAACCAACTTGATCATGGTGTACATTTAAGTATGCTGTTTTATTTAATTTGCAGCCATTTTTAAATTTTTTTTTTTGCATTTATATTTGTCAGCAACACCACTTTATAGCTTACATTCTTCTTTCTTTTCTTAGATAGGGTCTCTCTCTCTACATAGTCCTGAGTGTCCCAGAGCTTACCACATAGGCCAGCCTAGCCTGGAGATCACAGAAATCTAAGACTCTGCCTACTGAGTGCTGTGATCAAAGGTGTGTGCCCCGCCCCCCCCCCCAAAAGTAAAAAAAGAGCTGGGCAGTGGTGGCACACGCCTTTAATCCCAGCACTTGGGAGGCAGAGGCAGGCGGATTTCTGAGTTCAAGGCCAGCTTGGTCTACAAAGTGAGTTCCAGGACAGCCGAACTACACACAGAGAAATCCTGTCTTGAAAAAACAAAAAACCAAAAACCAAAAACCAAAAACCAAAAAAAAAAAAAAAAAAAAAAAAAAAAAAAGTGTGCGCTACCATGCTTAGCCTGTAGTTTTTTTTTGTATCATTTATGTTTTGGTATAACCCCACAGAGAGATAATTTTGCCTCTAACAAAGAAAGCGTGAGACATATTCACTATTAAATTTTACCAGGCTTTTGAAGAATCACTATGAATGCTTCTCCAACTATTTTGTGAAACTCTCCTCAAATTAATTTATAAAACCAATATTAAACCTACCAAAACCTGATAGACACATGATTGGGTAGGCATGGTGAAGCATGTCTACAATTCTAGTACTTGGGAAGTGGAGGCAGATTATCAGGTGTTTGAGATCATCTTTAGGCAACCTAACCTAGACTACCTGAGGCCTTTTATTGTTTTTTTTTTTTTGTTTTTTTTTCAAGACAGGGTTTCTTTGTGTAGTCCTGGCTGTCCTGGAACTCACTCTGTAGACCAGGCTGGCCTTGAACTCAGAAATCTGCCTGTCTCTGCCTCCCAAGTGCTGGGATTATAGGTGTGCGCCACCACACCCGGCTTTATTCTGTTTCTTTAAAGTGTCTTTTTAAAAAGATTTAATGTATATAATGTATATGAGTACACCATTGCTCTTTTCAGACACACCAGAAGAGGGCATCACACCCCACCCATTACAGATGGTTGTGAGCTACCATGTGGTTGCTGGGAATTGAACTCAGAACCTCTGGAAGAGGAGTTTGTGCTCTTAACTGCTGAGCCATCTCTCCAGCCCTTCTATTTTTTTAAAAAAAATTCTATCTATCTATCTATCTCTATCTATCTATCTATCTATCTATCTATCTATCTATCTTTTGTGTGTAGGGTAAGAAAGAACATAAAAGCAACCTGTGAAGATCCTGATAGGTGTCCACACCATTTTGCCTATTGATGCTAAGGATATGTTTGGTGTGAGCTCTCAGGTTATACTTGTTTGGAGCTGGGTCAATGGCTGCAGGTTTTTGTTTTCTCATTATTTTGTAAATGAATGTTTTGCTGGTATACTGCATTTATTCCTAGTACCTGCAGAGGTCTCCTAGTACCTGCAGAGGTCAGAAGAGGGCATTAGATCCCCTGAGACAAGTTGATTATCACCATGACTGGAAATCAAATCCTGGTCCTTTCCAAGAGAAAAAAGTGCTCTTAACTGTTGAACCATCTCTCCAGCCCCTGTGTTCTCTTCTCTTTAAGTTGAAGGATTCACCAAGTCCAAGTAGGACTAAGTTGCAGCAGACAATCTACAACCTGCCCTGTGTTTCTCTCTAGGTAAAAATGAGTTAATTTATGTGCCCAGAACATCTATATTTACTTCTGGAAACTTTGTCTATATTCCTGGAGACACTGTGAAGGTGGAAGCTGTCTCACCGTCCAGAACATTTATTGGTATGTGTAGCAGACAACACGGCTTTCACTCCTGTGGCCTCCAGTCTGTGGCATTACACAAATGTGGTGTATATCTGGAATGCCTCAGAGTGGAGGAAGTAATCAAACCAACTTCTTTGATGGAGGGGAAATGATGGGAGCCAAAGCTCTCAGATCTAGGCTCCCTCTGCCCACTCCTCCCTTGTGTAAAACCATGTGACCAGTCTTGATTCTTGTCACAAAGGGAACATTGATAACCATGTCCCTTATTCCCCTCCTCCCGGAAGCCAGTATTCCCCATTGGATTTGTGAGAGACATTTCTTCTTATTTGTATTTGTCCTCAGGAACCTTCTGTCACTCTGTTAGGGCAGCAAGGTCCTCTGTAGGGACCATGACTTGTGATTGTTCATTATTTTTTTAATCCTCAGAGCAGTCAGTCCTGAATGATGAGGTACTTCTGATAGGCACTTCTCAAGACTGTGGATAGAACTCTGAGCTTTTGCTGGGACATGGATTTCTTCTCCAAAGCTGGGTGGTTGTCTGAGGGAGTTTCAGGTTATTACTACTGATGGACTTAAAGCTGCTAAGAAACATGGGTTTTCCTGCAGTTAGGACTATGTTCTGATGTTACTGTGAGTGGCTGGCACTCTCTGGCCTACCTTATTCACTTGTAGTCTTCAGTTCTCCCTTTCTCCCTGGCTTGGGGAGCAAGGAACTAAATTGCCAATTGCTTTGTAGTTCTTTTTTTTTTTTTTTTTTTTTTAAGATTTATTTATATATGTAAGTACACTGTGGCTGTCTTCAGACACACCGGAAGAGGGCATTGGATCTCATCAAGGATGGTTGTGAGCCACCATGTGGTTGCTGGGATTTGAACTCAGGACCTCTGGAAGAGCAGTCTGTGCTCTTACCCGCTGAGCCACCTCTCCAGCCCTGCTTTGTACTTCTTTGCACTTCTCCATGGTATTTAGGCTTCTCTTTTGATATCCTAGACCTCTTCTTGTTCTCTTCATTGCTCTGATTCTTCTCACTTGCAGATGCATGAAGGATAATACTATCCCCCACCTTGTCCTTTTGATTAGGTTTTTTGTTTTTTTAAACATACTTAAGACATTTTCCTAATTTCTGGCCAGGGTTTTTTCACCTCTGCTATTTTGGTTCAGAAGTTTCTTGAAGTAGATGCTGTCCCCATGTATAAGGCTTAGCTTCTACCATTCAACGCGAATGAAGTTGGAGAACAGGGGACATTTTAGGAAACAGGCTTCTGTCTTAAAATTTTTTAAAAATTGTGCTAGCCATAGTGGCCTCAATATGATCAATACCACATATTTATAGTCTTCTCTTGCTCAATATCTATGATTTTAATTAAAGTATTTTAAAGATGTTGCACGATATATTTAGTGTCAGTTAATGTTCAGTTGTATGATACTGTTGACTTTGAACCATTTTAAAGAAATCACAGCATTGCAAAGAAAGAATAATAGCATTTTCTTTTTCTTCTGTAAATTCCTTTCTTGTTTCAATTATCTGGAAGAATTATTGTGGGCCATAGCTTTTTATTATAAAATGTGAGCCTGATACAGTAGATAAAGAATTTTTACAACCTTTTAGTGTGTTCTCCCTCCAAAATCTTTAAAGTATGGTTACTGCTTTTTCCTTTCCAAAAGAAAATCACTAGAACAGAGCACTGACACAAAGAAACATCCAGAAGTTAAGATACTTTATTATAAACATTTTCAGAATATAAACTGATTTTGTGTGAAGTCTCTGAAACTTTTAAAACTATATGTAAGATAAAATTATTATGTTATTTCACTTTCCAACCCAGAAAATATATTGCAAGATCTAAAAAAGGAAATCTAAATTGCTTCATAGAGAAAGCCAGTGAGCATAAAAATGTGACTCGAAACTAAAAGAAACCCAACCAACAAACAGATTCCACAAAAGTCATCGTTAATCCTCCAATTTTAAATAAATGATCTCCCAAGGGAAAATAATTCCACTACCACAGCAATTTGGTCAATAAAAGCAGAGTCACTCTCTTAAAGGGAAATTCTACCATATGTAAGAAAAATTAATAAATTTTTTAGAAAATAGAAAAGTAATCTCCATGTTGGAAAGTAAGCACACTAAACACTTTATGTTCACTTTGTCAGAAGTTGAAACTTCTGTCCATGTATGCAAGTGACATGAATATGAATGCACATAAAACAGAGCTCTTGACTGTTATTTCAGTTGAGCCTCAGGAGGTCTAAGGATCTTCAAAATCCAAGGATAGACTGGTCCCAAAGCATCTCCTCCTCTGTCTTTTCTTCGCCTTGTTCCTTTTTTTCCTTCCTACGCTTACGGTCCTCTTTCTTAGATGATATATCTCGGTTTTTTTTCTCTTTTCGATTCTTAAGCTTTTCTGTACCATCTTGTACAGTTTCTGTTTCTGTCTTTGTTTTCTTCCTTTGGATGCTCCTATGTTTGTTTAAATCTGTTTCCTCAGAACTCCTTTTCCTCTCATGTTTGGGCCGTTCTTCCTGTCTTTCTCTGCCCTCTTCTACATGTCTTTTCCTCTTCTGGTGCATTTGTCTATGACTGACTTGAGGGTCGATGGTACTTTGTCCTGAGCAGAGATGTTTGTGAACTACAGATTCTACACTATATGAGCCACAATTGTATTCTTGCTGACTAAGGTTCAAGGGGATTGGTTTTTCTGAGAAGCCATCCCTGGTAAACTGACAGTAGCTCAGAGAGTTTAGTCTTATTTTGTCATGAGTTGGTAACCACTGAGGTACCCGGTCTTCTGTCTGTGAACTACTGCATGATCTTGGGTAGGAATGGTTGGTTCCAGATGGGAGTCTTTGATCAAACATTCTATACCTGGGCCTGGAATCAAACTCTTCTCTGTACCCACAGCTTTCCAAATACTCCCCTCTCATCCTTCTGAAACAAGTCTTTGGCTCTAAACCTCTGGCTTTCTGAACTTTAATATAATCTTCAAGTTCATCTTGAAAAGAGTCATATGGCTTGTTTGAATGCTTCATTAGGTTGACAGAAAGGGATTCTCTGTAGAGAAAATAGAGGAAAAAACACTAGATTCTTTTGTTCTGAAAAATTCTTTGCTCTTAGAAAGGTTAAAATAACAAATGGAAACCGAAATTAAAACCTACATTAACTGCTAAATATTTTGATAACTTATGTCAGAGGGAAATATCACAATGATCAAATATCTCATAAACTATTCACAGTAACTTCAATATTCTACTTGGGAGAAAAAAGTATAGAAAGGAAATGGAACATGAGATGTTTTTATAAGACTAAAAATCAAAACTGTACGGCAATAGGGATGTGTGAATCACGTCTGTGGCAGGGCGGTGGCCTGATCTAATAATGTTAGATAATCTTAAAGCTGTGATGACTTAATTGCCTGTATTATAGTTTTCTAAGACAAGTAACAGAACCACAATTAATTTAATCTTTAAAATCCTGTTTACTCAAATAAAGTAAATGTACATACTTACCTGACTACAGTACTCTAAGGCTTACTAATGAAAGAATGGGATGTTTGTAAATTTTGGAATGCTGGAAATGATAAACTCAGCTACAAGATGAACTACTATTCATAGGAATAGGGTATGAGAAAAAGTGAAGGAACAGAATGGAGTTCTGCAGCATCTATATAGCACTTGGATTCCCCTCTATTACTTGACTGCTATAAAGGCATTCTAGAATGCCTTCTGGTTTGTTCTCTCCCAGAAGAGAAGTATGACGTGGAAACTGAAGAGGAGGCAGAGATGGACATAATAGGGACAAGAATTCACACAGAAGTTTCAAAAGAACAACAGCAATTCCTCATTATCTTTCTTTCCCCCCCATCAAAATACATTTTTGAGGATTTATTTGTTAGGACACAGCAGCAAAACCCCACGTACAACTGAATATTCCTTCCCTTTAAGAAGTACAATCCAACAAAGTATTCCAGAGGCATGAATGGCCAGAGATTATTCTGAGTATAGGAAAATGATCTAACTGAAACCTACCTTGGTGAATTAGAAAAACTAGATATCATAATAATTTGAGAAGCATAAAAATTCTGATTAGGACAGTCACAATAAACATGATGAAATAAAGGCATGACATTTTGATGGTCAATAAACACAGGAAAAGATGTTGCAGATCATTAGATATAAAATAAATGTGAATTAAAACCACAGTGAGGGATCACTACATTTACTGGAATGACTAAAAGACTGACAGTGCTTGGTGAGGAGGTAGAACAACTATAACTCTGACCTTTCTGGCAGGAATGGTAAAAGGGACAATCACTCAGAAAACAGTTTGGCAGCTTCTTTATCAAGTTACATACACACTTGTGTAATAATGATTTAGTCATACCACTCAGAGGCATTTACCTCAAAGGATATATGTCTTTACAAGATTTAAACATCAGTGTTCATAGTAGTATGAACCTTCCAAAAACCAAATATAAATCAATAGGTAAATGGGTAAAGCAAATGTTGGTCTAACTACCTAATGGAATAAACATCTACAAAAAGTAGAAACAGTTCTAGCATCTGCCCACTGACAACTGGATAAAGTGGATTAATCCTGGAGATACATTATGATAAGTAAAACAACCTCATCCCTAAATATCTCAGAAGGCACACATGAGTGAAACCTTACCGTTATCTGGCTGAGAACTTGATGGTGAAATCTGATCATATTCAACCATTAATTGCTTCAGTTTTTCAGCATGAATGCTCCACAAAGTGAAGACTACAACAATCAGGGAGCTAAACCATGGAGTCGAGATTATATCTATTTTTGTCTAATACTCAACTCTCATTCACCTGAAAACCAAGCACAATTTTGTCACAAAGATTAAAAGTTCATACCTATAGAACCAGCACAGACCAAATCTACAAAATTCATCTTTATCGTTTGCTGTCAATCTGAAAACTTAAAACCCATTTATTGTATGTGTAGAGGTATATACATGTATAGAAGTCAGAGGACAATTTGCAGGCATCCGTTTTCTCCTTCTACCATGTTGGATCTGGAGATCAAACTCAAGTTGTTAGACTCCAGAAGCAAGCATCTTTACCCACTGAACCATCTTGCCAGCCACTAAAACTTAGCTTTTTGTTGTTGTTTTGTTTTTTGAAACAGGGTCTCTCTACAGAGCCCTGGTTTTCCGGAACTCACTATGTAGATCAAGCTGGCTTCAAACTCAGCAAGATCCATATGCTTCTGTCTCCCAAATGCTGGGATTAAAGGTGTATGCAATCATGCCCAATGAGTATTTTAAACACCCCCCCCCAAAGAGATTTTTAAGAATGGATTATCCTTCTTGTTCTCCATTCTGGTTTCTCAGTCTTACTTAGTCTTGCAGGACCCCCTTTCTAGTCCACTTCCATCTACTAGGGACCTCTTGAAGCCAACCTAAGGTCTACCTCGTTCTATTCTGCCACTTGCCCATTTCAACCATTCCTTCTAGTATATCTCCATTCCTTTGTGATACCTAATGACCTGTAGAAACCCTCTCTAATTAAGGACACTCTCACCCCCTCCCACCACAGTGGTCATAGTAGGTTGGGTTGCTCTCCTCTCCTCAGAGAAGCTGCTTCTTATAGTAGATGAGAATCAACACAGACACCTACAACTGGACAATGTGTGGAGAATGACAGTCTTTGGAGAACTCAGTACTAAACTGAATGCCTTCATTAAACTCAGGGATCAATGTAGAAGAGATTGTAAGAGTCAGAAGTGAGAGATGACTCCAAGGAAACAGTGTTTGCTAGACACAGCAGGACTGATGCACATATGAATTCAGACTGTGAATTCAGCATGCACAAGATCTGCATTAGGTTCAAGCCAGACAGGGTCTTAGCACTAAAAGCACACAAAGCCCCATCCCTAACCAAGAAGCCATGTGCAAATGATATTGCTGGAATATGAAAAACTAGTCTTCTCCAACTGAGTGTCACTACACATATCAACCACACTCCAGGGCAGGTCCCATGCCCAGAAGTTGGCCAACACACACACACACACACACACACACACACACACACACACACAGAGAGAGAGAGAGAGAGACAGACACAGAGTTCATGGTGTTTTGGCATTTTTTGGTGTGTGTGTGTGTGTGTGTGTGTGTGTGCGCGCGCGCGCGCGCATGTGTGTGAGGGAGGGGGGATAGAGAGAGAGAGAGAGAGAGAGAGAGAGAGAGAGAGAGAGAGAGAGAGAATGAGAATATGAAGTTGGGTAGCTAGGGAAGGGAAGATCTGGGATAACTTGGGGGAAGGGAAGAAGAATATGGTCAAAATATAATGTAGTTAAAAAAATTTAAATGCACGCAGGCTTGATAGATGCCCCAGTGTAGGGTAATCAAGGACGGACAGGGAGGCAGGAGTGGGTGGGGTGGGTGGAGGATCACCCTTCTAGAAGGAGGGGGGGTGGGATAGGGGGTTTCCGTGAGGAGGGGAAAACCAGGAAAGGGGTTAACATTTGAAATGTAAATATAGAAAATATCTAATAGAAAAAAATTTAAATGCATTCTCACAATGGTGAGATGCCCAATGGGTAAAAAGGATCTGAGTTTGATGAACTCACATGGTACGAGAACTGACTCCTGTTGAATTCTAACTTTCACATGCTCACACCATGGCATGTACCCCCTCCCCTCTCCCCCATTATGATATTGGCTAAGAGGATCTGATTGTCATTCAATTACAAAGACCCAGAGTTCAAATCCCCCAAATGCATGTAAAGGCAGGTACACTAGCACATGTCCATAATATATTAATCAAAAAAGCTCTAACTATAATGAGACTTTCACCCCAGTCCAAATGTCTAACATTAAGAAAACAATGCATACTATCAAGGACTTTGGATGTGTGGGAGTTATGCACTAACAATAGGAATATAAACTTGACCAGACACTATGGAAGGGAATACGAAGGTTCCTCAAACAATCTGAAAATAGAACTACTGTATAACACAGCATTGTTGTGGGTATAAACCTTTACCACTCAAGCATACATATACATTTATTACAGCACTATTCACTATAGCTAGGTTATAGAATCAAGTTATCCATCAACATATGGATAAGGAAAATGTGGTATATACTATACAACAGAATTTTATTCAGCCACTTTAAAAAAAATGGAATTATACTGTCTGTTAAAAAATGAATGCAAACTAGAGATCATCATATAAAGTAAAATAAGCCAGGCTGCTAGGCAAATATTATGTTTTTTTCTTATTTATAGATCTTAGATTGGACATATAAAGGCACAAATACACAAAATCTTTCAAAATATACATTTCTGGCCATTATTTGGCAAAATATTGCCATATGAATAACTTCAGGTAAAAGAAAAACAAAACAAAAAACCCTTAAGTGCTTAAATGGGTGGAGCTACAAGATGACATCACTTTGCTGTTGCGGGAATGATGCCATAGGTGGATTTCAGTCATCACAGAACATGAAGTAAGCCAGTGATCCAGAGCAAAGACAAAGATGTGTGGGGTCCTTTCTATTTATATTATGAGCATGTGCTAACAGTTTTGCATTTTTTTTAACCCCTAAACTCCTTGTGAGAGGATAAAACAGAAAATAATCTCTGAATGAATTTGAAACTGTCCACACAGTAATAACTGAAATGTTGATGCAGGGAAAACAGAGAAATTAACATTTTGTGCATAGTAATGAATGATCTTTTTTTACTTTATTGGAACTTTTTTTATCTTTCTAAATTAAGTATTACATTACAATCTTATAAAAGCTAACTAAAAAATTTCAACAAGCTCAAATATCAAAATAACACTTTGATTACCTGATACTTTCCTACAGAATTAGAATAAACACAGACACCTTCTTTTACCTAATTCTTACAAGTATGGCAAACAGGGCATTCTGTGGGTTTAAGAAACAGAATGATTCAGTGATTGCCCAATGATTAAAGGCAGAGTTGAGCTCTGAATCCAAGTCCTCTCAATTGGAAGCCAAGAAATAACTATAATTAGAGTACTTCAATCTCAACCACATATAAACCATGATATAGTTTCAAACAAGATTACCAATGGATAAAACTAGATGATGTGGCTGGTTAGTTTAGTGGGTGAAGGGCATTTATGGTCAAGCCCAGTAACCTGTGTCTGATCCCTGGGACCAACATGAAAGGTGAGAACTGACTCCAAGTTTTCCCTTGACCTCCACCCAGTGCTGTGGCAGATATGAACCCCCCCCCACGTGTGTATGTGGAAATTACTTAGATGAGATCTAAACAGTACAACTGACTTTTATGTTTCATTAAAACAAACGTACTTAGTACTTTTGCATCCAAGATGGCAGAGCTAAAGAGATCAAGTTTCTCCAGGTCTCTGAACATTAAGAGACCAGAGTAGAAAAGATGATTGTGTATAGACAGTAGTGATTAATAGCTACCTACCCCCTCCATGACACCAGTATACAGGCAAGATACAGAATGGAAGCCACACCATGTTAAAGAATACTGGGCAGGAACTCAGACTTAAGGTACACCTACCCACACCTATGTCTAGCTGAGAGTCACAAGTCATCCAGGTCAGTATCTTCATCTATGTTCTAGAGGCAAGACCACAAAACAGTTCACAGTGAACTGAAGCCTCTTTAAAGGACTTTCAAAGGTAAGACCACTGTATATCACCTTTACTGCAGTGGAAGCCACTGATGAAAAAAACAAACAAACCGCTTTGATACATATTTATCATTTCTTGAATTTCTCTTCTAGTTATTGTATGAACGTGGTGGCTAAATTACTAGGGACTTAAGTTACTGTGTGAATTCAGTGTAAGAGGTATGTGTGGGGAGGGTGAGGGAGGGGCAGACATGAGCTTCAGAGTTAGAAAGACCCGAGCTTAAAACCTATTTACCCAAATATGTCAGCTCATTATTTCTTTTTTCTTTTCTTTTCTTTCTTTTTTTATTTTTCATTTTTGTTTTTTTCGAGACAGGGTTTCTCTGTGTAGTTCTGGCTGTCCTGGAACTCACTTTGTAGACCAGGCTGGCCTCGAACTCAGAAATCCGCCTGCCTCTGACTCCTAAGTGCTGGGATTAAAGGCATGCGCCACCACCACCCGGCTCATTATTTCTTTTCTAAGCCTGTGTCTTCACTCATCAAAAGGGCAATACCACCAGGCAGTGGTGGCGCATGCCTTTAATCCCAGCACTTGGGAGGCAGAGGCAGGTGGATTTCTGAGCTCGAGGCCAGCCTGGTCTACAAAGTGAGTTCCAGGACAGCCAGGGCTACACTCTGAGAAAACCTGTCTCGAAAAAAACAAAACAAAACAAAAAATCTTTTATTTGAACAGCACCACTCCACAGATGCCTTTTATAAAAAACCTGTTTACATTTATTTCTGACATCTACAGAGAAGATAAAAAATACTTGAGGTTGTATTTTCAATCTTCATTTAGCAATACCTTTTCAAACACCATCTCAAATTTTAATTTTCCAACTGCTTACAAGGCTATAATTACAGCTTTTTGCTCATAAGAAACCCTATTATAATATGAAAACATGTGGTAAGCTTAATATTTAATATGGTAATATTTCAAACTTAAAAAAATTATTTGCTTATTGTGTATGTATCTAGTGTACATGACAGAAGAGTCATGTGGAAATCAGGGGTAACTAACTAGAGTCATTTCTTTCTCCTTCTACCACTGGGTCCCAGAGATTGAATTTAGGCCCTCAGACTTAAGAGGTAGACCATATAGTCAGATCAAATTTGTAATCCTCCTTGCCTTAGCCTCATAAGTATCTGAAATTATAGATGTCTCACATCATTAACCTGATTAAGTTCATTAACCTGAACTTAACGTTTTTCTGTGGTCCAGAAAATATCTCTAAATGAGAAGGCACCTGAGAACTGATGATGGAAGTGATCTGGGTCATAATACTGAAATATGGACTAAGACATTGAACCTAGGCATTTTTTGGTAGCAAACAATCTCAAAAAAAATTTTTTTATGAGTCATGGATTCACACCTAGGTAAACCCTCCATATCTCTGTGTTTCACTTTTTTGGACTCAATCAACTAGTGATAAAAAAAAATCATGTTTATAGAGTAAGAAGACTTATTTTCCTTGTCACTATTCCCTAAACAATACAGTGTAACCATTATTTACATAACATTTAAAACTGTACTCAAGTCAAGGCTATATACAGCTACACTGAGTCAGACTTTGTTATAAGAGGTAGGGGTCTGGAACTAATCCTCTGCAGAAAATTAAGTATAACTGTAGATTATTAATGTTCTGAGAAAATCACTGAGAGAATCCATAAACCAACTTTACCTGTAGCAGGCAACCTTTTCCCAGTTGGTAAAAGTGTGACCATAAGAATTTCACTGAATATGTAAGACCACACAAACATGAGGCTAGTCATGTTGTATATTAACTTTTTTCCTTTCATAATTAATTTTGCCCAAATCACTATATTTACATGGTCTACAGTTAAATCTAAGGCACCCGACTGCTAACATTTATTTTACCAATGTGTATCTGTTTATGACTAGGAATGCTACAGTTTGACAATGTATCTCCCAAAACCGATGTTGGAATGCTGGAAACTTTATCCCAGTACAAGCATTAGGTGAAGCCTAATGGGAACTATTTAGGTCACAAGGTCGCCATCTTAAGATTTGATTAATGTCAGTTAAAAGAGAACTTATGGCTGCAAATTTGATCTCTCCACATATATTCTCTTGTTTTCCTTCATGAAGGTGACCTTAACCAGATAGTGGCATCTTAAAAGAAAAATCGCCAGCCTCTAGAACTGTAAGAAATCTTTTAAAAGTGTGGTGTTCCATTATATCAACATAAAGTAGACTGAAGACAAATGTCATTTAGCACCAATGTTGTATATTATATTCAGGTTTTTCAAGAAAAACCTAGTGTTTCTTTGTGTAGCCCTGCAGGTATTTATTTTTCAAGACAGGGTTTCTCTGTGCATCCCTGGCTCTGAGGCCAGACTAGCTTCTACCTTTCGAGGGATAAAAGGTATGCATCATCAACCTTTATTTCTTAGGTTATTTCTGTTGTTTTGAGACATGGTCTCACCACTTAGCCCTTGTTAACCTGGTAGAACAGAACAGCCTCAAACTTGTAAACATCCAGTCTTTGCCTCCTAAGTGCTAGGATTATATGTTAAAATGCCCACCTTCTATGTGAGGTTATAAACAAATGTCCATGGTATATTTTAAAAAATGTTGTAGAATGGTATATTCCAATTTTAGTATCAACAAGCCAATATATACAAGCTAAAATAATTTAAGAGGAATTACTGTGGCTGGCTCACGATCCATTCACTTTTCTTTCCCAGGGGATGGGGGTGATAGTAGAAGGAAGGTTATACCTAGATTTGAGTAAAGCCCTGAATGTATTTGCTTGGAAGAAACTAATTTTTACCTTAAGCTATCCCAGGCCAAGCATTACTGACAGTAAATACTACTCATATCTAGGAGGCACAGCACTCTGAAGAATGCCATAAAACTTATATATAATTCCCTAGGGTATGTGGATATATTCATAACCTACAGTGTGACCCAGTGAATCTCACTACAGATGCAAATTTGAAACAAGGTCTGAAACATCTTTCACTTACCAGATACTTGTTTGTTTCATTTGGGTTTCTAAATGAACTTATCTTTGAAATACTCTGTCTTTATACTGTATTACACTGCTAATTCATGGGAGTTGGAGTTGTAGCTCAATATTATGTTAGCTAAATTTTATTGAAAATAACTGAAAAAGCCATATACTGATTTGGGGTTTGCTACATGACTTACATTATAGTTATAACTTTTGCAAAAATAAAAAAGTCTGTCATCTTCAAACTAAGCCTGATTTCAGCACCAGTATGTAGCCTTTCTGCTTAAAAATGTGTCTTCAAAACGAAGTGTTAAATCAGAAAGTTTAGAAAGAATGTGAATATGTTTTGCAATTATTTTATATTGTTTAAAAATATGTAGTTTAGGGGCTGGAGAGATGGCTCAGCGGTTAAGAGCACCAACTGATCTTCCGAAGGTCAGGAGTTCAAATCCCAGCAACCACATGGTGGCTCACAACCATCCATAATGAGATCTGAGGCCCTTTTCTGGTGTGTCTGAAGACAGCTACAGTGTACTTACATATAATAATAAATAAACCTTAAAAATAAAAAATAAAGCTAAATGTTTAAAAAAAAAACAAAAAAAATATGTAGTTTAGCTACAGTAGGTAAAAAGGTAAAATGTAGTTTTTACAACTTCCCTTGATTTCAAATTAGTGCACACAAACTGACCACAATGATACTGACATTCTTGGGACAGTATGTGTTCAGGTTAGCCCCAAACTCCTGAACTCATGTGATCCTATTCATCAGCTTCTTGCTTCAAAAGTTTTACTTGTCCTATTTTGAAGGTGAGTATGGAACTGTAATTCTTTTCTTACTTTTGGAGGGGTTTTCTTTTCTTTTCTTTTCTTTTCTTTTCTTTGACAGGGTTTCTCTGTATAGCCCTGGCTGTCCTGGAACTCACTCTGTAGACCAGGCTGGCCTGGAACTCAGAAATCCGCCTGCCTCTGCCTCTCTGCCTCCCAGAGTGCTGGGATTACAGGCATGCGCCAACACCGCCTGGCTTGGAGGGGTTTTCTAATATAGCTTAAAACACACACACACACACACAGACACAGACACAGACACAGACACAGACACACACACACACACTCTCTCTCTCTCTAATCATTGTCTTGTTTTGTCTACAAGCATAACTGGAAATTACAAGTCTTTAACTACTGAGATACTTTTTTTTTTTTTCTAAGACAGGGTCTCACAGTGCAGCCCAGGCCAGCCTTGAACTCCTGAGCCTCCTGCCTCAAGCCTTTCAACACTGAAATTATAGGCATGTGTGACATGCCCACTCTAACTTTTTGGGGGGATGGGAGAGCAGTCTATGTAGACCAAACTGGCCTGAAACTCAGAGATCTGTGCCGCTGCCTCTCAAGTGCTAGGATTAACGGTATGAGCCATCACACCTGGCTCCACCCAACCATTTGTTAACTATTGAAAATAAAAGAGTCCTAAACCCAGTAGGGTGGTACATTCCTATAATCCCAACACTTGCAAGGTTGGAGAATTGGGAAGACAACTGCAAAGATTCCATAACAGTGGCTAGGTAACTTTTTAAACTGCTGTATGTTTTTTCAAATCTTACTGGTTTTAATCTGAATTCAAGAGATTTTTTGAATGTTGCCAAAAGTTCAAATGACCCTTAAGTCCAAACTTCCATGTTCGATGATTACTGTCCCAGCACACTGCCACACCACAGAAGGAATACCAGAATGCTCAGAAATCAGTCCAAAACTATAAATCTAATTTACACAGCCCTTCAGATGTTTGGTTATTGTAAGGTTCCTAAACTCGACAATACTGATGCTCTCCATAGGATAATTGTATGTTTTGTATAAGGGGGCTGTCTTGTGCACTTTATAGTGTTGTGGCATCTCTGTCCTATACCAAATAGATTACCTAAAGCATTTGCTTACCATGTTCCTCTGTCAGTGGCTATAAGCAAAAATATCTCTGGACATTCCAAATAAATGGAAGATGGGGAGCTTGAGACATCCTTGATCGAGAACCACTGGGCCAGTCCAATTACCCCACTCAGTAGATGACACAACCCAAGACCAAGTGTGGGACTTTCCCAGGGTCATCAAGACTCCCATCTCACTAGTCTTTTTTACTACCTATAAGTGATAAAACAGTTATTACTACATGGATTATCACTTAGTCCTTTGCACATCTTAGAATCAATGAAAAAAAAAAAAAAGATGTGGAAACTGGCAGAAAGGTTGGTTTTGTTTTTTCATGAAGAGCTGATTCTAAATTCTCCTGTGATTTGACCATAAAACTAAAAAGAATTGCATGTTGACACCTAAAAACTATCCAAGCATATTTGGTAGTAGATGTTTTAACACACACACACACACACACAAACACACATTCAGATAAAAAATTTTCTCAGGATATTCTAGGCTGATTGAAGATACTTTTGATTGTAATGGATTTCTCTAACATTCTTACTAAATGGAACTGTTCATAAAAAATGTTTTAAGAATACTCTTTTACTCCTGTGCCACTTCTCTAAAGTGAACTTTGTAAGGAAATAAAATACAGATATTATGAAAAAAGTTACTATTAGTGTTGTATTTTCAGATATTATACAAAAGGAACCTAAATTATCCTGTAATATTCTGTCTTCCATTATCTTTCACGCTGGAGACAAGGAACAATGTAAGGCAAAAGTACTAAAAGTAGTCTTTCTGTTTCTTGGTGTTTTACTGAAATCTTCTGCAGTGGGGAATCAAATGCCATCATATAAAATTATTTCCAAAACTGCTTTAAAGACTTATCTCACAGGTACAGGCTGTCTCAGGTGTGTAGTACCTGTAAGAACACACACATTTCTACTGGACTAGTCAACAGCTTTTTGTGTTTTGGTAAATGTGTTGGTGAGAATGTAAAAACTCTCCAAACCTCTATCCGTAAAAAGCTACTTAAACCACAATTTAACATGGCCCCCTAGTAGCCTAAGGTCACTGTGCCTGGGACACCCGAGCCCCCCGGTTAAGGAGAAGCTTTTGGCTGTCAGATTTACTGTTTATTTTAGCCCTCAACAGATGACAGCCTCTGTGTTTGTGATGCTCAGGGTCTGAGGAGTTCTACCCAACGTAGAGATCACTCTTAAAAAGCTAACAATTCTGCCCTGTCCCCCACCAGCTTTTTGTTTTTCCTGAGGTAGTGTCTCACTCTATAGCTCCTGCTGGCTAGGAATTATGTAGACCAGGATGGCCCTTGCCTCTCCAGTGCTGGGGGATTTAAGGTGCTCAGCACCACAGCCCAACAAAGGCTCGATCTATCCCGTCAATTCAAGCTTAATTTCCCACAACTCAGCAGTCTTTCCGAGACTTTCTTGGAAATGGAACTGCGATGAAGGAGGCGCTTTCATACGGGCGCCTAACTCCATAGTTCCCAGCCAGCAGGAGCAATGCCTAACCCTGGGGGATTTTTCACCTCTCCCGTCTTCAGGCCTTCTCTCCTTACACAAAGTCCAAAGTCACTCCGGGCGATTCAGAACACAGCTCAGCTCCGCTCCTTCTCGGTAGGTATGGGATAAAATCTCGTTTCCCACCACTCTCACACTGGTCAGTAAATACTCAATCTCGGGTCACTCCGTCGAGATGCGTCTGGACATTTTTCCCCCCTAACTCGTCTTCCTGGCACTCCAGAAGTCGAGAAAAGCTTCGGGGCGCTCCCCTCTCCTCTCCCTTAAGGGAACTCCAACTTGGAGGCTCCCCCGCTACTTTCCAGAACCTCCTAATTCCCAGCTAATTTCGGTCCCTAAGTGGCCTGCCGTGAGGTCTACTCTCCCCAACTGCGGCGGGCCGGGCTGCTCTCTCCGGGGGTCGCTTCAAGGCGGGGCTTCCTCACGGGCCCCCCACTTCCCTCGCCCTCTGCTGGGCCGCCTCGGCTCCGGGCCCGCTCGGACCTCGGCTTCCTCGCCAGGCAGAGGCGGCCCTCGGCCGTGGCGCGGCGGAGGGCTGAGGGGGGAACTGAGGAGAGAGGCGCTCCGAGGGCCGCCGGCCGCGCCCGCGTCGTCGGCCATTTCGCAGGCGGGGCGGGGCGCTCGGCCTTCACCAGGCCGCGGGAGTTGAGGGCTGAAGCTCGGGCCGCCCCCGCCGCCGGGCGGGAACTCACCTTCTCTGAGGCAGGGGCGGGCGTCTACAACTACTGTCCCCCTCCCCGCCAACAACGCCGGCCGGGGGTCAGAGGCTGCGGTGGAGGTGGCGGAGAGGCAGAAACACCGCTGCCGCCGCCGCCGCCTCCGCCGCAGAGCAGGCGGGGTGGGGGGAGGAGGCGGAGACCTGACTTCCTGAGGGGAAGTCGCCGCCACCACCCGCGGCTGACTGGACAGCGCCAGCGCCATGGCGGCGGGGCGCGCCGACGCGCATGCGCGCTAGAGCGGCCCGGAGCGCAGGCAAATTTCTGACCACGCCCTCCATGTTTGCTCCGCCCCCTCCCGCCATTTCGGACTAACCGGCTCTGTCCGTAAGGGTGGTTGGTATCTTGGGGATCTGTCCTTCTTGCCATTGGAGGAAAGAAACCTAGTGACAAGGCTCAGCTAGTGACAAGGCTCAGCCAGGAAGCCAAAGCGAGTCTGGAAATGTGTGGACCCACCGGCAAAAGTACCTAAGAGACGCACACCTGCCTTTTCTCTTCCTTGTGCTCTTACATTAATACTAAATATTACGCACAATCCCTGCTCATGGGACGTTGCTAGCATAGTCCATAAATTCCCTCTCAGATTATACACGTACGCGCATATTATTCCTCAGGGCACACACACGGTATGATATTATACATGCTCTTATCACATAGATAACAACATCACACAGGTACTACTAAAGTATATTTAGTTTTTTTTTTTACATGGTCATTACTTTGTGTGGAGCGGAGTGAGGGTGGGGCTCCTTTTACCTTATGCACCCCAGAGGTCGAACTCAGGTTGTGGGGGCTTGGCAGCAGTCTCCTTTACACAACGACCCACGTGTAATAGGGTCTCACTTTCGCTCAGGCTGGTCCCAAACCAGCGATTGAAGGGTTAATTGCCCCAAAGCCTTAGGTGGACTGGGAAGCTCGGAGCTGACTGTTGATTGTTGACTGCTGAAGCTTCTGATAAGGAGATCCACATACCAAACCCGCTAATGTCTACCACTTCCTGACTGCAGGGGAACTGGCCTGCAAATGGAATCTTCCAACCCCAAAGCTCCCCGCCCCCACCTCAGCCCTACAAAACCCCAAGGGTCCCCGCTGCCACCTGTGCCACTTGGGCACTTGCTGTCCCACTTCCCTGAAAGACTGCAGCCCTTGGATTCTGGTTAAAGATCAGTTCTGTTTCGGGAGACGTCTGCCTTCCCGTCCTTTCCTTTCGCCTCCACCAATCCCTCTCTAACATTAACAAACTTCTCCCGGTCTCTCGAGCGCTGACATTGCTAGAGTGAGCCCGAAAGCTCCACTAGGTCTTTGGTTTTTAAAGCCGAAGACTGTGCTTTACTCGCAGGCTGGCCTGGAAAACAGGATCCTTCGCCCTCAGTCTCCCAAGGGCTGGAATGATCCGCACCTTTGCCCACAGGACCCTGTTAAAGACCCTGATTCCGGTTGATACTGCACTATGGTGTAACTCAACAGGCTGCATTTGCTTCTTTTTCCAAATGTTGCCACTCCCCTACTGCTAACAAACTCCTTCCTGAACAGGATCACTAGGCTTCACAGAGCCAAGCAGTCCATTACAGAATCCACACATTTTAATAGCACAGGGACAAGAGAGAACATGAGGTTTTGGTCTGTGCTGTCATTGGACAGCATATAATGGGCTATTTATGTGAATGCCTTTCTCTCTTCCCTGCGCCCTTTAAAAATACTTATTAATTTTATTTTTAAAATATTCTGTATTACATAAAAGCTTGCAAATAAATAGAAACGTGGTGTTCCTAAAGATCTGCTCTTAATCATGTGTGTAGTGTGTGGAGAATGTATGTGCCCATGTGTGTGTGTGTGTCCAAGGAGGTCTGGAGACACGTCTGGTTGTAAGTGGTCTGGTGTGGGTGTTGGGAACCTAACTCAGGTTCTTCGCAAAAGCAGTGCAGCGCTCTTAACCTCTGAGCCGTCTTGCTAGCCCCGCACCTTTATTTCCAATGCCCTTCCCCCCCCTCCCCGTTTATCCAGCTCCCCCTTAATTCAGGCTCTAGACTTTCTTGGTCTCTCACATTGCTTATGGAACGAATGAATGAGCCCGTGAGTGTATGAGCTCTTCCTGGCCTGTTTAATATTGCCAAGCACTCTGAGCATTCTATTATTAGACTCAGCAGGGGCCGGCAAACATTTCCTGTAAAAGGTCAGCAGTAAGCACTTTTGGCCCTGCTGGTTATACGTTTTCCAAGGGACATAGTCAGCGACTTCGCTGACTGTAGCTGTATTCACATCTATAGAAAGGGCGTGAGCAAGTGGGTATGCTTGCTTTCTGATAGTCATATTTACAGTAACTGAAATTTGAATTTTGTCTGGGCATTTTGCCACAAAATTCATTTGCCGCCCCCACCAACCCCAACCATTAAAAACAGTAAAAACTATGTTTACTTCACGGTTGTAAAAGAGCCCAGGAAGACTTCTGCCCTAAATGAACTTTGGTACCAAGTAAAAAGGAGGCGGAAGGGGTGCCCCTTTTAACGTGGAGGAGGTGAAGCACTTGCAGCTCCCGGGATTTGCCACTAGATGGTGATCTTTCCGAGTGTGTAGCTCAGCCAGTGGGACTTTGGAGGTTTTGCAGGGTGTGGTAGCATCCCTCTGTTTAGACGGCACGCCAAAAACTTATCGCAAACCATACTGGCAAACTTTTCCCTTTACTTCTGGACTTTCATACCTATTGATGCATATGCCCTAAATTGTGACATACATAACTGAGGAAGCACAATCACTCTCCGAGGCCTCTGAGGTGATCAGTTGGAACAACAACAACAACAACAACAACAACACACACACACACACACACACACACACAGGGGATACAGCTAAAGCTCTAAGTGCTACAACAGGCATCTGGAAACACATTCTACCCAAAATTCAGGTTAGCAAATGAACTCCTTCTTACATTTACTCAGGAGTGTGAGTACACTGGCAATCCCAGCAACTTGGGAGGCTAGTGCAGGACAATCGCATTTCTAAAGCCAGCTTAGACTAGATCCTGAGACAACGTCGCAGGACAGCAGCGGCAGCGGCAGCAGCAGCAGCAGCGTGCCTTGGGCTTTGTGGTGACCTATCAATCTCTAAACAGCACTATTTTTTCACTACCGCTGGGAATAGTCCAAGCTGGCCCCTTCCAGTCAGCAGCCTGACAGCCATGCCAATATCCACTATCTTGGTGCTGCTGCTGCATGACCTAGGGAACAAAGGACAACCTTAGACAATGAGGAAACTCTGCTCCTCTCCAGTGCCCAGGGGGACATGCAGGTAGGTGAAAAAATTAGTTAACGTCACCTGAGTCTAGTACTCTGCTTCTTAATATTTATTTTTTATTAATTTAATATTACATTTGTAAGTGTGTCTCTGTGTACACATGCACACCAGTCCACGAGTTGTCTGAAGCCAGAGGTGAAGGGTCCACCAGAAAATAGAGTTAGAGTTGGTTGTAACCTTGTAACATAGCCAATGGGGACCTAACTGGGGTCCTCTGCAAGAGCACCCACACCCTGAGACATCTCTCTAGCCCCTAGAATGGTGTATGTTATCATAGAGAAGATTTTAAAACACTTGAATATATACTGGAGCCTTTTTAATGAATGTGTTTTCTTCTTGATTAAAGGAACAATGATATCCACTAAGAAGAGATGCTTACTGCATTATGAAGTCATGTTAGAGGCTTCAGTTCCCCATTAGGGATGTGTGTGCCCAGATTTGTCAAGCTCGGTTTTAGCTCTCACTGTCATAGTGAATAGGTTTCGCAGTGCAAAGATCTGACCATCTTCTGCCTCCTACTGTACCAAACATAGTCTACCCAACCATATGAAAGTGAGCCTTACACACTTCATCTGTAGCACGCGTATATTAATTTATTGTAAATTAACTTTCATTGTCTTCTATATTGGAATACACTAATAGTTTTTTTTTTTTAATCTGTGAGCTAGTAAATGATATTCTTCCTGAATTTCCTTTCAGATTTGTTTGCTTGTTTTGTTTTGAGACAGGATCTCACTCACTCTATCGTCCCAGCTGGTCTGGAATTTTCTATGAGAAATGGTTAGTTATATTTACTGTAATAAGAGGCAAAGGTAATATTTTATGTGAGATTCTTATTAGTGAGGTAACAAATTATACAAATTTAGTGACCTAAAGTAATGTGCGTTTATAATCATCTTACAGTTCTGGTGATCAAAAGCAGATATGGGTTCACCTTGTCAGTAAGCGCCTTCTGGTGGCTCTGCAGTAGGAAATTCTTTTGTTGCTTATTCTAATTTCCACATATCTCCTGGAGTTTTTGGCTCCTGATCCCATCCGTTCGTCTCTGAAATCAGCAAGGAAGGACTTTGAAGTATGTCTCAGTTATGATCCTCTTGCCTCCACGGTCACCTTTTCTGTCCCTGCTTTCCTCCTATGAAGACTGCCATGATTACTACATTGGTCCCATCAGGATTATACAGGATAATACAGGATACTCCCCTCACTGAAAGATCCTTAATTTAGTCAAATTTGCAAAGTTTCTACTGGCATGTGTCTCAGACCATTTTCGGATGTCCTAATGAGATATCACAGATTAATTTATAAGGAATATGCTTCCCCCCCCCCCCCCGAGACAGGGTTTCTCTGTGTAACCCTGGCTGTCCTGGAACTCACTCTGTAGACCAGGCTGGCCTCAAACTCAGAAATCCTCCTGCCTCTGCCTCCCAAGTGCTGGGATTGCAGGCGTGCGCCACCACGCCTGGCTAAGGAATATGCTTTTTGACTCACGATTCAGGTGTCTGTATGTGGCGAAGTCCTCCTGTTGGTGGCACTTTCTGCAGATGGAGCAGGACACTGCTCTGAGGGACAAAGCATCCCCACTCACATCTTCTTATGAAGCTGCAGTACTGTCAGATTAAGGTCTCCCCTACGGCCTCATTAAACTTTAATTACTTTCCCCCAGAACCTTCAGATACCACAACTGGGTTATGTTTCTATCCTCTATATGCTTCATGATAGGACGTCCATTTATACATGAATTTTGGTGGACTCCACAGATAACATTTGCAAGGTGGCATTTATATTTGAACTTGGACGTCTTCTAAGGGCTACCTGCCTCACACCTGTCTTCCTATTTAACTATACTGTGATGAGAAGAATGTCCACAGTCAAAGCTGAAGCTCAGAGCTGATCTCTGTCTTTCCCCTTGGCCTCAGGTCAGGTAGATTTCTTTTTTGGCCATGGCTTGGGCTGAACATGTGCCAGCATTTAGAGTAGGTTCGAGTCCTTGCCAGACTGAGCGCTGTCCCCAGAGCTGTTGTTGCAAAGCCTGTGAGTTACTGAGCGTTGTTGATGCAGAGCACTTTCTGGTTGAAAAACTCAAACTGGGTTGGAAAAACTCACACTTTTTTTCACTCTCTTGCTGACTTAGTTTGGGTTTCCATTGCTGTGAACAGACACCACGATCCAGTCAACTCTTATAAAGAACAACCTTTAACTGGGGCTGGCTTACAGATTCTGAGGTTCAGTCCGTTATCATCATAGCCAGAAGCATGGCAGCATCCAGGCAGGCATGGTGCTGGAGGAACTGAGAGTTCCACATCTTGTTCTGAAGGCAAGACTGGCTTCCGAAGGAGAAGACTGGCTCCCACACGGCTAGGAGAAGGGTCTCAAGACCCACACCCAATGTGGCACACTTCCTCCAAGGCCACATCTACTCCAGCAAGTCCACATCACCTAATACTACTACTCCTTGGGCTGAGCATATCCAAACCACTACACTTGGCATCAGTAATACTTATTTTATTTTATTTTATTTTATTTTATTTTATTTTATTTTATTTTATTTTATTTTTTGGTTTTTATTGCCTTTCTTTTTCCTCCTCCACCACGTCCTCCTCTTCCTCTCCTACTCTTCTTCCTCCTCTCCTCCTCTTCCTCCTCCTCTTTTCTCCTCTTCCTTCTCCTTTTCCTCCTTCTCATTTTTCTCCTTCTCCGTCTCCTTCTCCCTTTCCTCCTCCTCCTCCTCGTTGTTGTTGTTGTCGTCATCCTCCTTTTCCTCTTCTTCCTCCTCTTCTTCCTCCTCTTCCTCTTCCTCCTCCTCCTCCTTCTTCTTTTTCTTCTTCTTCAAGATAGTGTAAAGCTATTTAGCCCATGACATCAAACTCACAATCTACCTGCCCTAGCCTCTACAGTAGCTGGTGTGATGATTTGAATGAGAATAGCCCCATAGGCTCCTGTTTGAATGCTTGGCTTCCAGTTGGTAGACTGGGAAGGATTAGGAGGTGTGGCCTTGCTGGAGGAGATGTGTCATTGGGGGTGGGCTTTTGAGGTCTCTCTACTGTCTCCATCTTGCAGATAAGATGTAAGCTCTCAATTACTACTCCAGCACCATGCTGCATGCTACAATGCTTCCCACCATGATGATCATGAACTAACCCTCTGAAACTGTAAACAAGCCCTCAAATTAAATTCTTTCTTTTTAAAGTTACCTTGGTCGTGGTGTTTCCTCACAGCAATAGAAAAAAAGTAAGACAGCTGGGTGGGTATGGTGCTTTGAGTTTTGCTCTTCAGGATGCATTTGAAATTGCTAAGATTCTCTAGCTCTGGTATTCTAAGAATTAAGACATGCTGTCTGACAAGGGCGTTGGATGGGTTTCCAAGGCTTAAAGGAGTTTTGAGACATGCTGTTTGGCTGAAGATACAGAAGTTCTGTTATATCCTGATGACTTAGAGACGATATGACAGCGTAAATAAAATAAAGCAAATCACCAAATGACTGCTTTATGAAATTCCAAGACCCATGCTGTCCTTGCCTATGTCACCTCATTTCTCACCTACCATGCCAGTGAGGCAGAGATGACCACCCTTGTTTCATAGGTTCCATCTTTTGGTGGTAGTAGCATACTCACAGTGACACACTTCCTCCAACAAGGTCACACCTATCCCAACAAGGCCACACCTCCTAAGAGTGCCACTCCCCAGGCCAAGTATATTCAAACCAGCACACCCTGCATCAAGCTAGGATGCTTGGTCAACAAAGCACTGTTAATTGCTGACTGATACAGGAACACACCACCAACACACCACCCTGACCATTGACAGGGAGTGACCGGGCAATTTATAATGAACAAAAATGCATTGACTCATGATTCTGGAGGCTGATGAAGACCTTCTTGCTGAATCACAGAATGGCAGAAGGTCCCCAGTGGACAGAATATGTGGTGGGGGAGAGGCCAAACTCATCCTTTTTAGCAGGAATCCATTCTCTTGGTACTGGATTTATCCATTTATGAGGGTGCAGATCTAATGAACTAATCATTCTTAGCACTAACCCTCTTGACTGCAGCACTGATTACTGTTAGGTCTTAAACCCAGGACACGTCTCACCCAGTACCTTTAGCTCCTTCCAGCACTTCTGTCCTTCCCCCATCCTAAGTGTGTCCCTCCCAGAGCTGGGCTTCCACACCCTTCCCCAGCTGGATCCCTATGTAAGCCAGGCATTTGGGCTATACAGATTTCTTGACCTCTGGGCTCAGGCCACCTCTCAGTCAGGAGCCCCTCTTGCTCTTCCCCCGCCCCCTCCCTCCTTTTTCATAGTTGAGTTTCGTCTTCGGGGCCATTTTTAGCCTGAACTCCACTCTGCTGGCTTTCTCTGTTAGACCTGCAATAAAATCTCCTCCACACTTTGAACAGTAGTCATGCGCACTTCCTTTTATTCCTCCCCGCCCATTTATGTTTTCTGCTGCTTGAACTGTGAGGGTAACACTCAAACCATAACAATGCAGAATCTAAACATATCCAGAAATTAAAAATACTACCCAGAAGCTAAGCCACAGTGCAGAATCTGCAAGGGCCCTTCCCTCAACCTTGGTGACATCGGTCAGCTGGCCAAGGAGTGGTGCTAAGTTCGCGGGGATTTTAGAACCATGCCTCTAATGTCGCCCCTCCCGCGTGAGAGGAAGGACAGAGCAAGTTGATACTCTCCTGGCAGCAGACACATGCTCGAGGGAGTTTGGCAGAAAGGTCTTGGTGATGGGCTATTTTCAAAGCCTCCCTCCTCTACATCCAGCTCTCCTGTATCATCAGTGATGCTGAGAAACTCACTTCCATGCCATGGGTGGGCTGCTGTGACACACACACACACACACACACACACACACACACACACACAGCTGACACTGGAGGGAAACAATGTCCCTTGAGTCCTAAGAGTTCTACTACATATATGGCAAAAGGCTCATTTTAGCTTCTGCTATTTTTTTCTCGCCATGGGGAGACACTGGGGTGGGATGGGGCCCATCTCACTTGACAAAGTCTGTCTGACAGCTGAAGGGCCCCAGAGCAGTCACTATTACTTTGCCTCCTTTCTCTGTCCACCCCAGTTGTCTCCTTTTGATTGTCACAGGCACCTGGAGGCTAAAAATATCCTACTGACCAAGTGCTCTTGATTTCAACTCAGGCTGAGCATGACTGCAGTTCAGAACACAGCACGTGGAGGGAGTATCTTTAAACAGGTTTTCAAACCCTGTCAGACTCCATGTCAGGACCACACTAGCCCGTGGTCATTTTCTGTCTTGGTGTCTTTTCTGGGTGATACATGAGACCTTTGTAAGGTCACTGTTCATTTGCCTTTCTCCCCAGACACAGTGGTGGAGGGGGAGGTGAGGGCCCAGCTCTGGAGAGGCGTTGGGAAGCGGGGGGTGGGGGGGTGGCCAGTCCATTTATAGTCCTGCTCTTTGGGACGATGAAGGAGCTAAATAGCAGCAAGGACAAGAGGCTTGGCTCAGTGTGAGCGAGCCACCTCGAGGGCCTGGCCGACTCTGAGATGACCATAGGCAGCATGGAGAATGTGGAGGTCTTCACTTCCGAGGGCAAAGGCAGAGGTCTGAAGGCCACGAAGGAATTCTGGGCTGCGGACGTCATCTTTGCTGAGAGGGCTTATTCTGCAGTGGTTTTTGACAGGTATGACAAGCAGGGGGTTTCAAGCTCTCAAGTTCTGGCTCCCAAAATCATTGGGGGTGGGAGTGGGAAGGAATGAAGTTCATGGGCTCCCTAATTTTTAGTTTAAAAATTATTACATTTATTTATGGGTATGTGTGTGTGTGTGTGTGTGTGTGTGTGTATGTGTGTATATGCGTGTGTGTGTGTGTGTGTGTGTGTGTGTGTGTGTAGGATAGCTTTCAGGAGTCAGTTCTCCCCTTCCACTCTGCAGGCTCCGGAGACTGAGCTCAGGTACTCAGCCCTGCTGGGTAGATAGCACCTTTGCCAGCAGAACCATCTTGCTGGCCCCTCAAACTGCACTTCTGATAGCTCTCCGCTGCCACGTCTTTTCTGTAAGGAGTCATTGTCTGACAGTCTACAATCCCTATCAGAGTCCAGAGCTGAGCAGGGGCCTTTAGACCTTTTCCTGATCACAGAGAACCTGGCTGAGATGCCATGCTGGCTGTGGATGGGTGGGTATGGTGCAGCAGGAAACGTTTTCTTTTCTTACAAAAACCTTTCTTTTTAGTTCCTTTGGATATACAAATGAGGCTAAAAGCCTGAACAAACCATCAGAACATAAAGCATGTGTGAAAAGTTAAGAAGTTAGTGTATAAGTAATACACGAATCCATTTACTCTAATATTCCAAATGTTAGCGAATTGCCCAGTGTCTACCTTAGGGATAACTCTGTGCTTTATTTTAAATCAAAATTACCCAGAACATTCTTGGATTAATTCATACATTGATTTGTACAAGGCAGGCTGGGTATTCACAGTTTGACTTTGTTGGGTTTAAAGAAATGATATCTTGCTTCAGGGGTCAGGTTAGAGTTTGCTTTGTTTCCTTAAACAGTGTTTCTGGTTCTATTCTTGTGAGGACGATGAGTCTATCTATAGGTACTTCATTTACTTTTATTACATTAAAATTGTGTGTGTGTGTGTGTGTGTGTGTGTGTTCCTGTATGTAGGTGTGCACATGCCATTCTGCACACGTGGAGGTTAGAAAACGACTTTATGGAGTCAGTTCTCTCCCTCGTTCATATGGGTCCTAGGATTGGACTCATCCTCAACCTTGAGGGCAGACGCCTTTACCTGCTCAGCCATCTTGCTAGTCCTGACGTATCTTATAAATCCTCAAAGATCAATTTATTTTAACTATGCATAGAGCTTTCCATATTTATTCATAAACTATGTGGTATATTGATTTTTACAACTGTAAATATTCCACCCTATAAATATATGTACATTTTACTTATTTTCCAATGAAAAGCCATTTGATGGGTTCCTATTTCTCATAAAATCAGATAGTCCTGGAATTAAAATGTGTTCCCGCATCCACAAGTGCACGTGCGACTAGAAAAGGGCTTGCTGTTCTCAGCTTACAGGGTCTGTTCTCATGTCCCTAAACCTTGCCTGCGCGGAACTATCAAAATTTAAGAATAGTACTTAGTCCTTATTTTAACCCCCATCCTGGCAACCCACAACACAGTTGTCTTGTTGGAATGACTATTTTCTGAGCCACAGTGGAGTGACACGGCTGGTGTTTGTGTGACTTGAATTAAGACAGCCTCTGATAAGCTTCAGGGTGCGGAGCAGCAGGACCAGCTGTCATGGGGGATGGGAGCCGCTTTTTAGGGATTAGGTGGATAGCACTTAGAGTCTCCTCCCTCCAGACTGCAGTGCGCACGCGCGCTCATGCTGAATGCAGGTATGGAGTCAGATTTTGAGTTAAAAATATAAAACACAGCCACACCCCTATGGCAGGTGCTCTCTTGGTCCTGCCACCGCCTATCCTGTTCCTTGAATTCTCCAGAGCCAGGCTAGCCAGAATCTGTCTCAAGACGTTTCCAGAAAAATGTTCTCTCTTTTTTTTTTTTTTTAATTTTTTTTATTTTTTTGGTTTTTCGAGACAGGGTTTCACTGTGCAGCCCTGGCTGTCCTGGAACTCACTTTGTAGACCAGGCTGGCCTCGAACTCAGAAATCCGCCTGCCTCTGCCTCCCAAGTGCTGGGATTAAAGGCGTGAGCCACCACCGCCTGGCTGCTTCTTTTTCCAAGAGCAGCCATACAATGGAGCTCCGTCTGTCTCGGAGCTCACAGAGATCCACCAACTCAGCCTACCCTACTTAGCTCTGGCTAAAGGTGTGCACCACCACGCCTGGCTCTCTATGGAGAAGTTCCATTCTTAGCATGTTGGGCTCTTCCTTTACTCATTTACTACACAGTAGAGCTTTTACAAGAAGACGTTTCCCCCCCATTTAATAATTTCATCATCCTCTGTGTTTACCTTTGAGTCTGTGTGCATGTCATGTGTGAGTGTGAGCAGGGCGTGCCATGGCTGGTTCTATGGGTGCTTGACACGCGCACTGAGGTCCTCCTTCTTCTGACTAAACACTTTCCTGACTGATCCATTTCCCCAGCCCCATGATTCTCTATTTTAATTTAGTTCCTATCACCATTGCCTTTGTTAATATTTCATGTTCAGCAAATTAACTTAATTTTGTATCAAGTAGAATGAGAAGATGAAGAGATTTATTCTGAATAGTGACTTGGGCTTTGGCAAGAAGGGGAGATCTCTCTCTCTCTCTCTCTCTCTCTCTCTCTCTCTCTGGTTGTCTGTCACCACCATCCCCATCCCCACAATCACTATCACCATCACCACAATCACCATCACCGCCATCATTAACATCACCGCCATTACTATAAGCATCGTAATCACCACAATAGGGAAGAGCTCACCGTCACCAAACATAGTCCCACCTGTGCTTATCACACTTGAAAAGATTTTATAAGTTTCTTTGTCCATTTAAGAGCACCTGTAGCTAAGGCTAGCCTCAAACTCACCTTATAGCTGAGGGTGGCCTTGACCTCTTGCTTCCCTTGACTCTACTTGTCAAGTGTTAGAATTACAGGCATATGCCACCACATTCAGCTTATAATTTTCTTTAAAGTTGTTACTGATTTTTCACTTTGCTTATTAAACTTTTTAAAAAGATTTATTTATTTATTTAATGTATATGAGTACACTGTAGCTGTCTTTAGACACACCAGAAGAGGGCATCAGATCTCATTACAGATGGCTGTGAACCACCATGTGGTTGCTTGGAATTGAACTCGGGACTTCTGGAAGAGCAGTCAGTGCTCTTAACTGCTGAGCCATCTCTCCAGACGGATTAAACATTTTAGCTTATAAAAATATTTAACACTACTAAAAGATGTCAGACTCCCACGCCTGACGTTGAATTTTCATTGCTTTTGGGTGGAAGGTCCTGGAAGTGCTGTGTGGAGAGGAAAAGAACTGTCTTCCTGGCTCCTCCCTATCTGCCCAGGAAGACTCAGCGAGGATGCTATTCACGGAGTCAGGCCACAGAAGAGAACCGAGTCACGTGACCCCAAAGAGCTTACACTTTGAAATGTTGTTGGGTCGCCATGGGCTAAGTGCAGCAGGAGAGGGATGCTGGGTAATAAAGTGGAGCTTATTCTGATTGTTATTTTAATTTAGTATCAACGACAAGAAAGATACAGTGATGCTGACTATGGGCAGTGCTAAGACCCCAAAATTTCAATTCTCCTTTCCTTTTTTTAGATGAGCTTTCACTGTGTAGCCCATGTTGTCCTCCTGCCTCCACTTTCTAAGTGCTTCACACCTAGCTCAATCGTGTGTGTGTGTGTGTGTGTGTGTGTGTGTGTGTTAGCCCAGGAGGCCAGATGAAGGCTTAAGATTTCCCAGGAATGGAGCCATTTCCCAGGATGGCTACAAGCTGACAGACATGGATGCTGGAAAGCAAACTCCGACCTTCTGCAAGAACGGTAAGTGCCAGCCGGGCGTGGTGGCGCACGCTGTAATCCCAGCACTTGGGAGGCAGAGGCAGGCGGATTTCTGAGTTCGAGGCCAGCCTGGTCTACAGAGTGAGTTCCAGGACAGCCAGGGCTACACAGAGAAACCCTGTCTTGAAAAAAACAAAACAAACAAACAAACAAAAAGTAAGTGCCCTTAACTGCTGAGCCATTCCCCGAGTCCCCTCAACCTCTCGATTATTTCACCTGCAACAGTAATAGTAGTAGTAGTAGTAGTAGTACTAGTAGTAGTAGTAGTAGTAGTAGTAGTAATAATAATAATAATAATAATAATAATAAAAATTAGTGTCAGATATCTTGACTTTAGAGTTACTTTAGCCTCTGGAATCTCCATGGATCATAAGGTAGGGAAATATCTGTAAGTGGAAGATCAACATCTGTGCAGATGTGCATATTTGATTTTTACTTCCACAGAGAAACAATAGCTTTTGTTGCTTTCAAATGGTCCTCAATATAGAAGTAGAAGCCCATTGAGTTTACCTATTTCTTTCTGACAGACAGGAAAACTGAGACCTAAAGAGACAGTGACCTTTCCTAGGTCGAAGTCCCAGGGCCAGCCTGGCTCTCTGCACGTCCCAAACAAGCAGAGCTCAGCACTGTTCTCTTAAGTCTTCTCGTTCATGTCAGTGCAATTACTATTATATAGTGTTAGTAAAAGAAAGGGCCGTTCTGGAGACGCCCTTCCCAACATCTGCAGAGAGACAAAATCAAAAGCTGATCCTGGAGCCAGAGAACTGTTAGGTCCATAACGCACGTAAGAAGCAGGAGCGCACAGTGGCTGGGCGGGCAGCTTAGTGGGTCAGGCGCTAGCGACGTAAGCCCGAGGAACTGAGTTCAGAGCTCTAAAACCAGGTGAGGCCGCGTGTCTGCAACCCTAACTTCTCTCCGTGGAGACCGAGGGGGAAGCAAGAGTCCTCAGGGGAGGGGAAGCTCATGGTCTTCAGGGGAAGCTCATGGACTTGAGGGCAGTACTCTGAGCTCCGTGGTCTGCCATGACACTTGTGTACCCACAGCGACGTTTGAACACCACACACACACACACACACACACACACACACACACAGATTTCTTAAAATTAGGAATATACATGTCATTAAAAGGGGGAAAAGTTTTTACAGTAATAAATCAATATATCATAATTTTTTTTTTCTGTAACACACTACTATAACCCAGGTAACCTCAAGACACATTCTCTATACCTTCTGGGGTTAGGAGTCTAAAACGGGGTGATGCTGCTGTTTGTTCTCCCTTTCCAGCTTTTAGAGGCCACTCCTGGATAGGAAGACAGTTACAGGCAGCACTGAGTTGTCATGTGGGTGCTGGGAATTGAACCCAGACCCCCTGCAAGAGTCGCAAACGCTCTGAACTGATGAGCTCCCTCCAGTCTGAAAGGTCTTCATTCTACTCACATCTGTAAAGTCTCTCTTGACACACTACTGGGTTCTGGGTGTTAAACATGGCCATTTTCAGAAACATTTTCTAGGCTTCTACAGCCATACTCTATTATATAAATATTCTAGGTTAATTCAATTCATCACAAAGAAGCAAGGCCTATTTATTTTAAGAAGCAAGGGCTGTTGCTGGGTTTTTCTTTTTAATTCCCCTTCTTTCCTGTGCTAGGCAATGACTGCACGTGCTAGGCAAATGTTATACCCCTGACCTCTACTCCTTCTAAATTCTCTAAAGAAAAACTTGACAATTTCCCAAACGACTCTGGCTAAGACTGAAAGTACCCGGGGTTGTGGATATTCCTATGTGGAGGTAAAATGAAAAAAAGGGGGAACACGAGAAACAGTTGGATACTTTTAAAGAAATTGGTGTCAGGGTGATTTCGAAAATCAAACCAATTATGAGCGTTCTTAGGCCCACTGGGACATCTGGGCTTTTAGTCAATGAATTTATTCTACGTGAGCCTGTGGGAGACAGGATTAGCCCTGCCATTTGTAGTAGCACACATGTGACTTTTAATCTGATAACAGCTGGTGAGTGGGTGGTGTGGTGGACAGGCGATATTATAAATGGAAATAATTTAAGAACAGGATTAGAGCAATTCTTGAGCAATTAGTTCAGAAAATGAAATAAGTGTTTGCTGAATTGTTCAAGCTTCTCTCCTTGATATAAAAACCTGTTGGGAACAAGCTGTAATAGATATGGAATCATGCCTTTTATTTAGCCATTTTTGGGTATAGAGATGAGATACGCTGACATGCAGCTGTTGTGAGCTAGATTGCAAAATTTTATTAGATAATAATGAAACTAAGAACTTTGAAAGTCATTGACATGTTATCTCATTCCTGGCTTTTGGAGACGAGTCTTTCGGAGCTCAGGCTGGCCTTGAGCTCTGTGTCTTGGAAGGTGACCCTGAGCAGCTGATCTTCCGCCTCTAACTCCAAGCTCTGGGACTGCATGTGCGTGCCACTGTCTTTGGCTCTGTGTTTTAATATTTTGAGTCTGGGCTTTGCTATGTCGCTCAGACTGTCCTGGCACTCTAGATCCTGCTGCGTGCACCTCCCTAGTGCCTGGCGCTACAGGTCAGCAGCCGCCGCCTTTTAAACCCAGAATGAAATGGTGACTATCTGTCAGAATGAGGTTGCTTTTCTGAGGGTGTGAGTGGCTAGAAACATCACTTTGAGAATGGTGAAGTTTGGTGAAAATGTGAATGACTACCCCATGTGCAGGACTTGGCTGGGGGAAGCACCCTTCTCCTGGAATCCAACAAGAATTTGGGCACCTGGTGCCTTCTGGACACTCTCCATCACTGGGGGAAAGCAATGGGTATGGTGGTGTTATTTCTGTCAGGGAATTGTCCTTGTTCCTAAATAGCAGTCCCTGCCCCCAGTTGACTCCCTTTCCCATGGGTGCTGGAGGAGACAGAACTCAAGACAGCCGATGGGCGGGACAGGGCAAGTGGCATGGCACCTGCTTTACACCTTTGTTCTTGTTACTCCAGCTAACTCTGGGTCACCTTGACAATGGGAGAACTGGAAAATCCGTCTGTCTGTCTATATCTGTCTGCTATCCATCCACCTATTCATCTATTCATGTCTATCTATCTATCTATCTATCTATCTATCTATCCATCCATCCATCCATCCATCCATCCATCCATCTATCTACCTACTTACCTATCTATTGCATCTCTGTATATGTATGCCACATGGAGCTGCAGGCAGTTGTAGGCTGCCCGATGTGGGTGCCAGGAAACACATCTTCTAGAAGAGCAGAAAGTACTCTTAACCACTGAACTATATCTCTTCAGCTCCTTATATTGTTTTTATTTGAGAGAGGGGAAAGAGAGAGAGAGAGAGAGAGAGAGAGAGAGAGAGAGAGAGAGAGAGAGAGAGAATACAGTGTGTGTGAGAGAGAGAATACAGTGTGTGTGTGTGTGAGAGAGAGAGAGAGAGAATACAGTGTGTGTGTGTGAGAGAGAGAGAGAATACAGTGTGTGTGTGTGAGAGAGAGAGAATACAGTGTGTGTGTGTGTGTGTGTGTGTGTGTGAGAGAGAGAGAGAGAGAGAGAGAGAGAGAGAGACAGAGAGACAGAGAGACAGAGAGACAGAGAGACAGAGAGACAGAGACAGAGTCCAGAAGAAGATATTGGATCCCCTAAAGCTAGAATTGCAACTGGTTATGGATTGTCTGATGTGTGTGCTGGGAACTAACTTGGGGTTCCCTGGAAGAGAGGCAGGTACTTTTAACTGTGGAGCCATCTCTTCAGCCCTAGAACTTCTTTATAATCTTTTTGACTAAATCTTTTCTTGTGACTGAGTTTTAAAGTTTTTTGTTTGTTTTAAGTCAAGGTATCACATATCCCAGGGCAACCTAAAAGCGACTATCTATCTATCTATCTATCTATCTATCTATCTATCTATCTATGAGTAACCTTGAAATTCTGATGTTCCTCCCCGAAGCTCCTGAGTGCTGAGAGTACAGGTCTATGACTCCATCTCCAGTGTCTTAGTTGCTTTTCTATTGCTATTATACGACACCATGACTAATGCAACCCATAGGATACAAAGATTTCAGGCTTACGATTTCAGAGGGTTAGAATCCATGACCACTATGGCAGGGAATGGTGCTGGAGCAGTAGCTGAGGGCTCAAATCTCGAGATAACCAGGAGGCAGAGAGAGCTGACATGGGCTTTTGAAACCTCGGGGCCTACCTCCAGTGACATACTTCTTTTAACAAGGCCACTCCTCCTAATCCTTCCCAAACAGCTCCAAATGAGGACTAAATGCTCAAATATATGAGCCTAAGAGGGACAGTCTCATTCAAACCACCATGTCCAGGGTATGCAGTATTGGGGCTCTGACCCAGTAATAGGTCACCCATACTGCATTTAATCAGTACACAGGACACAGATTTACTTACTTGTTTTCTGAAACAGTCTCTTATGTCCCGAGTTGGTCTTGACCTCCTGTGCTGGGAACATATGCATGCACCATCACCCAGTTTATGCGGGCTTTCTTCATGCTAGGCAAGCCCTGTGCCAAATCATCTGCCATTCCTTTTGTCACTTTGAGAAGGACACTTTGTTCTTCTCTAGCCCAAAATGGCCTGAAGTTCACTATGCAGTCCAAGCTGGCCTCAAATTCACCTTAATCTTTCTGCCCCATTCTCCTGGTGCTGGGATGGCAAGGCACTACCATGTTAGTTTGCTTAATTGGAAACATTTTATTATACACACCTGTGTATCTCTCTCTCTCTCTCTCTCTCTCTCTCTCTCTCTCTCTCTCTCTCTCTCTCTCTCTCTTTCTCTCTCTGTATGTGAGATTCAGGATGTGAATGCCTGGTGACTCCATTGGTCAGAGAGGGCACTGGATTGTGTAGAGCTGGAGTACATATGTTTGTAAACCATCATGTGGATGCTGGGAACTGAACCTGGGTCCTCTGTGAGAACACCAAGCCCTGAATTGAGAGGTCATCTTTCCAAGCCCAGTTTGTCTAATTTTAAATTTTAGTTTCTGATTTTGTGTCTTTGTGGGTATTAATAGTAAAATATTTATTGTTATGTTGTGAGCTTCTCGGTTTGTTTCTTTGGCGTTTTGTGTGTTAAAAAGAGGGAGAAAAAAAGGACACGAAGTTGGGTGGCAGGGAGAGGGAGGAGGTGGGAGAGGAGAAACATGATCAGAATATATTGTAAAACTTTTTCCAACAAAAGAAAGCAGTAGTTATAGGTATACAAGCTGTCAAAACATAGTTGTTTCTTAAACTAAGTCCACATCTCACCTTCCACATTCCCACTAGGAACAGAAAGACGGGAACTAGAGGACTCTGTCTTCCTTCCTTCCTTCCTTCCTTCCTTCCTTCCTTCCTTCCTTCCTTCCTTCCATCTTTCCTTTCTCCCTTTTCCTTTCCTTCCATTCCTCTGTCCATTTTTACGGCCATCTTAACTTTCTCTTCCTGTCTACTTGGCATTTCTCAGCATGTCCTAACCAGAAGGAAAAGGGTTGAGGTTTTGTCTGTCTGTTTTGTTTGTCTGTCTGTTTTGTTTGTCTGTCTGTTTTCCTCTTTACCTTCTTGCTGAGTGTCTTCAGGAATAAGAAAGGTGAAGTCCAGCCAGGTCTGGAATTAGATTATGAATTTTAAATAAGATCTCTGAGGATGTATGTGAGTCTGTGAAAGCTGAGAAGCACCATTCTATATTGTCCTGTATGCCAGTCCCAGGGTCCCAGCTGAGGCGGGTGGCAGCTACATTAATGAAAACAAGGCTGCTCTTCGAAAGCGACCCAAGTCAGAAGGGAGCTTGTAGTGCTCCCTGATTTGTTTTATATTCTATTTTAACCAGTCTCACTGTGTCTCTCTGTCTGTCTCTCTGTCTCTATCTCCCCCCCCCTCTCTCTCTCATTCCACCCCCATCTCTCTCTGTATGTCTTGGGTATGCAGGTGTCTGTGGAGGCCAGAAGAGGATGTTAGGTTCCCTGTAGTTGGAGTTACAGGGGGTTGTGAGTTGACTCTCTTCTCAGCTGAGACTATGCATTAACTCAGGTTGACAGTGAAAACTAACCCGCACAATGAGGAAATGCTCTTGAGCTGGGAGGGGTTTTGATTCAAGGCTTAGCAAGGGGTTGTAGATGTTTCCTTTCTCCTCAGCCGAAGGTGAAGATGTTACTGTAGGAACCTCAAGGATATGCTCACAGCTTTCTCCTGGTCAAAGTGACTCTGAAGACATCGGGCCATGCAGCTGGAACTTATTTCTAGAAATATGACATGGTTACAGTTCGTGGCATTTTATAACCGTGCTCTATCCAAAGAGTATTAAGTCAGCTCATAGGCACCAAGGCAAGTGCCAGTTAAGGCACATTCCTTCCTTCTGTGTCAGTCTGGGAAACCTTGTCCCAGGCAGCCACAGGTTGTGTGGACCGGAGAAGTCCAGGGCAGGGAGGACATCTGGTTCATCCTTGGTACAGGCAACAAAGGGACTCTAGCACAGAAGTAAATAGCACTTAGCAGCTGAAACAGGAGGATCAGAAATTTGAAGTCACCTATATAGTGAGTTGGGGGCTAGCCTGGGCTATAGGAGACCCTGTCAAAAAACAAAACATGATGTGGAAAGGTGGCCCAGCAGTTAAGAATGTGGACTACTTTTGCTGAGGACCCAAGTGCAGTTTCTACACCCATATCTTGTGCCTCACAAATGCCTGCAACGTCTGCTCCACCTGATCTGATGTCATGCGTGGCATCTGAATTCTAGTGCACATAGCCCCACACAGGCACACATAAACACATAATCTCTTAAAAAGTGAAACAAGACAACAAGTAACAAAAATAATAAAACTAACTGAAAGGCAACCATTTTTAATTAAAAAAATTCTTGCCAGGCAGTGGTGGCGCATGCCTTTAATCCCAGCACTTGGGAGGCAGAGGCAGGCGGATTTCTGAGTTTGAGGCCAGCCTGGTCTATACAGAGTGAGTTCCAGGGCAGCCAGGGTTATACAGAGAAACCCTGTCTCGAAAACAAAACAAAACAAAACAAAAAGAAAAAAGAAAAAAGAAAAAAGAAAAAAGAAAAAAGAAAAAAGAAAAAAGAAAAAAGAAAAAAGAAAAAAATATCTTAGGGCTGGAGAGATGACTCAGAGATTAAGACCACTGGCTGCTCTTCCAGAGGTCCTGAGTTCAATTCCCAGCAACCACATGGTGGCTCACAACCATTTTTAATGGGATCTGGTGCCCTCTTCTGGTGTGCAGGCATATATGCATACAGAACACTATATATTAAATAAATCTTTTTTATTTAAATTTTTTATAGATTCTTTGTAAATCTCACATCATCCCCCACCCCCTTATCTCCTAATCCTTCCATGTCCATTCTCTGCCCTTGCAACACCCCCCAAAACAAAACAAAACAAAACAAAACAAAACAAAACAAAACAAAACAAAACATCTTACTGTGGAAGCTGCCGTGTGTCACAGTGTGTCCCACAGTGCACCCTTTTGCCCAGACTAAGTCAGGCTCTCAGACTTTTGGATGACGCCACACTCAGGACACATCTGTTATAAAAGATGACTAGACGGCTCAAAACGACCTTGGCCATTTGGAATGCTACACTGAAAGCAGCTAGAAGAAACGGGAACTTCCGGTTAGATAACCAAGTGTCCTGAGCCACCTCTGGCCGTGAGGTACGCTGGCTGTCTCAATGAAATACTTGTCAGAACCTGTCACGGAGGTAGACTGGGCGCCTCGTGAGATGGACAGAAGCCTCTGGAGCGCAGCAGAGTTCTGCTTGGTTCCAGCCTGTGGTGCTACTGGGAGTCGTGGATTCTTCAGGAGGTGGGGCTTGATGGAGGCAATAAAATCACCGGAAGTGCCCGAGGGAGGGGTTTCAGGACCCTGGCCACAGCTCTCTCTCTATTTGCTTCCCAGCTGGTGAGCAGCTGGCTTCCTCTGCCCTGCCTCCTATCATGGTTTACTCTCCTGACACAGGCCTGAAAGTAAGGGGCAGACTGACCCCGGACTGTAGCTCCACAGCCCCGAGTCAAAGCCTGGAAGCCTTTCTCCTCTTAAGACTGAGTATCTGGGGGCATTTTAAATACATTTTATGCACAATCAAGGAAGCACATGTGTGTGTGTGTGTGTGTGTGTGTGTGTGTGTGAGAGAGAGAGAGAGAGAGAGAGAGAGAGAGAGAGAGAGAGAGAAGGAGAGAGAGACAAATGTGGAGGTCAGAAGACAGTTTTCAGGAGTCCATTTCTTCTACCGTGTGAGTCCTGAAGATTGAACTCATGTTGCTAGGTTTGAAAGCAAACACCTTTATCCACTGAGCCATCTCTGCAGCTCTGTTTGGGTGGTTGCTGCTGCTGCTGCTGCTGCTGCTGCTGTTGTTGTTGTTGTTGTTGTTGTTGTTGTTGTTGTTATTGGGATTGAATATTGAACCCCGGATCTTGCCTGTGCTGAGCTTGCACCTCTAAGCTACAAGCCCAGTCCTAGTGAATGCATGGGCGCGTAGCCCGACTCAAGACACAGTCTAATTGTTTCCGCTCTCTTAATACTTCTAATTGGGAATTACAGCTCATGCGTTTAACCATAGGGACACATTTAGACTGTACCCAAACCATAGCAGGGCACATGGAAAGGGCACATTACTGCAGATGGGGGAGCTCCGTCCCAGTCCTGGCTCAAATGTGGTCTTTATCATTCTCAACTTTAGACTCCAGCTTTTCACAGTCAAGGTCTCGTTCTAAAGGCCTCTTCTGGATGGAATTAGTTCTTTAGCAGACACTTTCAGCTGTAAACTAAAGTAAATCTGTCTTCTTTTCCCTTTTGTTGTTAAGGCTGGCTTCAAACTCTCCACCCCACCTTTGCCTTCTGAGGGTTGGGATTGCAGGTGTGCCAGCCAGTCAGGCCCTGCCCCCTCCTCTCTCTCTCTCTCTCTCTCTCTCTCTCTCTCTCTCTCTGTCTCCCTGTCTCTGTCTCTCCCCCTCTCTCTGCCTCTCTCTTTCTGCCTCTGTCTCCCTGTTTCTGTCTGTCCCTCTCTCTGCTTCTGTCTCTCTGCCTCTGTCTCTCTGCCTCTGTCTTTCTGGCTTACTTAGTTTGTGGTAATGTGTTATTTGTGACAATATATGGGCAAAGGCACCCCTTCTTTTTAAAAAAATGATTTATATTTTTCTTTTTAATTATGCATCTGTGTGTGTGTGGGCACGGGAGTGGTGGTCTCTAAGGCCAGAGGCGTCGATCCTCTGGAGCTGGCATTTTGGCTGGTAATGGGCCACCAGCATGAATGCTGGGACCAAACTTGATCTTAAGCGCCGAGCCATCTCTCCAGCCCCAGCACTGCTCACCTGCATGTTTCCCTCTCTGCATTTCAGCCTCGTTAACTTCGTGTGCCACACCTGCTTCAAGAGGCAGGAGAAGCTCCATCGCTGCGGGCAGTGCAAGTTCGCCCATTACTGCGACCGCACGTGCCAGAAGGATGCTTGGCTGAACCACAAGAACGAGTGCTCGGCCATCAAGCGATACGGGAAGGTGCCCAACGAGAACATCAGGTCAGAGCTGCTTCCCATGATGGGACTGCGGATTTCCAAGTGGGGTGGCAGAGGTGCCAGCATTCCCGGGCCTCGGGATGCCAGGCTGAGTGCCAACGTCTCAGGTCCTTTACTCCACTTGCTCCTTTACGTCTGAGAGCGCCACTGGGTGTCTCTACCACCGAGTCCAAATCAGCTCCTAGAGAGGCCCATAGGACGCCACAGAGCTCCTCAATAAAGCCCACATTGTGAAAAGGTAGTTTCTGTTTTCTCTGACAAGACAAGCTGCAGTTAACAGCGGTGTCTCTTCTAAGAGATTTTCTGAGTCATGGAGCTCACTTTACAGCGATCCATCTTAAAGTCCAGGCATGGGCATGCGTTGAGGACGCAGACCTCTACCTGGGGCCGTTGCTACGGGCCTCCGGGCCTAGTATGAGAGTTCCTGTTGAGGGTCCCAAATGTTGGTGGCTCTTCTGGAAGGTATTGGTGCCGGGATGTGGGCAGGCCTGTAGGAAGCCAGACTGATTTGGAAATGAAGTGGTGAGGACGGTGACAATAGTAAGCATTTGTAGGACTTACAGGGTGTGACAGTCAAGAACGGAATCCTCATCTCTTGGGAATGTTAGGAATCTACAGGCTCAGCCTCCATCAGCCTGGCCAGACTCCCTGTCTACTGGAGTCATAGTTTTCAAGACCCACAATAAGTCAGTCTCCTAACTTCTTTCCTCAGGACATCTCCCATGGACAATGTGTGACTGACTTTAAATCTGTCACCCACTGTCCTCTCTTTCCTTGGGACCATATTCCCAGGAAAACTACTGATCTTTCCACACCTTATCCTGAACCGTATCTTCCCCCGTGTTGCCCTGGGCTCTGTGTGGAGACCTTTTGATCCCAGGTCCCTGGAGAGCCTGGAAGGGCACATCTCCAAGAATAATTCTGACCCCAACTGTCAAGCAAGAGGAGAAATCTCTCCCTGTAGGAGCAGGTCTGCCTGGACCACCAGTCCTCAGGGGTCAGGTGTGACTCCAAGGATGTCCGGGACACAGAATACATTTTGTGGCAACGAACCACCTAACGGTTAACAAGGAAGCCCTTGGGGTGAAGTGCGCCCCTCAGTTTCAGACTCAAAGGTCATCAGGAGCCCCTCCTATCCTGTTCTACCTTGCTTTCCTTGGGCCCAAGACCTAAATCTTGTCTCTGTGTCCCAGGCCCCATGTGATTTGGCTCCTGTCTGTCTGTCCACCTACTTTCCATCTCTACTTTTCCTCTATGCTGGGGTCACCTGGACTTTCTTGCTGTCTGCTTTGGGCTCCAGGACAGCATGTCTGCTCTTCCTTCACCGCCCCAGAGCCAGATCCTCTGTCTTCCTGTTCCTGCTCAGATATATGTCCCGGTTCACACTGCCCCATGACCTTGGCTTCCGCTCCCAGCCTCTCTCAAGTCACTCTATTTTATGTTCTTCCTAGAACTCAGCACCACGTTAACATGACCTTGTTCACTGGAATCTTCCACAGTGCAGGAAGCATCTTGATAGAAGTCTGTCCCCAACGCTGTGCCTAGCATCCAGTAGGCACTGGTCCTGGCTGAATGAATGAATGAATGAATGACGAGTGTGCCTAGGCCTCCCTAACGCTGTCTTCCCCTCTCTTCCCAGGCTGGCAGCCCGCATCATGTGGCGGGTGGAGAGAGAGGGCACTGGGCTCACAGAGGGCTGCCTGGTGTCAGTGGATGACTTGCAGAACCACGTGGAGCACTTTGGGGAGGAGGAGCAGAAGGAACTCCGAGTAGACGTGGACACATTCTTGCAGTACTGGCCACCACAGAGTCAGCAGTTCAGCATGCAGTACATCTCACACATCTTTGGCGTGGTATGGCCTTTCATCCCCTCCAGCATCCCTGCTCCACCCTCTGTGTCCGTCTCCTCCCTCCTTCCCTTCTTCCCCTTTGGGAACACAGAGTTTTCAGATGGAGGGAAGGCCCAGCTCCCCTGGAAGATGTTTTCTGTTGTCATGACAACAGCCTCTAGCCCAGGCAGCTAGAGACATGAAGTGCGTCCTCTTGCTCCCCAGGGATAGCAGGAATGCTTACACCCCTTCTGGTTCTGAACCCAGAGTCAGACTCCTAAACGAGCCCAGTAAAATAAACTTAGAATCTTCCAGTATGATTTCTCATAATGGAGAGGCCATGGTGACTCTGGGTATTGTCCAGCTAAGAAGCTTTCAGAAGCAGATTCAGGGACAGATTCAGGAGAGAAGGCCAAAAGTGTAGAAGAGACAGAAACTTAAAATGATGCCATTTTATCCCACCATATTTCCTCTCTTCATGTTTCTATTGTTTATTTGTTTGTTGTTTATTGTTTGTTTGTTTATGGTGGTATCTTGCTATGTAGGCCAGGCTGGCCTTGAATTTCCAAACCTTCTATGTCCACCTCCTGAGTGCTAGGACCCAGGTCTGTGCCACCTCTCCTAGTTCAAGAGTGCACAAACACACGTATGCACGCACACCCGACACACACCAGAGCGTGGAGAGGTAAACCAAGATGGATACTGAAAATGACTCCTGAGACCCAGATATGGCATTAGGAGCACATCTGCACCATTTGGAGGCACACAGAAAACAAGTCTTCAGGATGAAAATGGGCTCTCTCTTAAAATATCGATCAGTTTTTCTATTTGTCAATTACACATGTATATACTATATTCTGATTCTCTCTCCACCCCTGTTGTTCCCTTCTGTGTTAATATCCTGTCCCGCCTCCCTACCTGTCTCATTCCCAGATTCATGGGGCCTTACAGTTTTCAAACTCTTTCAACATCTAGGGTGATTTCTTTCCCGGGTCTATGTCCGTTGACTGAATCTTTTCTCTTGTCCTCTGGCTAGATCAACTGCAATGGTTTCACCCTCAGTGACCAGCGAGGGCTACAGGCAGTGGGCGTGGGCATCTTCCCGAACCTGGGCCTGGTGAACCATGACTGCTGGCCAAACTGCACTGTCATATTCAACAACGGCAAGTGAGTGCCCCTTTCTCAGAATGTGTGCAATGGGGATTGGACCATTTTCCACTTGATTTCAACCAAAGTCAAACTTATAAACGTGAACTACCGTGCACTGCCAGGGTCTAGTACCTCACCAGTCTCACTCCAGGCTGTGAGGGGAGGCAGGAACTGAGGTGGACGCTGAAGAATTCTACCCTGTTCATTTCTGAATCTTTAGGTTTGCCTAGATGTATTAGATAAATCATTAACCACTCTTCTAAAACTTGAACTCTGGGATTATTTACCTAGAGCCAAAGCATCGAAAAAGTGCTCGGCAGTAGCCTATGCTAGCTAAGGCTCTATAAGAAAATAGAAAGCACATTCAAAGGAGTTTACTCAAACACTTTAATGGAAGGACAATTTATAGGCATGTGGGCAGGATTTGGGAGGGATCAGGCAAGGACTGGTGAGGTGTCCAGGTCTGAGCACACTAATCGTTCCTAGACTTAGCAGGCCAGGCAGAGAAAGCTCCTGCTGCAGCCAGTGGCTGTCTGAGCCATGGTAAGGCTCCTTCCCCTGCGCTGCTCAGAAGTTAGCCACTGCTGGAGTTATGGACTAACAACTTCAACCTTGTTCTCTTCCATTCGACCTCACCCAGGGGCCAAAGAGCAAAGGAACCCAGGTGACGCAGTCCTCGGGGTTCAGCCCTTTGCCCCCAGAAAGGCACAGATCAAAGACACGTGGGCAAACACTTGGGTCTTGGGAGTGGGGCACAATAGGACACAGATCAGTAAATAGCCTGGGGCCTGATGGTGCGAGGCTCAGGCTGGGAAGGTCTGGAGGGCGAAGCCTGAACAATATGCATTGTCTTTACTCATAAATATGGTCTCTCATGACAGACAAAGGCCAACTTTGAGCCATCAACCAGCAGCTTTCTCCTTAAAACTTCCTTGAGGCTAGAGACAGCGGTTTCTGGGTCTTAAGCTGAGAACCAGGTCGAAGTGGCAACATAGCCAAGACTATGAGTTCTTATTTCCTTTCTGTTTCTCACCCCACCATCTAAAGCAGCTGAGAAAGATGACAAAGACTGGGAAAGCTTATTCTGAGCTCTCAGAATAATACTTTCTAGCACGTTGCGTTCCTGTGTCTAGGCCTCTAGGGACAATTGACCTAGACTTCATGGAATCTTTTTAGAGTATGTGTTACCCAGGTTTAGCCTGGTTGACTTGAGTTTAGCCATGCACAACTTCTAGATGGCCCTTCTGTAAGTGCTGGTGACCTAAGGTCCCTATTGTGACTGTGTAATAATCAACGAACCTAAGACCCATGATTCAGGGCATTGCTGGTGTCTGCTGTAGCTTCTTTGTATCTACTAATTGTGAGTGGTCATTTGCTCCCTGGATCTGCTGGCTTTTGTGCAAGAGGGGAGGTCATTGCAGTCGCTGCCTATGTGACTGTGACACTGGAAATAAGCCTGGACATGGTATTATTGGCCCCGTTTTAACCACAACAATAAGTGTGCTCTACATATGCAATTCTGAACTCTCCCCAAGAAAGTCACCCAAAAAGGCCATGTTTCTTTATGCATCATGCTTGTTACCGGGACAGTAAATTCATCCTTATATTTCTCAGCACTCTCTTCTCAATTGCGTTGTCTTATATAACAATCTCATTGTATGCCAAGTGGACACTGAGGACCTGGGAAAGGAGGTCAGTTGTTCAGCGGTGAATCTCTCTGTGACTCCATTTTGTAACCCTGTTCCAGGCAGCATCCTGGCAGGGGAGTCCAGCTAGATGGGATGAGGTTTGTGGTGACTGTCAATGCCCTGATTGCGAGAGCCCAGAATGCTGTGCTCTCTCCGGGCTGCAGTGGTATTGATTTCCTTGTGGGTGTCTGTTTTGTCTTTCAGTCATGAGGCAGTGAAATCCATGTTTCACACGCAGATGAGGTGGGTCAGTCGTCTCACACATCCATGTTTGTCTGACCCATCTCCCTCTCTTGCCTGGCTTCCTGGGAACACCCTTTCCTGACTCCTAGGCTGTTGTTGTGTGTGTCATGCCCTGCACTGTAGTGTCTTGGCTTCCCCGAATGGCATTTTTTCCTGTCCTTGAATCCGTGACATCCTCCTGGCCCACCTGCCTCTCACTTGCCTTTGTTTTCTTTTGTTTGCTGACTTCCCTCCCTCTCACTCCTTACTTCTCTACTTTTATCTCACACTGTGAACCTTCCAGTCATTTCAGCCCCAAAGTACCCTGGCTCCTTACACTCTGCTTGCCATGAAATTAGAATGCTTATTACTAACCCACCAAAGAACTGTGTGCTTGTCTGCAGACCCAATAGCACCCAGAGCTGGAATATTTTTGGTAAATATGTATTCATTGTGTACTTTTTACTGATTAAAACTGTGAACGTGGCTTAGGTGGCATTTTACTTTAAACTTCTTTGTTTTTAAGGAAAGAAGAGATAGTTTATTTTGGAGCCATCTTGAGTGGCCGTGGCCCAGGAACACAGATTTAGGTTGCCCTAAACTCCACGTTCCAACATGGTAGCAGTTTTATGAAGGTTTTGTTTTTTATTTTATTTTTATATGATTTCACAGAACAAAGAAAGTCATAAATCAAGGCAAGTTTAAAATACATTGGTAGGTACATCAGAGAGGCAGGTAATAAGATTGGGAGGACGCTTTTCAATAGGCTCAAGATGACATCATTAGCTTTTGGTTTGGTGAAAACTAACAGTCTGCTAAGTTAATTGGTTCTAGTTAGTTCTGACTAACTAGAAGTGGGCCAGGGGTGACTGTTTTGGAGGGCTAGAGCTAGCCTAGAGCTAGCCTAGGGTAAGGTAACCGGCCTCCCACAGACTGGGATGCTAACCAGTCAGTCAGTCTCTGCAGCATGGCTTCTCTTCAGTCAGTCAGTCAGTCTCTGCAGCATGGCTTCTCCTCAGTCAGTCAGTCTCTGCAGCATGGCTTCTCTTCAGTCAGAGGTTCTGTCCACAGCTCCCCTTTCTGGCCAAGAATCACATTTTGTACATATGTAGCAACATATTACATATTAAATATTACCAGGTGCCTCATAGCTAGGAAGGCTCATTCCTAGGAATGATCTAAGCGAGGCTGAGTAGGGGGCAGGGCAGCAGTCTTCAGGACAGGGGAATAGCTGCTAAAGGCCTCTAAGAAAGAAACCTCTGGGTCATATCAAGCCTATTGTCCATCATGATCTGGATCTGAATTCATTTTTAACAGTGTGTCTGACGTAGCACTTACATGTGACCTAGGATGACAAGATCTAAAGTTAAGTAATTAAGAACACAATTTGGCTTGATGGGGTCAAGGTAATATATGAAAAAACATTTTTAAAATTTACATATTTTAATGAGACTGGCTATATAGCTCCCCCTGTAGTTACAGTTATTTGTACTCTAGGAATCATCTTACTTACATTTAAATTTTTAGAAATGGGACTTTCAAATGAGTCACTATAGTATTGTCCCCTTTTTATTAGTAAAAAAAAATCATTTAATTTTTAATCCTGGATATTTGTACTAAAGGACATTTTGGTTATTAATTAAATCAATAAACATCAGTGCCTTAAGGTATAAGCCATCATGAATGTTGTTATTAGGAACTGATGTTCTTTGTATAATTCAGATAAGAAGAGTTTACCCAAATTTTTGAATATCTCTAGATAGAGTAAGTAGAGTGAAAATTTAATTTAAAAACTAAATATTTTTGCTTTGTCCAAATTATGCTGATCAATGAGAAAATATATTTATGTATCTATAATATATATGTATTTATAAAAACAATGAAAATACTTGAACATTTCAGATATTAATTTTGAATAAGGTAGAGTTTAGGGTAAGCAAATAGTACAACAAAAGCATGATCAAATGAAAGAATACAATATTCTAACTTCATTGAAGCTAAAATTAGTATTATTTTATCAGTTAAAAAATCTACCACATAGAATAATGGATTTCATAGGTGATTTCTAACATCTAATTACACAATGATAAAAAAAAAAAAGTGAGAGAAACGTTTAGTGATGGAGTACTCGCTCGTCAGTAGCAGTGGAAGGGGGAATCCTGCGGCATCTTAACATTTTCCTTAATGCGCTCTCAGACGATGAGAGAACCTTCCCCGTCTCCCAGGAGTGAGTTAGAGGTTCCTGGATACTGTCCTGATCTTTAAATCAGAATGGAGTCTTTGATATGATGTCTTCTTTTCTTTCAGTTGATAGAATCACTTGGGGTTGTGTTTATTTGGAGACTCTGTAACTAATTTTGATTTTTAATTATTAAAGTTAACTTTTTTACAATATTTGCATTATTCGTTTATCTACTAGATCAAATTTATGGACCTAGACATGCTGTCATTCCTCAGTGTCAGAGTCCTAATGGGGAGGACCAGGAGATGGGGAGATAAAGAGGACAGGAAGGCTGGGGTCAGGTGATCTTGCATAAGCTGTGTCTCATGCCAGGAAGGTTTGAGACACAGAAGTGCATAATCTTACATACAATCTGTTGGGAAAAAATAGGACAGAGTCAGCAGGAAGCTAATCATACAATACATCATACAGTCGGACAGAGTCAGCAGGAAGCTAATCAGGCAATATTGCACAAGGGGAACACCGGTGTCTCAAGGGCATCACAGACCCAGCACACAGCAGCCTTGAGACTGATAACTCCAGTCTCTTCAGGAAGAAAAGTCAAGTTTCCGGGGACAGAAACCTTGACTCCTCTGAGGCTCTGGAATAAACCCAGAGTGATCCAACCCTAGACTACAGCTCGTTAGGCCTGCCCTTGACAAGGACACAGAACTAGGTCTCCTTACCCCGTCATCAGGGTCTCTGAGAAAGCCTTGTGTCCCTGGCTTTAAACATTTTATAAATTAATTTAAATATTTGCCCATCAAAACAGGTTTCATAATCACTCTGTAAGTTAGGAATATTCTAAATAGGCATAACTCTCTAAACAGATTTTACACACACACACACACACACACACACACACACACATACACACAAAGCAATGATTCAAAAGCAAAGGCTCTGTCCAGTGAGGAAATATTAAATCACAGATTTTGAATGTCCGTGTAGTAAAAGGATACTAAGAACAAATCAAACCTTGAGATAATATTGTAGAAAATCAAGCATTAATTTTATCTCAGGGTACTGATTAATTTTTAAAACTTTTAAATAATTTTTATACTTTTTTAAACTCAGTTACAACTATATTAATTTTTTAAACAAACTTCTATGCACACTTTATTATTATTATTATTATTATTATTATTACTATTACTACTACAAAATTTCTAAAACAATTTTAGTGAGGTATTTTAAATGAAAGCTCAGGAAGCTATTTCTAAAAAACAGAAAATATGATATCTTAGATATATCAGTTATAAGCATAGGTAAAGTACATTCACTGTTTTCTTAACCAAATTTAATTACTTGCTAAAAATTCAAGTTATTTTAACATGTAGATTGAAATGGTGTTTTTGTTGTTGTTAGAAAAAGCATTAATGCCAGGCAGTGGTGGCACACACCTTTAATCCCAGCACTTGGGAGACAGAGGTAGGCGGATTTCTGAGTTCGAGGCCAGGCTGGTCTACAGAGTGAGTTTCAGGACAGCCAGGACTACACAGAGAAACCCTGTCTCAAAAAAAAAAAAAAAAAAACAAAAAAAAATAAACGAATGAACGAACAAACAAACAAATAAATAAATAGCATTTACTTTTTATTTGTGTTTATGAGGCATCAAATGTAGGATAAGATGTTCAGGGCAGGATAAAGTTTGGCATTTATAACTCTATTATTATTTTCTTAACTAAAAATCATAGAAGCATAATTTTTTTAAAGATTTATTTATTTATTATATGTAGGTACACCATAGCTGTCTTTAGACACACCAGAAGAGGGCGTCAGATCCCATTACGGATAGTTGTGAGCCACCATGTGGGTGCTGGGATTTGAACTTGGAACCTTCAGAAGAGCAGTCGGTGCTCTTAACAGCTGAGTCATCTCTCAGCATAATTTTTATTTGCCCCGAAGCATAATTTTTAAGTCTATCATTATGATATAATATGCTAAGGTGATCTGTAAACTCTAGGATGTCTGTGTAACCCTTAAAGTCAGTTTTTAAAATGACAATAATTTTTTTTTTAGATTTTTTTCTTATGTAGGTTTGGCTATAGTAAGGATCTTGAAATCTTGTTTGTTTATGCATTTGCTTTTAAAGAGACAGTATGGTTAAAAAATATCCTTAAAATCCTTAAAATGTTTGTGTGTGTGAGTGTGTGTGTGCATGTATACAACATGTACTCATGTAGAAACAAAACATAACTAAAAGTATAGACATAAGTATTCTCTTACTCTTAGGAATAAATAGAGTTTAGTATCTCCAGGGAAGGCATCTGTCTCCTAGAAGAATTGTACCCTGCAGAAGGTAATCATCTAAGTTAATTCGTATTTTCAAGTGACATGGAGCATGTAGTAGACCCAGAATTGGGATAAGGATCAAGGAGAGAACATCTTGACAAGAATTGCTTATGTAGCCGGGTGGTGGTGGCGTACGCCTTTAATCCCAGCACTTGAGAGGCAGAGGCAGGCAGATTTCTGAGTTCGAGGCCAGCCTGGTCTACAGAGTGAGTTTCAGGACAGCCAGGACTATACAGAGAAACCCTGTCTCGAAAAAACAAAAACAAAGAATTGCTTATGTAGTCTTGTCTTTCAAAAGCAGATTTTGAAATTTTATTTAATTATTCTTTTTGTATGTGTCTGGATGCTTCGCACGCGTGTATGTCAATGTGCCACGTGCATGCAGTACCCACAGCGGCCAGAAGAGGGCATCAGATCTCCTGGGACTGGAGACAATTGTAACCTGAGTTGTGAATGAGTAGTGGGTACTGAGAATTGAACCCAGGTTCCATGGTAAAGCAGCCGATGCTCTTAACTCGTGGGGCATCTCCCCAGCCAGATTTAAATTTCACAAATTTAAAAACTTAATTGTCCTAAAGAAAGATTTAGGGCAATTTGCCATCTCTATTTTATCTATGTGGTTACATTGATTAAATATACTTTTTGTCTTTCATCATTATTCTGTTTCTTAAAAAATTTTAGTTTGACTATGAGCCAAAATGAAGCTCAACCAAACTAACAACTCTAATTTACGTGAGCATTTACTTATTAGCCAACTGGGCATTAAGCATATTATATAAAAATAAACAAACCATAACCATGAATAGACAGATGGTCTATATAAGTAATCATACATAAGATGTATTTTAATAAACCAAGATTTTAAGCATTATTGTTTGTTGGAATTATATTTTCTATAACCCTTATTACAAAAAGGAAACAGCCTAGAGATCTTTAGATGACGTGTATTCATGAAGACATGTATTTATTAGTTTGTATATAGTCCAACTGTAATAAAAAAACTTACATTTAACAGTTCTTTGAAGGGCTGGAGAGATGGCTCAGTGGGTAAGAGCACCAACTGCTCTTCTGAAGGTCATGAGTTCAAATCCCAGCACCCACATGGTGGCTCATAACCATCAGAAAAGAGATCTGACACCCTCTTCTGGTGCCTGAAGACAGCTACAGTGTACTTACATATAATAATAAATAAATCTTAGAAAAAAAACAGTTCTTTGAAAATATTTGGAAGAAATCATATGAATTTTATGTTACTCATATGAATGGGATAAAATTATATATTTAGAATTTGTTTTGGAAGGAAATCTTTATATCTATCTATCTATCGTTCTATCTATATACATATATCAATAAAGGTTTATGAAACATTCAACATTCCCACATATGTCATTTTAATGGGATGTAAGATGTTTAGAATACCTACATTTATAAAATAGTACAGAGTCATCAGGCTTTAATGTACAGTCACATTTCAATTTAATCTGTACATGCACTTTAGTTGGTTATGCCAAAAAATAATTTTAGCACATAACAAAAACGAATTTTAAAAAAGAAGTAAAGTATACACAATTTGTTACAAATCTGTTTTTTACACAACAACAACAAAATATATAAAATCAGTTATAGATAGACTCATGGCACAATTGCACAAAAGTGGGTGCCCCAGTTTAAGAAAAAAAGTCTCTCCATTTCCTTAAGCTGTGTGGAAGACAGTAACACAAAAGGTGGAGTCATGTAGACTCAAGGTCTCTCTCCCTCTTTAAATAACTGAGGGGATACTGTGTGTGTGTATGTGTGTGTGTGTGTGTGTGTGTGTGTGTGTGTGTGTGTGTATGTGAGTGTGTGTGTGTTGCTTGTCTTTATTGTGTCCCAGACTGCTTTCTAGCAGGTAACTAGGAGGTCACAGCTTGTGCCAAGTCAGGTCTGGCCACCCTTCCACAAGAAGTCAATTAAAAGAGACAGATTAAAAGTGGAGGGCAGAAAAAGATTTATCAATTCAGGTCACACTGGGAGCTGGAGAGAGAACAAATGGATGAGCAAATCCGTCATGTCCATCTTTAAGGTCCCAAAGGTCAAAGTTTAAATAGAGGGGCTGGGATATGTGTACATCACAGCAGTCATGGTATATGCACATCACAGCGGTAATGATATATGCACATCACAGCAGTCATGGTATATGCACATCACAGCGGTCATGGTATATGCACATCACAGCGGTCATGGTATATGCACATCACAGCGGTCATGGTATATGCACATCACAGCAGTCATGGTATATGCACATCACAGCGGTCATGGTATATGCACATCACAGCGGTCATGGTATATGCACATCACAGCAGCCATGGTCAAGGTACAGTTATGCTCCCCAGTGAGAGATCATTATCTGGGTTTCAGTTTCATCCTGTAAGTTGTTAGAACTGTGAAATCTCTTTTCAGGAGACAAGTTTCCTCTCTGCTCCTCTCACCTCTCCGACCCCCCCAGAGAAACTTCCATGTCCTTAGGGTCCATTTTTCTAAGACTCTGATAGTTAGATTGAGAGATATGATTGTATCTAGAATATCTTATATTTGCCAGCCCTGTTACAAGGGGGAATCAGGTTTTATGAAGATATCCCTCAGTGTTACTACATATGACTACATATTACTACATATGACCCAGGGGCAGAATATGGATGGGTCTAGGAAATATCTATCTTTAATGTTAGCGGCACTCAAACTATTAATGGGAGGAGAAAGACACTGACCCAAAGCATTGTGGCCAAACTAATTAAAGCAAGCAAGTAATTACCTCCTGCTGAGGGAGGGCTTGGGAGGTCAGCGTTGGGTGTGAGGGAGACAAGGCTTTTATAGCTTAGGTAGGGGACTTACCAATGAGGGGATTTGGCAGGCAAATCAGGCAGGGTTACAGGAACAGGACAGAAACATAACAAGTTGGTCCCTCCCGAAGCAAAGACATGGTTGTAAGGTGGGCATAACAAAGTAGTTATAACAACAGGCGGTCATATCAAGGTAGTCATAGGTGGTCATGTAACCTTTTGAAACAAAAGTAGGGTTGCAAAATGGTTATAAATAACTTAGAAACAGGCATGTCTGCCATTCCTGGGCCAGGCAGTGCAGAACTGTTTGTAGTTAGGGCTACAGGAGGGGCACAGCCTAGTCCTTGAGAAACAGGTGTAGTCATAAAAAGCAATGAACTAAGTTTGTCTTTACTGTAAGATAACGTTTAAGCATAAGATGGAGGCTGGTCTATTGGCAGAAACACCAGATGGTCTGGGCTCAGCGGGGCCACGCCTATACCGTGGTGCAGGGGACTCCTCTGGTAGGAAGTGGATCATTTTCATGTTGTGGTACGGTATTGTCAGTTCGAAAACCACAGCTCTTCTTTTAAAGGGGATAAGATCATGGCCAGGAAACACAAATTTAGGTCATCCAAAATTCCACATCCCCTGGGCTTTCCTTAATGATGACCACATGGGTCTTTTGCTTGGTCTGGGCTTAAAAACTGGGCTTCAAGTGGACTTAAAGCAAAATGTTGTATTCCAAAATTTGAGCTTTGCCTGAGGACAGGAATGGTTGGCATATCTGTGTCAGTGTGTACTGCTTGTGACTGGATTGCTCTCCCCATGTCCCGGGCTGGGGTTCCAAACCTGTAGTGTGGAGGTCAAACACACATAACTTGGGCAATAGGGCTGCAGGGCAGGAGAATCAGGATTTCCAACCATACTTGGGTACAAATGAGTTTGAGACAGCCTGGGCTACATAAGACCTGTTTCACTTGATCTTAGCCAAAAGGCCAAGAAGTGACATAAGACCTGTTTCAAATCAAACAAAACAAAAATAACAAAATAAATGACATTGAAAAAAGCAGCTCCCTAGTTCTAAGTCTATGTGGGTCTGGCTTTGTTCCCCATGTCTGCAAGAAACACTTGGTTGAGCCGCTTGCTTGCATTTTGGTTAGCTCCACTACAGAACTGTAGAGTATTGGATGGGATGGGTCTGGGTCTCGGAGTGAATCAGATTTGACCAAGGAAGCGAGGTGGCGGAAGCAGCAGAGCTAAGCCCTCAACTCTTGGCTCCTTCAGTCATGATGATCTTAACCACTGTTCATCCCTTAATCCCTGACTCCGAGTATAGACAGTTCCTAACTTACGGTGGTGTGACTTAACAGTGTTTGTGTTTTATGGTAATAACAAATGTGCAAGAATATAACCATGACTTTTCTCACCTTTAGGACAGTGATAAACCAACTATGGGAGACGTTTGTCCCTTCACTATAAAACAGGCTTCGTGCTGGTTCATTTGCCTAACTAAGGTCTATTGAACGTGTTCTGACCACGTTTAAGACAGGCAAAGCTAAGCCATGATGCTCAGCACCTTAGATGCTTATAGTGTTTCAACGTATCATGAATTTATTGGGACACACCCTGCTATATATTGAGAAGCATTTTTGGTGTAAAATGGGGTAAGGATCTACGGAGTCTCACTGCCCCCCTTCCCCCAACACACACCTCTACTCCTCTCCTCTTCTTTCCAATCTTAGGGATTGAACCTAAGGCCTGAGTTGTCCGACAAGCAGTCTACCACTGAGCCTTACCCCAGCCCCCTTTCTGTTTTTTCTTTTGAGATGATCACTAATGTGATCATTTAGGCCTGCCTTGAGTTCTGTTGTCCAGGTAGGCCTTGAACTTACTGCTTTAGTCTTTGGAGTAGCTGAGATTATAGGCATATTTTTATATTCAAGTGACATAAAGTTAATTCAGTTTTGGAATCTTCCTTTTTTCTTTCTTCTTGTGACCTATCTTTCTTCCCTTTCTCCCCTCTTCTCCTTGTCTTCCTTCATTTTTCTCCTCCTCCTCTTCTTCTTTGCCCCTAACTCCCCCCTCTCTCTTTTTCTTTCTTGATATAGGGCCTTACTGAATAACCCAGCCTGGCCCTGGACTTCCTATGTAGCCCAGGCTGACCTCAAACTCATAATCCTTAAGAGTGTTACAACATGCACCACCACACTCACTTTGATTTTCATCTTTCCCCCCACTATTTAAATAATCCAATATACCTGAGGACTTGCGTGGGAAGGAGAGTTTCTGAAAACACCAACCAACCTGCCACTGAAGCACACTGCATCATGATATGTCACTATGGTGGCCAGCTCTGTCTACAGGGGGATACATAGTCCCCAAAATATGCCCAAAACATAGAATATGGGGGCTGGAGATGTTGCCCAGAAGAGGAATGCTTCCAATTGGCCTTCCTTTTTTGTTTTGTTTTGTTTTGTTTGTTTTATTTGTTTGTTTTTGGGATTTTTTGAGACAGGGTTTCTCTGTGTAGCCCTGGCTGTTCTGGAGCTCACTCTATAGACCAGGCTGGCCTCGAACTCAGAAATCCACCTGCCTCTGCCTCCCAAGTTCTGGAATTAAAGGCGTGCGCCACCACTGCCCGCCAATTTGCCTTCCTATTCCACCAGGGAGCTAGCCGTTCCCTGTCCTCACCGCTCCGGGAGTGGCTCACATAGGATATTTTAGAACATTAATGGAGCCCTAAAAAACGGCCCTTCCCTGTGTATATATCACAGACCCAGGAGGCAGCTGAAAGCCATGGACTGCCAGTCTGCAGGGTACAAAGGATACTTAAATTCTAGTCTTGGCTCTAATCTTCCCTTTTGAGGGAAATGACTTATTTCTCTGCTGTAGGCAGCTGTGCCTGTGAGATGGGGGTCCTCTATCGGTTGGAAACACCAGGCTTCTCAGAGAGCAGTGAGCAGGATCACACCCCCTCCCCACCATTTGTCTTTGTCACTTCAGCTACACCCTTTGGAGAAAGCTGGAAAGCATCCCTGGAATGCCAGGGCTCCAGCTGCCTGGCACCACTGGGGATCAGCATTTTAAACTGTGCTCTATCTATCCAGAGACCCGATGGTCTGCAGAGGCAGTGGGCTACATCTTCAGAAACAGCTGCCTTCCGTGGAGTCTCTACCAGCAGATCGGAATGTGGGAGTGAGGGACACAGAAGGTCATCCTGGAGCTCAGTCAGCCACGCCTCTGAGACTTGTAGCGTCTGTGCTATAATTCCTAGCACTCTCACCTCATTTTGTGGATGTTTAGGCCAAGACACTTCATGAAATATGGGACTAGTTAGTATGCCAGGATTATTGACCTCATGCTGCTCTGTGGGCATCTGGGCTTTGTATGTTTGTGCGTGTGTGCGTGTGTGCATTCATGTGTGTGTGTGTGTGTGTGTGTGTGTGTGTGTGTGTGCGCGCGCGCGCGCATGCACATGTATTGGTGATAGTTAACTCAGAACAAACCAGTGTTGAGTTATCAGTAACATGCATATGCAGATTCCTTTCTATGATATGGAGTAATTGTATCTTGTGAGACAGAATATGAAAAGTGCCTCTATTATTCTTTCCTGCCCCTTTCAAGGGGAACAAAGGAGCGAGAGGAGGGCAGCAGACAGGCTTTCCAAGGCACCATTCGGTTGGGTTTATACACATTCATTCCCTCCGCTTCCCTGACGTCAGTGCTGGGAGCTCAGCCCGGGTCCACACATGCTTAGGAAGCGTCTTCTACTGAGCCACACTCCCAGCTCGGCCCCCAGCATTAATACCACGTGCCCTCCACTTACACGCAAGGCTTTGAAACCTGAAGTAATCAGCCCAGCGAGCGGGGCCTGCGCATCTCTGCCCCTCAACAGTTGCTTTTTATCTTCAAAGAGGACCAGGAAGGGGGTGCCTTTGGACCTTTGTGGGCACTGGGATCTTGCTTTTCACATGGTGCTTGGCAGTCTTTCTAGGAGTGATGACCAGGAATCTCTGACCCAGTCTGCTGCTTTCTGCCACCTGGGCAGAGGAACTCCAGGCTCCGGGAGTTTCAGGAACATAACTGAGGACTGAGCTTATAGGACTTCCCCTGTCCTGCCTACACACACACCCGCAGTCTGACTGTGGTGGAGAGGCACGGCTGAGAGGAGCATGTCTCCGAGGCGCTGTGCTGGCGTAGCTGGATGGCCGTCAGGGCCCCTTTTCACCTCAGTACCTTCTGTATTGTTATACAGGAGGTGGGTAGTTTTTTGAGTAACCAGAGGGTCATGCCTAGATTAAGAGGAAATTAAAAAAAAATACTGTTGCTAATGAACAGTTAGCCCCATCTTCCAGCAGACATGAAAGTGAATCAGACTAACAGCCCCAGTCTTTCTACATTCAGATTCCTTTGCTGGTCTCCTGTGAGCGTATGTTCTCTATGTCATGTAGGGCTGAGCCTTTGAACCTAAGCATAAAGTACAAGGGAGCTTAAAAGGTTTAGCACAGAATGGGCCAAGATGGCGGCAGCTTCATATGTGTATTACAGAGGATGTGGTCTTCAAACTAAGGAAATGATTTCTGGGTCTTTTCTTATTTTCTCTTTGTTATTATTCCTACCCTGTGACAGCTGATTAGTAGCTGAGTGTTTAAAATTGTGGGCATAGAAGCTGTATAGGGCTTTAAGACCAAGTCTGGTCCTTTATGGGGTTTCTATCTGAACCAGTTCCAGAAAAGTTAACTGAATGGAGCAGACGTGACAGCGATGAGATGGTAACTCTGCTTTAGGTTGTGACCTTTCTGGAGGGAATGGGCGTTTCCTCAGAGCCTTAGTGGAGGCTGCTGTCCTTGAAGCTGGGCTGCTGGAAGCCCGGGAGAGTGCTGATCAGCCCAGGGTCCTGCTGACTCTCTCTTGTCTTGCTTCAGGATTGAGCTCCGGGCCCTGGGCAAGATCTCAGAAGGCGAGGAGCTGACGGTGTCCTACATAGACTTCCTGCACCTCAGCGCGGAGCGCAGGCAGCAGCTCAAGAGGCAGTACTACTTCGACTGCTCCTGTGAGCACTGCCAGAAGGGGCTGAAGGATGATCTCTTCCTGGCAGTGAAGGAAGACCCCAAGGTACACACAACCCGCTTCAGGGTCTGAGGCTGCCTCGCAGGAGATGGGCAATGGGGGGATTTATAGCCTTGAGGAGTGGCACGGGGTGGAGGAAAGAGCTGGGGCAGGCAAGGTCCCAGCTGAAGAAGCCAGTCTTCCCTGTGAAAGGATCAATGGCACAAGGCACCAGCGGGATTCAGCTCCCCACCCTAAGCCTGTGCAGGTTAAGCAATGTGGAGAACTTCAGATCAAAACCCAACAGGCAAAGGGATTGCTGTGGTTTTCCTTGTTGTGTAGAGATGGAGCTAGAACAGGCTTGCCACGGGGATGCCAGGAGCTCAGGCGAGCTGGGAGAGAGCTGAGCTGTCGGGAGACAGAGTGGCCAGTTAAAGCCACACACCAAAAACGCGAGTCAAATATTCAGACACTTACATGACAGTATAAGCAGGAAGCAGAAAGGAGACAAGATGCCCATTCCTGCTCCTCCTGGAGCACACAGGGGTGGAGGGTGGGTCAGTCCAGGCGTGGGGGCACTCTTCTCACTGTTGGGAGAACTCTGTCAGAAGCCTGAGGCCCTTTGCTGTATCTGTGATTGGAGGAAATAATCTGTCATTCTGTCAGGGGGGAAAATCTCAGGGTACAAAATAATTGGCTATCACGTCATAGTGGTGAAAATGGAAGAGGAAGTCTTCAAGGCTTCCTCCCTTCCTCAGAAACGAGGTCTCAGTAGACATATGCAAGAAGTTAACTAGATGATTCTCTATAACTGCTACTCCACTAGTGTCTGTGAGTACACACAAGAACTTCTACCTCCCCACCCTATGTGTAGGAGGAAATGTGTTCCTAGTCAGAGCAGAGGTGCTGGGTGAATTCCAGGGTTCCGGTCATACGATCCGTCTCATGGATCCATTACCTACTGACGTATGTGCTCACTAATGTTGAGAAAACATCCTCCACACCCCAGTGCATCTCTCTCTCCCTCTCCCTCTCTCTCTCCCTCCCTCCCTCCCTTCCTCCCTCCCTCCCTCCCTCCCTCCCCCCTCATATCCCTAGGCTGTTCTATACAATTTCCTGGCCAGTAGTTTTACTTCTAAGAATCTACCCAGAAGAGATACATCCATGTTTGCTATAAGATACACAGATAAAGATAGACGGTAGTGGTGCTATTAAGAACAATAATGTAGTGAGAGAAAAAAAATACTCTCAAATCAATACACAGGGAAATATTTATATGGAAAACAAAGCCCTGAACCATTCATATGCACGAAGCAGGTGTGTGTATGCAGCTCTGCAGTGAGATCTGCCCCCCAAGGGAAACAAGTCAGGGCCCAAAGACGCCATGCCATTTCTTAGACTGCTAGAGTCGCTATAGCAGATGCCCCAAACCGGGTAGTTTAGACCTTAGTGTCACCAGTCTTACAGTTCTGAAAGCCAGAGCCCCGCCATCCATCCATCAACAGGCTATTTGGGAAGGATCTGTTCTGGGCGTCTCTCCTGAGCTTGTAGAAGGCTGTCTCCTCTAAGGGTCTCTGCATGTCTTCCCCTTTGCTTGCTGGCTGTTTTGTTTTGTTTCGTTTTAATGAGGTCACCAGTCGTGCAGGTCGGGCTGCATTCTGAGCTCTTTGGCCTTAGGACCTCAACATATGATTTTGAAAGGGTGGCATTCAACTCATAACACCATGTCTTCTTATGGTGTTATGAAACTTAAGAGACATGAACACACACTTTGGCATGCAAGCACACAGTCAGTCTCCTTGCAGAAGGAGTAGAAGGAAGCTGTGGTCAGTGAAGCATGGGGTAGAGACATTTAGTTCATCCTCCCATACAGGAGACAAAATTGTTTGGGCCAAGGATTGTATTTTGTGTGTGTGTGTGTATTTTTTTTAATAGGAACAACCTCTTTTTCCCCCCCTCAGAATCAAAGGACTTATATACTGTTAGTATTTTTAGGTTTTGTTTTTTTTTTTTTTTTTTTTTTTTTTTTTTTTTTTTTTTGTAAGTAGACAAGATCCCTTTTCCCCCTTTCAAAATTCTACAACACATAGTAGTTTAAGTCTTATATAGTTTGGGTGGGTTTCCACAGTTCAGAAGGTGATGGTGTCTTAGGTCCTACTCTATCACTGTAGATAAATTGCTAGTGGTGATAACATGCCAATGTCTCTCAGGTTGACCTGTCTCTGAGAAAAGATGGATGGTTTCTGCTTGAACCTAACTAGAGTCAAAACAGAATCTTTCTGCTATTTTTTTTAGACACCAAGTTGGGCTTTCTATTTTAAAACATTTAAATTACATTGATTGGGTGTGGTAGGGCATTTAATTTCAGGGAAATAGAAGTAGGTTAATCTCTATAAGTCTGAGGCCAGCTTGATCTACATAGTGACCAGAAAAGCCAGGGCTACATAATAGAGAGACCCTTTCTCAAAAACAAAACAACCCCAAAACAAAACAAAAACAAAAACCACATTTATGTGTGTGTGTGTGTGTGTGTGTGTGTGTGTGTATTATGTATGTATGTATGTGCACGTGGAGAGCAGAGGACAATTTGTGGGAGTTGGTTCTCCTACCATGGGTCTCAGGGATTAAATTCAGGTTGCCAGGATTAGTGGCAAGTGCTTTTACCCACTGAGCCATCTTGCTGGCCTCTTAAATTGGGTTCTTTTTTATTTTTTTATTTTTCTGGTTTTTGGATTTGTTTTTTTCAAGATATGGTTTCTCTGTGTAGCCCTGGCTGTCCTGGAACTCACTCTGTAGACCAGGCTGTCCTCAAACTCAGAAATCTGCCTGCCTCTGCCTCCCAGAGTGCTGGGATTACAGGCGTGCACCACCACCGCCCGGCTAAATTGGGTTCTTTATTAAAGAAAATATATGAACTCAACATAAAAAGCAATTCAACTTAAATATTTGGACAGAAAAGATTAAGTGCACCTTTATAGTTTTCTAATGAATTATTTGAGTTACAGTCCTGCTGGTCTTAAACTCACTATTTAGCTCAGCCTGGTTTCTACAAGACTTGGGTTTCATTCCTAAGATCCATGTTGGACAGGAAGCTCACAACTGCCTGTGACTCCAACTCCATGGAATCCAATGCCCTCTTCTGACCTCCACACACACAGACACAGACACAGACACAGACACAGACACAGACACAGACACAGATACACACAGACACACACACACACTTATATAGACACACACATACACTCACACACTCACATAGACATACACATACACCATACACACTCACACTAACATAGATACACACACTCACACTCACATAGGTACACACACTCACACTCACATAGATACACACATAGACACATAAATGGAGAAAAAAGTCCTAGTCCATATTGCATAAGCCTATTTAAAAATTAATATTTAAAATGTGTGTGTGTGTGTGTGTGTGTGTGTGTACACGTGAGCATGTGTGTGAGGAGCATTGAGAGAGAGTGGGGGAACATGGGAGAGATTGAAGTAGGAAAAGGGATAGAAATGGTGTGAATATAGTTCTTGTGTGTAAAATCCTCAAAACCCAAAAAGCTCTAAATTAAGAAAACGAGAAAAAGAAGCAAAAGAAGCACAAAGAAGCAGTCGGCACAGACACAGGGGTCTTTAGCACACTTGGAGAAATGAGACCTTGGGAGTTCCGAGGGCTCTGATCCTGTATTACAGTGGACGTCAAAGATGGCAGGTTCTCAAAGAGAGCTTACTCTTGTTTCCTTTTTGGAGGTAGTGGGATTGAACCTTGGGCCTTATGTGTGCAGGGCAAGTGCTGTACCATGGGACTTCATCCCCAACCTCCTGGTTCTCAGGGATAAAATGGGCCACCCCATGAGGCAATCTCAAACTGGATGTTCCTTTCTTTCCCAGCCCTCCCAGGAAGTGGTGAAGGAGATGCTACAATTCTCAAAGGATACACTGGAAAAGATAGACAAGGCTCGCTCTGAGGGTTTGTATCATGAGGTGAGAGCATTTGCAGTAGAAGAGAGTGAAGGGGAAGAGGATGGAGAGGGAGGCAGGTACGTGAAGGGGAAAGGGAAACCACTGAGCAGGTTGCACTCCTGGAAGGCCATTTCTCTTCACACCTTTCCATCTTAGCACCATTGAGCACAAATTCTCCATGACTGCTGAACCCAGGAGAGCAAAAGCTGCCGGATCCATGGGTTAGGGGTTGGGAGAATGCCTGGGACAGCTTGTGTGGCATCGGAAATGGAAGAGTGGGCACGGAGAGTGGCCTGCCTGCTTTTCCATCACCGAATACATGCCGCTTACACCCTGTCGCTACACACTGGGCATTCAACTTTGGCTCCTAAAGCCCCATGGCTTCTTATCTGGCTGTATACTATAATCACCTGTGTAAGCACCCCATGGCCCTCCTCCCACCAGGACAATTTTCTAAAGTCTCTGCTAGAGGCATCTAGGCATCAAGGTTTCATAGCCTCCACAGGTTTTCAGTGTGTAGCCAAGTGGTCTGCAGAGCTATTGCTGGCTTAGTTTTTGGAAACAAGGTCTTTGTATGTAATATAGACTGGCCTTCAACTCTCTATCTTCCTGAGTATGGGAATCACAGCATATACCATCACACCTGAGAAGTTAATCTCAGCAACGTGTTGGAAGTTTATTCTTGTGTCTTGCCCTCTAAGCTGGGACCCATCCATTCTGGAAAGGAACAGAGGCACCGTGGGTCAGTGACTTCCCCCCAAGGGGAAGTCCACTCCATTCCTCTGGCTTCTCCCCTCTTCACTTCTACCCCCCAATAGCATCATAGGCTGATGACGAAGCCTAGAATACATAGGCTTTAGGGGTGAACACTTACCCAAACCATATCAGTGCATTTACTTTGTATATATCCACACACATATGCATATATGTATGCATACACATTTAGGATCTAGAGAGATATACACACATGCATGCATTTGTCGTTTCTACAGCTCTGCTGTCTACTGACTGCAAATTCCTCTCTTCATTGCGCCACCTTTATGTCCCAGCTCTGTCCTTTCCCATGCCTACATCTTAGCCATGCAGACCATTTTGTTAGCTCAAACCACAAACCTTGTTTGTTTGTCTTTGTTTGTTTGTTTTTTGTTTTTTGTTTTAGAGACAGGGTTTCTCTGTGTAGCCCTGGCTGTCCTGGAACTCACTCTGTAGACCAGGCTGGCCTCGAACTCAGAAATCCACCTGCCTCTGCCTCCCAAGTGCTGGGATTACAGGCGTGTACCACCACGCCCGGCCACAAACCTTGTTTTTATTTTTCACCAGGTCTCATAGAGTGAGTCTAGTGTTGTCTTGATGTTGCATCTGTCGGTTAAGACATACTCGGGTGCAGTCGTGATGGCTGAAGCTGTGTCTCCCTCCAGGTTGTGAAGCTGTGCCGGGAGTGCCTGGAGAAGCAGGAGCCAGTGTTTGCCGACACCAACCTCTACGTGCTTCGGCTGCTGAGCATCGTGTCAGAGGTCCTCTCCTACCTCCAGGCCTACGAGGAGGCCTCACATTACGCCAGGAGGATGGTGGACGGCTACATGTAGGTGATGGTCCCGAGTCTCAGGGAGTCTCCCGGAAACGCTCTTTTCCAGAGACAGCACACATTTGACTGTTCCTCTTACACCCACAAATGCATCAGCCGCAGGCCGTGGCCACGGCCATGCTTCTCCTTACAAGTGAACCTTTAATCATGATGTTCCAAGTGGTAATGATGAAACAGTGATGTCAGGCCGGGCCCCCAGATGAAGCCCAGTTGTCACCTCTGGCTGGTTCGTGTGTACTTCCCTGACTGGTCACTTGAGCCATGCCTTCTGCCTTTGGTTGTCCTAAATGAAGCTTGATTTTAAGTGCTTGGAAAGTTTCTTTTTTAAAGATTTATTTATTATTATATGTAAGTACACTGTAGCTGTCTTCAGACACACCAGAAGAGGGCGTCAGATCTCATTACAGATGGTTGTGAGCCACCGTGTGGTTGCTGGGATTTGAACTCAGGACCTTTGGAAGGGCAGTCAGTGCTCTTAACCGCTGAGCCATCTCTCCAGCCCAAGTTTTTTATTCTCTCTTTAATAACCTATGACTAATCTTTAACGCATGGTCTTGGGCATGGACATTTATCCAAACCATAGCAATATATTTATTTACATTGTATATATCTTTATATAAGTATACATGAGTATATATACAAATAAAAATAATATTGTGAAGATATATACATATAAGTTGTCACAGCTCTGTTATGACAAGAGAGGCCATTGCTGCTTATAAATTATAATATGTTGCTTTCTTATTCCCTCCCACCAATGTTCTCTCTTGCCTTCTATGTTAATATTATCGTAGGAATTTGTGTTTCTGGTCGAATGATTAACTTGTCATGAGAAAGCTTTTCTTTAGAGGATGCTGCTCATTCAAAATGCAGGTACACTGTCAGCATGCTAGGAAGGAGCCCTGCTCGGGGAAGAAAATATAGTGCAGGCCAGGAAGGACATCGAAGGTACATCTCCCACCTTGAGCTTCTTATCATGTTCCCCAGAGACCTGGAGGAGCTCCAGATGGCACGTGGCTCCCATGCTCAGGCTCAGAGCATACCTGTGGCCCTCTGTCCCCGAAGCATTGACCTGGTGGCCCAGGTCAGATTCCCAGATCTCCTGACCTCACTGAGTAGAGCATTAGTCAGCTCTGTGTATTCCAATACCCCATAACAAGCCGCTGGTGCCGTACAGCACTAGTAGGAAGACTAGATGGACTTGATCTGTAAGAGTACTGGCTTTGATGTCACTTCTGTCTGCTGTGACAGAATACCTCAAGAGAAGCAGCTTAGAAGAGAAAGAGTTTATTTTAGCTCCCAATTCCAGGTCACAGTCCATCATTGCTGGGAGGCTGAGGTCACAGCGCACCTGTCCTCAAGAGCAAAGAGGAATGAATGAATAAATGTGTGCAAGCTTGTTCTCAGTGTGCCCTCTCCACTTGTACAAAGTACAGGATCCTCAGCTCAGGCAATGGTGCTATCTATGGGCCCTCAAGACGGTTGCCCCCAAACATACCCATAGCCACAACTGAGACTCTTATCCCAAGTGATGCTAGATTAGGACAAGGTGACAATGATAACCACCAGAGTACATTAGGAGTTATTCTGTGCTGTACAGATGTAACGACAGTTGGGATAATGGGTCATGATCACTTTCTGTGCCTCTGCAGGAAACTCTACCACCATAACAATGCCCAGCTGGGCATGGCTGTGATGCGGGCAGGGCTGACCAACTGGCATGCTGGTCACATTGAAGAGGGGCACGGGATGATCTGCAAAGCCTACGCTATTCTCCTGGTGACCCATGGGCCTTCCCACCCTATCACCAAAGACTTAGAGGTAAATAGCATCCTGGAGGTGGGCAGTCACTGTCTTGTGAGAAGATCTCTTAAGATGGGAGGCCTGGTTCATCTGGACTTTGCTTTGTGGAAGTCTATAGACCGCCACTAGACCAGAAAGAAACTTAGAATGCTTTAGCCCACCCCCTTGATTAATATGTAGAAACAGAAGCCCAAAAGAGGGGAGTTCTCTGTCTATAGTTATCTAGTGGTTTGATGGTAAGGTCATAGATGACTAATTTTAGATCTAGTATATTAAGCTTGTCAATGGCAGAGTCTTTGTCATTCTAACCACTGTGTCTTGGGCCTCTGAACATCTAGTTCTTTCTGAATACTCCCTGAGTATCCACTCAGGATAGGTGGGAGAACAAGGACTTTGTTGTGTGTTGTACACTATGATCTTCCCAACCTGCTGTAAGATACAGAGAAATCTCACTCTCTCTTGGATGGTCAAACAGGGGGCTGAAGTGGTCAAGTCTCTTTGTTGACGTCCTACAACCACAGAGTTCAGGATCTAGGGTTCAGATCTAGGTCCTCAGATGATAATGAAAAGAAACATTTTCTGCTGAACACAGCCCGTTGGCTACTGTCTCATAGATCCAACCCCCTCTCTCTCTCTGATGCTAGGCATACTGATACACCATCCGTTCACAACAGTGCTCCCCCACCATGTTCCTGAAACCACAGAGTTGAGTTTCACTGACCAGGGGTCATTTATCCAAAGGTATGTCAGAACTGCGTCTTGGGGACTTGTTATTACCAGTGCTGTATCTGTGCCCCACAGGCCATGCGGATGCAGACAGAGATGGAGCTGCGTATGTTCCGCCAGAACGAATTCATGTACCACAAGATGCGAGAGGCTGCCCTGAACAACCAGCCCATGCAGGTCATGGCTGAACCCAGCAAAGAACCTGCCCCAGCTCTGTTCCATAAGAAGCAATGAGGACCTTGTTGGAGGGTGGGGGCATTGTGGCCGAGGAGCTGAGGAAATGACTACGCTGTGTCCCCTGCTGTCGCTTTGGTTCAAGTCAACTCAGCTTAGTTCTCATCTCAGACCAACTCTATGTGTCAGGTGCTAGATTCCACCATCTATTTAACAAGGAAGTCCCAAATATAATTGGGCTAGAGAGAAAAATGTAAACAAACAAGGCACGGCTTAATAGTGAATGCCATGGTGAACTCTATGGAGAGGGGTTCAGAGGAGGTGAATGAGTTTGTGTGTGTGTGTGTGTGTGTGTGTGTGTGTGTGTGTAGGGTGGGAATAACACCTGAGCTAGAATCTCAGGTGGCTGCTTGTTTTTCTGTGCAGGCCTCTCTGGGGCTGCTGGTCTCATCTACAGTTATGACTATTTAGGGTGTTGCAGACTGGGATGGGCGGTGTCCGGTATCCTCAGGCTGGGGCTGTGTTTGGCCCTTTGAGATCTACTCAGTGGTGCCTAGATGCAGGGATCTTGGGATCCTGTGGTCTTTATTCCTAATCTGACTTGAAGCCTAACTTCAGAGTAACTCTAGAACACACAGAGAAGGGATTTTTCCCTTTCTGGTCCTACCCACCAAGCCTGTAGCTCTTTGTGATGTTGAAGAAAAGCTGAGGTTTTCCTGGCCATTGACTTGTAGGAGTGAGGAAGGCTTTTCAGGGTAAAGCTGACTGTGTGCATGGCTGGCAATGATGGACCCATCAGAAGTGGCGTGAAGAGGGTTTCAAGACCGAGTCGTCTGTCTCAGCCAAGGTCCAGTGAGGTTCGACTCATCATATTGAGTGACTGTTAGTTTCTCTGCTTAATTTCTTTATCCCGTCTGTGCTCTGGGAGCTTCTGCCCTTAAGAGGAGGCAGTTTACCTGGCCTGGGATCTCACCAAAAGAGTGGCCACTTCGTTCTCATTGCTTAGAGGCTGGCTTCTGGCTGAGGAATGGAGGCCCAAGGATGGTCTTTTAGTTTCTGGAACCCCAACTTTCTCACCAACATGGTGGGGGATCAAGAAGTAAATTCCTTTGGTTGAGGGTGTCACCAAAACTACAAAACCTTGTTCTACCATTGACCCCAGAACTCTTACATCTTGGAATCACATGATTTCTACTAAACTGCAATTTGTGTCTGCCTAAAATGTTAGCTCCTCCATTCCCAGCCTTTCATCCCAGAATGGCACCCTGCCTGCCCTTGATCCCTGCCCAGCAGCTGCGGCCTGCGATGCGGCCACCTGTTTGTAGACTATCAGCACTGACCCTTGGTTCTTTGAGGTTTTGTTTTTCTCTAGAAGAACATTCTATGAAGAATGACAGTTATTTCAGGCTTAGAGATGGCACCAAAAATCTCCTTGGCAACGGTGCGGGACCTCTGAATCATCACTCCTTTCCCCGTGAGACCCTGCTCTAGACCCCTGTCCTTTTCGTCATAGTTGTCTGTCCACCTTGTCCATTATTGCTGCTTCTTTTTTTTTTTTTTTTTTTGAGATAGGGTTTCTCTGTGTAGTCCTGGCTGTCCTGGAACTCACTCTGTAGACCAGGCTGGCCTCGAACTCAGAAATCTGCCTGCCTCTGCCTCCCAAGTGCTGGGATTATAGGCGTGCGCCACCACACCCGGCTTTCATTATTGCTTCTTTTCACCTTCCTAAAACTGTTTTCTTCAGAATTGATTACTGTGTCTGTGTTCCTCCACCTCTCTCAGAACCGTAGACTGGGGTTCCCTCCTGTACTAGCTATCTTCTGTAGACTGGGGTCCCCTCCCGTACTAGCTATCTTCTGTAGACTGGGGTCCCCTCCCGTACTAGCTATCTTCTGTTCACTGGGGTCCCCTCTCTTGCTAGCTATCCTCTGTACCCGCTCTGGAATCCTTGCTTTCCAGTGCCCTCCAGACCTCTCCGTCCGAGGCCTTGCCATTCTTCCTCCACTAGGCTTCTTATCTTTTTCTTTCTTTCTCTCTTCCCTCTTAGTTTTGTTTGTTGTTTGTTTGTTTTTGAGACAGGGTCTCTCTACTTAGCCCTGGCTGTCCTGGAATTCACTAAGTAGACTGGGCTGGTCTTGAACTCACAGAGATCTGACTGCCTCTGCCTTGAGAGAGTATAGTATAGCCATGTACTACAACCTGGCACCACTGGCCTTCTTTAATGAAGTCAATAAACATGCGGAGGATCCCTGGATCACAAACTTCACAGCTGGGGGTTCTCTTCACACTTTTTGTTTTGGTTTTTTTTTTTTTTTTTGGATTTTGGTTTTTTTGAGACAGGGTTTCTCTGTATAGCCCTGACTGTCCTGGAACTCACTCTGTAGACCAGGCTGGCCTCGAACTCAGAAATCCACCTGCCTCTGCCCCCCAAGTGCTGGTATTACAGGCGTGCGCCGCCACCGCCTGGCCCTCTCCTCACACTTTTAAATCTGTCTCTCCTCTCTTTCCATTTCTTCCCTAACCCGTGCACACTGGATTCTACTTTTGCCCCTCCATTAAAACGACTCCCTTCTAGTTCCTACTTTATTCAGCTTCCCTGACTTGGTTTGTGCGGCCCCGTTTCTTTGTGATGAGCCTCTGATGTGGGTTCTCTAACTTTCACTGGCCCTGATATGCTGGAATGTTCCTGGGTTGACTTTGTCCTTGGTTAATTCTGTTCTTAACTCTCCACACTCCCAGCATGAGTTTAGGTGACACTGTGTAATGACTATATTGAGGTTTCTGGTTCTTACAACCTGAGCTTCAGCCCCTCCCATCTTCCTGGGTGCTCTGCAGGTACAGCCAAGTCAGTACGCTCCAAATGAGATCCCAGTACGAAGTCCCTAACACTTCGTCATTCTTAGAACTCCACCCAAGACACCACTCCCTCCATCATGCTGTGGGCTTCTAAGTGCAGGGCCACATTCCTCCATTCATTGTTCTGTCTCTAGAACAGATATTGGAGCATAGTAGGTGCTCAGTTAGTGTATATTGAGCGAATAAGTGAATTACATGCTTATCTCAAAGTTGAGAGATACACAACTTTATACTTCGAGTATCTTATGTTATAGCACTCGTTAAACCATCTTGGTTTATGGGACATGGCTTCTTCCTTCTTTCTGATAGTCTTGACAGAGGAGCTTGATGTCATGGAATTTCCTGTGATGATGGGAGGGTTTACATCTGTGAGGTCCACGTAGGAGTCATTAACAGCATTTGACGACTGAGACTGGAATAGGAGTAAGAACATAAAAATGTAATTTTGTTCAGTTTCAGTCATTTATGTTTAACTAGGCAGGGTAGCCAGTGGCTGCTGAATTAAGCTGTCAGTTCATAGAAATACCATAGTGTTGTTTTAAAGACCATGGATGCTGATAAACACTACTGACGTTTGCCTTCTTCATAGCTCTCCGGGTACCACACTGGCCATTTCACTTCTGCCTCAGTTTCCTCCTTCCTCCCTCTGCCTTGGTTGGCAGTTGGATTTTTTAAAGGGCTTTCCTATACAGACCTTAGGATAGCGCCAGACCCCAGCAGCATTTAAAAAGAACTCATTAGAGTTACACTGGTTGAGACCACATTTCTCCTGGGGTTTCCATTTTCCCAATTAGAAAGGTAAGGGTGGATTAGAAAGGGTTGTGGTGTGCTGAGATTGGCTTTATCAGTTTTGGGGGCCAACTATGCACTGGTCTTCACAGTACCAGGCTCACTGATAGCATACTGATAGGTAGCTCGAAGCTGGCCATGACAGGGATGGGAAGGCCATGCCCAGTGGTCTTAGAACCCATGTATAAACTTACAAAAGGGAGTCACAGAGTGCATCCTTAGAATGCTGAAGGAGTTGTGGCCTAACTGGAGACTGTCCTGGCAAACCTTTAGCCCCGAGAGCTACAGTGAACGTGTCTAAGAGTTCTACACACCACCCTCACCATGATTCCGTCTGCATCCACCCCATTTTGGAGAAGCAGAGCACTGATCAGACATGGTCATTGCCTGGTGACTCTCTCAGGGACTGCCTCTCTAAAGATCCAAGGAAGAAAACTATGGCAAGACCTTCACCATGGCCAGAGGGTTTTCCTACAAAGCACTTCGTTTGCAGAGTGTAACCCCACCATTAAGTACCTGCTGCCCCCTGAGTCAAGTTCAAGCTCCTTTCCAGAGTCAAAGGATTCACTGCACATAGCCGGTGCTGCCTCTGTCTCCTCTCATGTGTGCCCACGTTCACCTTACCTGCTGGCCGAATAAATACCCCTGGATGTCCTCGGACCTCCTGTGATTCTTTTCTGATGTGGAACACTAGAAAACTGTGGGTGCTCAGCATGTATGTAAAACCAGATCCAGGACCCGTGAGATGGTTCAGCGGGGGAGTGTGCTTGCTCTTAAGTCTGACAATCTAGGCTCAACCCCCAGATCCCACGGAGTGGGAGGAGAGAACATACACCTGCAAGTTGTCCTGGCCTCCACAAGTGCACAAGTGCACATGACACCTGCACATCCCCATCCCCAAGTAAATAATTAAAGTGCAAAATAAATAGATAAACAAACAAATGAATAAAAGACACAGCACCAGAAGGCCCGCCTGCAGCCACCGTGCCACGCAGTGTGGGTTGGCGAGGACACCCGGAGGTCTGCCTGCCCACAGGGGGAGCCGCTGTGATGTGTGCATGTGCGTGGTGGACAGCATACTCACACGCATACAATAAATACATCTTACCCAAAAAAGGGTAAGGGGGGACAGAGTTGTGAGTTTCACATCACGCACCCCAATCCACTCATTTCTCAGTCCCTTCCTATCTGCCCTCCACCCTCACAAGCTCCCTCCAAAAGGAAACAAAAGACAGGAATAAAATAATGAGAAAATAAAACAAAGCATAAAACCATCTCATTGTATAGCGTGTCCACAGTATATCCTCTTGTCCACACACTTTTACTTGCAGATTTTCATCGCAGGATCTCCATAATTCAGGGCGACAACAGGATATCTGGGAGGAGTGCTGGTGAGGATCCAGTACTGACAGAAACCAGAGGCCTTGAACCAGACCGATGACTCATCACAATGGGAATTTGAGAACACTGGCCCCATCTTCAGTCACTCCAGAAGAGGGCATCCGATCTCATTACAGAGGGCTGTGAGCCACCATGTGCTTGCTGGGAATTGAACTCAGGACCTCTAGAAGAGCATCTCTCCAGCCTTCCTTTACCCTTTCAAATCACGTTCTTTACCCTAATCCAGTCAATTATGAAAGAAGAGGGAGAAAATCAAAAACAAGAAGAAAAACAGAAAGGGCTATTTTGTGGACATACTTAAGAATGTATTAGCCGGGCGTGGTGGCGCACGCCTGTAATCCCAGCACTTGGGAGGCAGAGGCAAGCGGATTTCTGAGTTTGAGTCCATCCTGGTCTCCAGAGTGAGTTCCAGGACAGCCAGGACTACACAGAGAAACCCTGTCTCGGAAAACAAAACAAAACAAAACAAAACAAAACAAAACAAAACAAAACAAAAACAAAAAAAAAAACAAAAGAATGCATTAGCCAGGAAAGTGTTCTCTTAGGATGAGCACGCCCTGTTGGTGAAATGCCCATAGTCTAAGTAAACAGCTGTGGTATTAGCATGTGTGTGCGCTCACATGCTGGTGTGTGTGCACTCACATGCTGGTGTGTGTGCTCACATGCTGGTGTGTGTGCACTCATATGCTGGTGTGTATGCTCACATGCTGGTGTGTGCGCTCACATGCAATTGTATGTGCTCACATGCTGATGTGTGCTCACATGCTGGTATGTGTGCTCACATGCTGATGTGTGTGTGATGACATGCTGGTGTGTGCTCACATGCTGGTGTGTGTGCTCACATGCTGGTGTGTGCTCACATGCTGGTGTGTGCGCTCACGTGCTGGTGTGTGTGCTCACATGCTGGTGTGTGTGCTCACATGCTGGTGTGGGGGGGGGGCGAGTGTGTCGGGGGTGGGGAGTGAAGATAGGAAGGGCTAAGGGAAAACAGCAGTGCCCACCAACAGCTGTTTGTTCAGATACAACGCTCTCTGGGCACTTGTACAAAATCCAAGTTCAGCATCTCCCAGGGCAATAGACAACTTCTCCTTAACCCAGAACTAGTCTCACTGCAAGATCTGGTAGGAATCATTTTGGGAAATGTTTTGTTTGGTTTTTGGTTTTTAAGACAGGGCTTCTTTGTGGAGCTCTGGCTGTCCTAGAACTCATTCTGTAGACAGGCTGGCCTTGGACTCAGAGATCTGCCTGCCTCGGCCTTCATAGTGCTGGGATTAAAGGCAAGCTCTACCACTGCCCGGCTCACTTTGGGGGGAAATCTATCTGATCCCTAGAAACTTTGCTGAAAAGCCTTCAAATTATTTTTTTTTCCTAGCTTCAGAGTCAAAGAACTCAGTTGTCAGCTTGTTGACAAAGCGAGCCCTGTCCCCTGCATGAAACTCAGCTTAGTTTCTATGGTGATGACAGTTTCTGTCAATGCTCCAAATACCACACTGTTTTAGCTCTACTCTGTTGCTGTGCCAAACACCACAACGAAAGGAAGAAGATGGTTTATTTCAGCTTTCAGCTTCTAGGTAACTCTCAGTCACTGAAGGAAGCCAGGGCAGGAACCCAAGGCTGGATCCTGGAAGCAGGAACTGAATCAGAGGTTCTGGTGGGCATTGTTTGCTCGCTCTGGCTTGTGCTCAGCCGCTCTCTTATACAGCACAGACCCACCTGCCTAGGCCTGCCTGGGATTGTGCTGCCCACCGTGGGCTGCGCAGTTCATCAGCCAAGGCAAGTCCCCACAGGTATGTGCTCAATATGATGGAGACCGTTCTTCTTCCTAAGTCACTTAAAGTTTGTGTCAAGTTGAAAACAAAACCAGCATACACACCCTTTGGGCCACCCTACACCACCCTCAGGAATCCGAGAATAACATTTGCTTTGCAAATCATTTCATGGCTCCATTCAAACGCCACAAGAGAAGCAATTGCACCGTGTGTTTTATAGGAGCGGTGACTATGATCCAAGATCATAAGCCAGCTAGCTCAACTATATTCACAAGCCAAATATTGCTTAAATCACCTCCTCATCAAACATATAAATGCGGAAAATTGTGTTGCCTATAAAGGAGTCAAACAGCATAAATTATGTAAAAAGCTTTCAACCTCCGGATTCTGCCCCCATACCAGAAACACTGCCATCTGATGTACTGTTGCCAAGAGGTTTTGTCCTCAGCTCCCATAGATGTACATCGAGAGGCAAGTTTACTTCCTGCTTTAAGACAATTTACATGAAGGAGATTACATTGTCTTAGTCAGGGTTTCTATTCCTGCACAAACATCATGACCAAGAAGCAAGTTGGGGAAGGAAAGGGTTTATTCAGCTTACACTTCCAAAATTGCTATTAATCACCAAAGGAAGTCAGGACTGGAACTCAAGCAGGTCAGGAAACAGGAGCTGATGCAGAGGCCATGGAGGGATGGTTCTTACTGGCTTGCTTCCCCTGGCTTGCTCATCTTGCTCTCTTATAGATAGAATCCATGACTACCAAGCCAGGGATGGCACAACCCACAATGGGCCCTTCCACCCTTAATCACTAATTGAAGAAATATCTAACAGCTGGATCTCATGGAGGGAGGCGTTTCCTCAAGGGAGACTCTTTTCTCTGTGATAACTCCAGCTCATGTCAAGTTGACACACAAAACCAGCCAGTACAATTGACACCTTGTCAACTTGACACACAAACATATCACTATTAAGCCTCAACCCTTATTTTCTTATTTATCCCCAAGATCTAAAAAACTTTAAAAGTCCTCAGTATCTACAAATTTTTACATATTAAAATTTCAATCCCGCCGGGCGTGGTGGTGCACACCTGTAATCCCACCACTTGGGAGGCAGAGGCAGGTGGATTTCTGAGTTCGAGGCCAGCCTGGTCTACAGAGTGAGTTCCAGGGCAGCCAGGACTACACAGAGAAACCCTGTCTCGAAAAACCAAAAAAAAAAAAAAAAAAAAATCAATCCCTTTAAAGGATCTAATCTCTGTTAAAATTCAAAGTCTTTTTACAGTTCGATGTCTCTTAACTGTGGACTCCATTAAAATACTTTCTTCCTTCAAGAGGGAAAGATATCAGGGCACAATCACAATCAAAAGCAAAAGCAAACTAATGTCTGGGATCCACTCACAATCTTCTGGGGTCCTCCATGGGCTTGGGCCACTTCTCCAGCTCTGCCCTTTGTAGCACACACCTTGTCTTCTAGGCTCCAGCTGCCTGTACTCCACTGCTGCTGCTGTTCTTGGTGGTCATCTCATGGTACTGGCTTCTCCAAACACTGCTGTTTTCCACTGTAACTAGGCTTCACTAATAACTTCTCATAGGCTCTCTTCATGGTGCCAAACTTCAGATTCTTTGCATGACCCCTTCAGTCCTGGGCCATCAATTGCAACTGAGGCGGCACCTTCACCAGTGGTTTTTCGTGGCCTCTCACAGTGCCAAGCCTCAGATGTTTTTCATGACCCCTTCATGCCTTCAAAACTTGTGTGACTGACTCTTACACATTACCAAGTCCTGCTGCAACACAAGGTATAACCTTGGCTATCTCTTGGAACATAGCCTTTTTGTGTTCTCAGAAAACACTTACCAGAAGATCTCACTTCTTCTTCTTCTTCTTCTTCTTCTTCTTCTTCTTCTTCTTCTTCTTCTTCTTCTTCTTCTTCTCCTCCTCCTCCTCCTCCTCCTCCTCCTCCTCCTCCTCCCCCTCCTCTCCTTCCTCCTCCTCCTTCTTGTTTTAGATTTATTTATTTATTATATGTAAGTACACTGTAGCTGTCTTCAGACACTCCAGAAGAGGGTGTCAGATCTTGTTACAGATAGTTGTGAGCCACCATGTGGGTGTTAGGATTTGAACTCATGACCTTCAGAAGAGCAGACGGTGCTTTTACCCACTGAGCCATGCTGGTCTCTTCTTTATCACTGCTAATTTCTTAGCTCCAGCTAACCAGCATCAATAGTCCCAGTAATGTAAAGTTTTAGCTTTAACAGTTATGGTATTTTGTTAATCACAGATGATTCTTCAGCTCCAGCTAGCCAAAACCACAGAATCTTCACAATCAAAACAGCAACACCCCTAATAAGAGTCTTTAATCTTCCCTCTGAAATTTCACAAGCCAGGCCTCCATCTTCTGCACTGTTCTCAACATTATCTTCCAAGCTCCTACAGAACACTCTGCAGAGCTCTTAACATCCTAATGGCTCTTCTAGCTCAAAGTTCCAAAGTTCCACAATCCTCTCCTAAACATACGTTGTCACAGGAATACCCCACTATGCTGGTACCAAATTGTCTTAGTCAGGGTTTCTATTCCTGCACAAACATCAAGTCAAGAAGCAAGTTGGGGAGGAAAGGGTTTATTCAGCTTACACTTCCACGCTGCTGTTCATCACCAAAGGAAGTCCGGACTGGAACTCAAGCAGGTCAGGAGGCAGGAGCTGATGCAGAGGCCATGGAGGGATATTACTTACTGACTTGCTTCCCCTGGCTTGTTCAGCTTGCTTTCTTATAGAACCCAAGACTACCAGCCCTGGGATGGCACTACCCACAATGGGCCCTCCCCGCTTGGTCACCAACTAAGAAAATGTCCCACAGCTGAATCTTGTGGAGGTACTTCCCCAACTGAAGCTCCTTTCTCTGTGATAACTCCAGCCTATGTCAAGTTGACACACAAAACCAGCCAGTATATACACTGTCAGTATTGTTCTTAAGTTTATGCTGGTCAAGGTGGTTACAGGCATTTGGGAGATGGAGCTAGGAGGATCTAATATTCAAGGGTCTCTTCAATTACATAGTAAGTTGAAGGCCAGCCTGGACTATGTTTTTCTATAATTTACTTTGTGTAAATTATCATCTGACATCATCATTTATATATATTTTTAAAAAGATTTATTTATTATTATACGTGAGTACACTGTAGCTGTCTTCAGATACGCCAGAAGAGGGTGTCAGATATCATTACAGATGGTTGTGAGTCACCATGTGGGTGCTGGGATTTGGACTCAGGACCTTCGGAAGAGCAGTCAGTGCTCTTACCTACTGAGCAATCTCTCCAGCCTGATGATTTTTAAAAGCATGGATCTATAACACTTAATCTAATCCCCCTTTTCTTCCTTTTTAAATCCCCTGCCCTCTCACACATACACTCTCTTCTCCAATTCTTCTCTCTCTCTCTCTCTCTCTCTCTCTCTCTCTCTCCCTCTCTCTCTCTCTCTCCTCCGTCTGTATCTGTAAACTGCAGGTTCCCACAGAGACCAGAAGAGGGTCCCTGGAACTAGAGTCATAGGTGGTTATGAGGCTTCCTAAGTGGGTACTTGGACTAAACTTGGGTCCTTTCCAAGAACAGTAGATGGTGGAGCCATCTCTCCAGCCCCCTCTGCTCTTCTTTTCTATGCATGTGGGGGGCATATGCAGTTTATGGAATGTATGTGGTGTCAGAGGACAACCTCGGGCATTGCTTCTCAGCATCTACCTTGTTTGAGACAGGCAGCCCTTGACTGGCCCGTGAGCTTCTAAGGATTCTGTTCTTTACCCTCCTCTTCCAGTGGGGGTGCAGGGACTAGAGATGCACAGGCCACTCTGTTGGGCGTTATGCTGGTTATGGGAATCTGAAGTCAGGTTGTCAGGCAACCTTGAGGTAAAAGCACTTTATCCACTGAACATCTCCTCAGCCCTATCTAGACAAAGAGCATCTGTTTCTAGTTTACATTGTTGCTTTTCTTCCCAAACTCAGAACTGTGTGCATGCTAGGCAAGTGTTCTACCACTGAGCCAGACCCCCAGTCCATTTGCTTGCCTGCTTGTGTCCCGCGCTACCGTCTCGCCAGCAAGAACGACGCGGCACACTCAAGATCCTTCTGCAGTAAAGCTTTAATGCTCCTGAGAGGGAGAGCATAAGCCTACAGAGCGGAGACCCAGATACCCAGAAGCCCATCCCTTATATAGGCTGCAACCCCTGCCTCGGACGTGTCATCCCCTGATTGGCTGCAGCTCGGGAGAGGCGGAGACCAAGGGATGGTAAACTACCCAGCACCTGGCACTGACTTGTTTACTTCAAGCCAGCAGGATGTTTTGGACCGGCAGGATGTTTTGGGCCGGCAGGATGTTTTGGGCCGGCAGGATGTTTTGGGCCGGCCATCGGCTCCCCACATCTCCCCCTTTTTTATTATTTAAAATAAAGACCTCAGATTGTCGATCAACCTTCAGGCTCTTGTCTGGACCTTCAGGGTTCAAGACAATCTAATAATGAGGCCCTTTTGCTCTTATAGCAAGTAGGTCACCCAATCTTTAAGGGGTGGAGACAGAGGTCGAACTCCCAAGCAACAAAATTAAGACTTCGTACGAGAGTCGCCACTAGGCTGTTGGTTTGACCCGAAGCGCCCTCGACCTGTCACTCTGCCGTTTTTCTGGGAAAGGGAAACTAGGGCAGGCAACCCTTATGCAGGACAACATGCCTCCCAGAGAGACCCTTATGTCAGGTGTCTCTCTGTGCGATGCTTTGCTCGGCATCCCCCATGGGCTGCTCAAGCTGGACACTCTACCCTGTGCAATGAGTCTAAACTCCGGGTGTGCAAGAGCTGTCCAGCCGGCGGCCTACTGCTTGAGCATTGTTGGCCAAATGTCAGTGGGAGCTCCTTGTTCCAGAGCCACAAGCGCTTGGGCAATAACCACCTTGTCTCTCTTGGTTTGAGCCCTGAGCCTACAGACTAGCCAGAGAAGTAACACCAGTCCACAGCAAAGGGCTGCGCCAAACAATCCCACCCCCACCCAGTCCTTAAAATAGGAGACAGCTGAAGCGATCCATGATGGTAGTCCCTCCGTCAAGGACAGGTCAAGGCTCGTAGAGTTGACCTGGATAATGGCTGCTCTCAACTCTCGGAGTGTGAGTGACTGGGCGATCTGCGGTGTCCTTCTGCTCCAAAATTGTTCTTGTAAGCCTCTCAGGGACCCAGAAGGGGTTTTCTTCACTCTGTGGGAAGACACAAACGGCTCCCCTGGATCTTATTAGAATAGGATCCGGGCCTTTCCATTCATTAGTCAACACATCCTTCCATTTTACCAATTCTTTAGGTCGATGCGGGTCTGAGCAATGTCGCTCTGCTGCGGTCTGATCATGCTTATCTGAATTTAGAAAATTTATAGTAAAGAGTGCCACTGCTATGGCAACCCGCGGCACGGGGGGCAGATCTTTTATTATTCCCCCTTTTTGTTTAATTAAATATGATTTGAGCGTACGGTGTGCGCGCTCAATGATACCTTGTCCTTGAGGGTTATATGGCAAGCCCATAATATGTGTGACTTGCATTTGTGCACAAAAAGCCAATTGTTCTGCAACAAGATTAGTCACAGCTTTTAGTTTTTCAGAGGCTAACGGCCACTGGGGAACCCACACCGGGTCCTCTGTCTTCCATGGTATGGGTCGTGCTGCCCCAGTGGCACCTAGGAAAAACCCAGGCCCTGTCTTCCTTGATTTTGGATGGGGGATATAGGTACTACTTGATCTCCTTCTGTACCTTCAAAGACTGGGTAAGCAAGGTGCAGCTTTCTTTTTACATTTTCAGACAAAAAGGAGCAAGACTTCGGGCATGTCTCATAGGGAGAGGGCACCGAAGGAACAACCTGTGAAAGGGCTGTTAGGGGCTGCCGTTTTCGAGGTTCTTTACTATTCTGCCTTCGATCATCTGGATGGTATCTTTCCTCCTCATATCTGGCAGCTTCCTCCTCTAACTCAGCCTCTTCATCGGGGTCCAAGATCTCATCCTCTGAGCTGTTAGAGCTATCAGAGTTATCAAAGTTTAAAGCCTCAAGATCATGTACTGTATACAAGCTAGCTCCTCCTCTTGATTTAACAATAGGAGAAGGTTCCTTAGGATCTAACACATTCACTCCCTTGTCTCTAGACTCTCCGGGAGGTCCTTTTTCCTTTTTTGGGACTGGTTTTTTCTTGCGCGCGCCCAACCTCTCACTATGCTCGGTTTCTGATATGCTATCCTGGACCTCTTCAAGGGTGTTCTGACCTTCCGCCATGGCAGCCCTACAAGCTTTATCTTCTAGACAGTTTTTAACAAGTTTCCCAATTGCTTTTGTCCCCTGCCTCAAGTCTCTTTCCACCATTTTGCGGTCAAGATCTCTACCTAATTTGTTCTGTGAGGCAAGAGTCAAAGACCTGGAGCATTCATACATGGCAAAGAGAAAGATTAAAAGGGCTCCAAGAATGGTCACAAAAGCTTCAATGCTACCTTCCCAGGGTGGCAACAATCCCAAGTCGAAGCCAAAGAAGAACATACCTCTCCGAACGTATCTGCCTGCAGTTCTGAATCTTCCTTGTAGCCAAGGGGTCTCCGATGGTGCTGACGATGATGAGGTCACGTATTCCCGGGTTTCGGCACCAGATGTCCCGCGCTACCGTCTCGCCAGCAAGAACGACGCGGCACACTCAAGATCCTTCTGCAGTAAAGCTTTAATGCTCCTGAGAGGGAGAGCATAAGCCTACAGAGCGGAGACCCAGATACCCAGAAGCCCATCCCTTATATAGGCTGCAACCCCTGCCTCGGACGTGTCATCCCCTGATTGGCTGCAGCTCGGGAGAGGCGGAGACCAAGGGATGGTAAACTACCCAGCACCTGGCACTGACTTGTTTACTTCAAGCCAGCAGGATGTTTTGGACCGGCAGGATGTTTTGGGCCGGCAGGATGTTTTGGGCCGGCAGGATGTTTTGGGCCGGCCATCGGCTCCCCACATGCTTGTTTATTAAGACCTAGCCAGGTTGATCCCTACATCTCTGCCTCCTAAGAGCTGGCATTATAAGGGAGTGGCACCACCACACCCAACATATCCTTGTGACATCCTTTATTCTTTCTGTACACATATACAGTACTCCTTTAGGAAGACGCACAAGGGTGTTTGCTAGGTGATAGGGACTTCACTGAAAATGCTAAGGGGTGCTGTCCAATGGCCTCCAGCACTGATGGCACCAGCTTATATCTCCACCACTGTTGGCAGAGCCATTCACAGTATACTTACAAACTTGGATGTAAGTGGCGTTAAATTTTATTAGCTCTTGTATTTGGGTACCTTGTCTTACATTCCCCACCTCTGTTATGGTGAAAATAAACATCTTCTATATTGCAGGTGGCCTATTAAATGTCCTTGACCTGCCTGTTCCATTGACTCGTTGGCAGTTCATTTTAATTTGGGGGAAGTTGTATATCTTATAACCTTCATAATAACATTATTGCTGCTATCTGAGACCATAGCGAAAGATGGCAGGCTCCTAATTCAGTATGGCCAGTATTCTTATTGAGACATCCTTGGGAAGCATTTATACGAAGACCAGAGTTGTGCTGACACACACCAAAGAGGTCTTAGAAGCCAGCAGCGCCCTGGACCAGACGCTTTCCTAGCTCCCTCAGAGGAACCCTGGTGTAATCAACATCGATCTCAGTCTTCTAGTCTCCAGAATCGCGAGGTCTGCTGCTTATGCCACCAAGTTTGCAGAACAATGGTGTCTCAGGGTCTTATTATTGTGAAGAGACACCATGACCACTTCTACTTTTATAAAGGAAAGCATTTAAACAGGCCTGGCTTACAGTTGCAGAGGTTCATGGCATGAAGCATGTCAGTGTGCAGGCAGCAGGAGAAAGGCTGTAAGCCGCTCTGGGCATAGCTTGAGCATATGAGACCTCAAAGCCACCCTCAGTGACACACATACTCCAACAAGACCACACCTCCTAATAGTCCTATTTCCATAGGGCTAACATTCAAGCACGTGAGTCTAAGGTGATGGGGGGGGGCATTCCTTTCAAATCACCACATTCTACTCCCTGATCCCGCATAGGCTTGGAGCCATGCCATAATGCAGAAAAGCATTCAGTCCAACTTCAAAAGTCCTGATAGTCTATAACAGTCTCAAACTTTCATGCAATTTCTTAACTGTAATCCCCTGTAAAATAAAAAAGCAGATCACATACCTCCATCATATAATGGCACAGGATGTACATTACTGTTGTAAGACCTGAAAGAAAAAACAGGGTACTCCTGCACCCCATGCCTCGGAAACCGGCACCCCGAAACACCCACGAGAGACAGACCTGATGCAATTTTGCATGAGGATTTTAATTTCCAGAGCTCTGGGGGGTTACAGCCTCCCCAGCAGGGTAAAGAAGTAAGCCCCATGAGGACTGGCTTGCCTTGACCTTTATAGACTTATAACAGAACCCGCCTACCACAAGCTTCTAAGCCAATCAGTTCAAACCATCCGAACCCACGCTCTCTGACGACCTACCAGCCTCTCACAGAGGCCGGAAGAACTAGTTAAGTCATTTCCGCTTATGTGGCCGCCACACAGTGTCGCGCCCACCCTCCCCCACTGGCGTTGGGGACCCAAGTGCCCCCCACGTGCCCAAGCACGGGGGATTCCTAGCTTACAACCTTATCCTTTCACTGTTCCAAAAGGGAGGATAGAGAGAGTAGTGAGGAAATACTGGACCAAAGCAAGACTCAAAACCAGCTGGGCAAACTCCAAGGCGTCTCTGAGTCTGATGTCAATGCAGTCTTCAGATCTCCAATTCCTTTTAGTAGGCTACAACACACTTCTCTATCTTAGCCTGGTCCCACTCCCCGTTATCAGCTCTCCTTGGCAGGTATCCCATGGCTCTGGCATTTTCAACATCTTGGGGTCTCCAAGGTAATCCAGGCTTCACCCTCATCGCTTCACACAATGGCCTCTCTAGGAGGAGAGCACCTAGACCCTATGTAGGAGCACCCCTAACCTATCCCTGACCTCAACAGCTTTCCTTAGTCTCAGAGGGAGATTCCATGACCCCTTTCTTCTATGCTTGACTCTAAAGCCAGAACCACATGGTCATAGCTACCAAGATCTGCTACTTGCTGAGGCTAGAATATGGTCCCCTTGTTCGATGACATCTTTACCAGTTTTCTGTTTTTGATGGTTTCCTTCCCTGCTGTCGTTTGACTGTCGTGGGACTTAGAAATCGCCTTGCTTTTGCCTCTGGAGTGCTGGGATTAAAGGTATGCATCGCCCTAAACTTCCCAATTTCTTTTCACAAGTTGAAAGCTGAGCTGGGTGGAGTCTTTCCCTGAAGTCACCACTCCTTTTATTCCATTCAACAGCAGGCTTCTCTTTAATCTGCTTATCATCTTGAACACAGGACTTAGCTCCATTTCACTTCTTGGTGTCCCCTTTTAAAATAGTACATTTTTCTATTTTTCCTTGCTCAGCTTGCTTCTCTTCATTATAGATCTTCATAAGAGTGAACACTAATACTCAGCTGTTTTGAGATTTCCTCTCAATGGAATTAATCTTAAAAACTCTTCAATTTAGCATCAGGCAAACTTTTTGGACAAGGGCAAAAAAGTGGCCACATTCATTGCCAAAATATCACAAGAACAGTCTCTAGGCCACACACTAACATTCTGCTCCACTGAAACCTCTTGAGCCAGGCCTCCACAGTTCAAATCCTCCTCAGAACCACTGTTTTCAATGTTCCTACTAGCATGGCCCACTATGTCCCACTTAAGTCATTCAACTTAAGCCACCACAAATGGCAAACTAATGTAGAGAGCCTTATTGGGGTGCCATGCCACCTGGCAGGAACTTGACATTGACCAAGATGAAGTTCCTCTCCCAGCATTGAACGGGAATTCCCTTGTTAGCCATAATCCCTTCCACCTAGGGTGGAGCGCTCAGACCAAGGTGAAGTTCCTCTCCCAGCATTTGAACGGGAATTCCCTTGTTAGCCATAATCCCCTCCACCTAGGGTGGAGTGCTCAGACCAAGGTGAAGTTCCTTTTCTTCCAGATCTACAAATCCCTGAATTAAGCAGGTGGCCTGCCCAGTTGTCTGAGCAGTGGAGCCAACACCCATTGGACAGTCAGACCACTTCCCCTGAACACACCCTGGAATTCGGAGGAAGGGTTTTCCCTATGCTTTTATATTTGGAGTCTCCCATTAAACTTCGATCCTTGATCAGAAAAACTTGTCTTGACTCCTTATTCTCTCTTGTAAGCCCATTCTATTTCATTCCCAGCTTTCCTTCCAGGTAACCCGTTCGATATAACTGCAGGCAGTTACAAACTAATCCAGTTCTCAGAGAGCAAATTGCTGCCCAGTTCTGCCACTACCTTCGTAGTCTTTCAGCATCAGAAGTGTCCTGGCCTACAGAAGCCTTGATAAAGAGCTAATAGCTACAGAGGGAAATAAAAACCAACAGCACACACCAATATGCCAGTCACAGAAATAAATTCTAGACTGAAGAGCTAAGTAAATAAATATGAAATGCTCCAAGTCAGTATAACGTCCAGGGATAAATATGACTGTAATTCCAGAACTTGGGGGGGGGTGAAGGCAAGAGTTTAAGGTGTTCAAAATCATCTTCAACTACATACAGCGGAGTCTGAGGCCAGCCTAAGTTAGAGGACTCCTTCCCTCCAAACAAGCCAGCTAAGAAATAGAAAGAAAAGGAAGACAAGAGACACATGGCAGTGGCTAGCTTCTAAAATGTGCATGTCCGTGTGTGCCTGTGTGGGTACCCTCAGAGACTGGAAGAAGGCTTCAGATCTCTTACAGCTGGAGTTGCAGGCCGTTGGGAGCTGCTTGTGTGGTTGCCAAGAACCGAACTGGAGTGTTCTGCAGCAGCACCGTGCACTCCTAACTACTGAGCCATCACTAGCTCTGGATTTCTTATAGAAAGTGCAAAGACCAAAGGAAAAGAGTAATACATTTGGCTTCATCATTGATTAAGATTACACATGAAAAAGATAGTGTAAATGTAATTTCCATATAAAGCAGTACTGTGGGTGTGGGAGAGCACCCTTGTGATCATTGAAAACAACAGGGTTTGGGATATACACAATGACAGAGCTTATGCCTCACATGTATAAGACCTTGGGTTCAACTCCCAACTCTCTCTCTCTCTCTCTCTCTCTCTCTCTCTCTCTCTCAAATAAAATAAAAACAACATCACCATAATGAGAAGCCAAAAAGGAGAGATTATTTCAAAACAAATGTAACTTTATTGTATTAATTTTACACTGTAAAAGAATATGAAATACAGCCTTGTCTAAATTCTCTTGCTGACTCTCTTGTAGACAATGTCGCCCAGGGTCATGGTCTGAAAGACAGAAGAGGTTTTATGAATTATTTTGTTGATGATGAATTGTAAAACAAACAAACAAACAACAAACAAACAAACACTCTCCCCAAATGGCCCTAACTGTGCTATCACATTAAGCAACTTGAAAATTTGCCATTTTCTTTAGGAGCAGAGGGATGATAGGCAACCTTTTCTACAAAGCATGCTGGGCCTTCGCATGCATCTTGTTCATGGGGAGGGCTGTCCTGCCAGCCACTGAATGGTTTCCTGCATCAATGACAACTGTAGAAAAACCATCCAGAGCAGCCTAATCTAATGTCTCACATTTTCATTGACATCTATTCCTGCCCATTAACTGCCTGTGGCTAAGCACAAGGATATGTACACTGGGCCACTAGACTGGAACGTAGAAGGTGCTATTTACTTTCCTCTTACACCTGTGAATGAGCACATGAGAACTCTGGGCACACCTGCTGTTTTGTAGGAGTGAGGGGAGGGGCAAGAGTGTGGGGTGTGAATGTTTTTTCATGATTGATGCCCCTCTCTTTCCATGGTGGAGGGTGTTTTCACTTGACCAGATGTAGTCATTAAACTAGGTGTTTGCCTTCTGTGAGCCCCCCCCCAAGGTGCATTTTGGATACAAAGGAAAGCTGGAAGATCTAACCATGAGAGAAATACGATGAGTTACTGTAGTGGGGACAAAATATGACCAACAGCTGGGCATGGAGGATGATTGCACAGGAGTGCATACCCAGCGTGTCATTCATTAGTGGTCATAAACTTGGTAAAAGCATGACTCCACAGCAATGCCACGTGGGCAGAGGCATTTATCAGGTACCTGGGCTGTGGCATAGACTGACTGTGGCTCACTGATTAGTGCTGAGGATGTAAATCACTCTGATGTCATCAAATAGGAACATCAATGGACAAAGAAAGCCTCTCTAGTGGAGGTTTTCACTGCTGGGAAGTGCTGCTGCAGGAGACCCTGAGGTCCCCTGGACAGGACATCTGCAGACACAGTCAAGTCTCTGGGTTGAATGGACTTCTGTCCTAGAGCCTGAGTGTGGTGTGTGAGGCCCCCTCCCAGCAGAAACAGGGAAAGGCCAGCTATGTTCTGCACGTGCTGTCCTATGCCTCAGCACACCAAGCACCTCCTCACCCATCCTGTTTGGTGCTGTTGGGAAAATGGTAAGTGTCAGGGAATGGGAAGAGAGAGAGGCAGAGGCAGGGGAGTAGCTGACTCTGAAAATGGAGCACAAGGAGGTGTGAGACACCCGATGGAGTTAGAAAAGGGTGCCCCTTCCTCAAGATACTGCTCTACTCTCTGTCAGGAAACCACCCTGATAATTGTGGAAGGCAAGAACAAGATGACCGTAGGTGTCCTGGGTGCAAACCCTCACTGTGTTCACTGTGTGAGCAGACTCCCCTAGGGCTGGAGTAGTGAACAGCTGGGAGACTGGCTCCAGAGACAGACCCAGGTCGGGAAGCCCTGAGGCTGCCATGTGACCAGCTCTTCTGGTCCCCATTTAGAAAAATGTTGTTCAATAGATCTGATGTCTATCAACTCTGTGATACATAATGAATCCTCTTAGGGGGTAGAAGACATTGACAAGAGGCAGGGTCAAGAAAGAGTCAAGGTCGTGGGAGGAAAGGGTGGAGAGTGAGAGGTGGCATCCAGTTGTCCCTCGTCCTGCACACCCCCCTTCACCTCAAGCACCGGCATGGCAAGACCAGAGTGCCAACTTACGTTGATGATTGTGTCTCCACTGAGTTCAGTCACGGACGTCATGCCCTTGAAACTTGTCACCATCTTGTTGTCACCTTCCATCTTAACAACTGCCTGCAAGGAAGACAGATCGTGGCCCATGAGCAAAGGTCTAGCAATGAAGCTAATGCAGTCGGTTCCCTGCATGGTATCCACTGGCACAGCATCAGATCTCCGGGTCTCTACTTCTAAAAGAAAATAGGGTGTATTTATGAATGAAAGAAAATGTCAAGCCTACTTAAATGGTTCTCCCTTGGGGGAAAAAAATCCTAAAATAAAATATCAAATCCCATTTCTCAAGCTTATGGAGGGAAGAGTTAGCAAAACTCCATCAGCAGCTGGGGGCGTTGGGGATTCAGTTTACTTTAGTCTTTTTTTTTTTTTTATTTTTTTATTTTTTTTTATTTTATCGCGGCTCGAATTCCAAGCTGTATACATCACGGACAGCAGTGAATAGAAACCGTCTGGGCACAGCGCTTCAGGCTTCCCAGCACTCATGAGGCAGGGGCATGAAGATGCTGCATTTGAGGCCAGTATGGGCTACATGGCAAGATGTAAGAAAAAAGAACGAAAGGAAAGGAAGCAAGAGAGGGGTGGAGGGAAGGCACCTGATCAAGAGCAGAAGATGTCAGCCAAGATTAAATATCTGTCTCTGCAGTGGGCATGGAAAAGGGCTGTAGTAAGACCCATGACACCCAACCCTAGTCATGAGCCAATCAGGAGAATCCCCGCCCACTCTTCTCCTTGACATGTAAAAGAGGCAGAAATAAGCAACCAGAAGAGATAAAGAGACTCCTGCAGAACCAGAGGTACAAAGCTGCCTGCAAAGGCAGGGGCAGAGAACAGATGTATAGTCCACTGGCTACCCTGGGCTGGGCAGGCCTCACAGGGAGGGGCAGGACAGGACCCACAGCCTCTGTATCTCTCTGCTGTCACCTGTCCACTGCTCACACAGCCCACAGACAGCTGACACTGCTGCCTGGAACCATCTCCCAGGAAGCTGCCCTGGCTCAGATGAAGGTTTTCACTGACACCAATTTACCCCGGTTTCAGGCTCTCCTTGAAGGACTCTGAGAGCCAGGAGCACTGTGCCTGGGAGACCCTGAGACTGAGGATCCTGCTCTGTGCCTCTTTCCCACATCCTCCATAGTGAGAGCCCAGGTACCCACGATCCCTGAGACAGTGAGACGTCTACTCTCAGAGCTCTCTGCGTCTCCTGTCTCGAGTAGGTTCAGGGACATGGTCCCTGTTAGGAGAAGTATTGGGAAACAGATGGTAGCCAGAGGTGGGACTACATACCTTGACCTTTTCGCCAGTCATGGTCTCCAGTTCGCACTCCTCCCCCAAGGTAAACTCATTGTGGACCACTTTGGGCCCATAGGTGAGGGTGAGTTTGACTTTCTTCCCTTCGTGCACGATTTCTGACACCCCCTTGATGTCCTTCCCTTTCTGGATGAGGTCCTCGGGCAGACCTGGTAGAGACCATGTAAAGTTAAAAACTGGAAGGACAGAGGCGCCACACATTTCCATCTAGTAGACCTGTGAGCAGTCAGGCCTTTGGCTTCTGATACTGAAAGTCAGTAGTGTGCTAGTGTTTTGCCAATTAGTACTATTATTTTTCGAGACAGAGTCTCTTTCAGCCTAGGCTAGCCTTAACTCACTCTATGGTTGAGGAGGACCTTGAGTGTCTGATCTTCCTGCTTCTACATGCTTAGTGCTAAACTAGCAGTCACGCGACATCATACTTGGCTTAGATGGTGCAAGGGATTGAATCCAGGGTTCCATGTATGCTAGGCAAACACTACCAACATTCTAGCCCACCCATTCATTTGCAGTAAAGATTTCCTCTGGGGCTCTCGGTTTCTTACTCATTCTCCCTTCCAGGTCCCTTCTTCTTTAGTGGCCTTGCTCTTAGAGTGAGAGCACTTCATCCTGCAGAATGTTTATCTTCCAAATCAAATGACTCCCAAAGCAATAGAGAGCTACGAATAATTAGGCCATGCACAGAGTAGAACCATGCTACGGCTTCTGGAGTCAAAGCTTTTTGGGGGATGGGGTGGTAATGTACAAAAATCCTTTACCCTAGAATAGGGCTTTTCAGATGTCAGAACAAATCTGTGCCGTTGCATGAGCGGAGGTTCACGGGAACCACGGAGTTCACAGCCACAGCGGAGGCTCCCTTGCACAACTATCCTCAAATTCATGATCTGTGACTTGTCTGCAAGAGAAGCTCTGAGTCCCGGGATGACCTGACCTTTCCTGCTCTTGCTGTTCCTCCTCTTTTCCATGTTGGTACCTTCCTCTGTCCCAGTCCCCCTCTGCCCACAGGGTCCTCTCTCCTGGTACATACTCTTCTCTCCCTCAGCCTTCACCACCACAAAGTCTCCCCCAAGTCCCTACACCCTGGGAGACACAGGGTCTTTGGGACCCAGCACCTGCTTCTAACTCCAACTCCCTCTGAACCGTGAGCCTTGTCACAGATACCTCTCCATTCTTGGCCCCGGTCACCTCAACTATAAAATGGGAAAATAACAGTGGTCAACTCAGTTTTATAGTGAGTATTTACTGTGGGCACTACATGGCAATGATGGTATAGAGTCATACACATCAGGCAACACTTCATCACATTTGTCTCCAAATAATTAGTCAGGATTATAACTTTGTCTCCAAACGTTGGTTAGGACTGTAGCCTGTCACACTCTGTCTCCCGGGGATATGCACAAGCGTGGTGCTTGGGGGTAAGGTTGGCCTGGAATCAATGCTTGCTAGAAAAAATGAGTGAAGTGATGAGTGAAGGAACAAGGTCTTAGACTACAGTACCAGCGAACACACACTTCAAACCAGTTCATGTTCCAGTTCAGGATTATTTCCACTTCTCTGGGGTAGCCTTGTCCAGTGGGGACCAGTACAAGTAACGAGAGACCAGGAAAGTCACTGGAGAACTCCTAAATTGGCATAGCCCGGAGCCCTCCTTCCACCTCAGCGTCAGACCTTGACTATCTGCCGATGGCCGGGCCAGCCCCTCATTGCTGTTACGTCCAGCACTCACCCATCGCCTTCATGAATGGCTCAAAGTTCTCTTGGCTCTGCAGTTGGTACTTGCCGGAGAAGTTCATGGTGGCGATGAGGCGTCCTTTCCACAGCTGACCACAACAGCTCTGTCTGCCAGGCCACCCACTGTTGGCTATTTTATAAGGGGCTTCTTCCTCCTCAAATATGGGCCATAGGTCAGTGATTGTCGATTTCTTTATGGCCAGGTTCAAACATTAACTCCCGAGAGCAATGGTCAACGATAAAAATCAGAATGGGCAAGGCAGAGGTTTGTTCTAATTCAGCAAACATTAGTGAGTCCAATCAAGGGCAAAGCTCTCTGTAAATGCTGCATTTATGGTGACTTATCACTGCTCATAAAATACGCATACATGCATGAAATGTATGTGGACAGATGTATATATGCACAACAGACATATATGAATCACATCCCTAGCAGTGAACATATGCATATATACCCATGTATACATATGCATGTGTTTGTACATGTGCACACTTGTTTGTGTGCATATACTTACATACACATAGCTATATATACATATATATGTCCATAAACACACACATATATATGTGGATTACATGGGGGAGAAATAGCTTTGAACTCAAAATCTTTTTCACATAACTTTATTTATTTCTCAATTTTTTATTATCATACAAACATGATTTTACATACATTTTATCAGTCCCTAAAGCTGTTTGTATTTTGAGAATTCTTCCGCAATGATTCAGGCAAGCCTCAGTCCAGGCAAGCCTCCCTTTTGAAGGCATCTACTGTCAGCAGGTGTAAGCTCTTTAAAGCAGCAGTCTGAAAATTTCCATCATTTTGTCTGGTAGAGACAAGTCAAGACAAGAAAGATGGCATTGCCTGCTGACTTCGTCCCATTCCTGCCTCAGAGCTAGGGACAGGGAACTAAGATGAGCCCTGGGCATTCTGCCTGACTAGAACTGGGGGAAAGGCATAGGGGTGCTTGCAAAGGTCTCTGATGTGCTTGTTTGTCATGGGGAGTTGTGTTATCCAGAGCATCTTCATCCTTCCCGCCCCCCGGGATCCTGCATCCGAGGCAGGTCTCGGCAAGTGCCCCTTCACAGCCTGTTTCTCTTCCGGTGAGACTTTAGCATCAGCCTCTTCACTCACAGCCTTGGCCTGCCATCCTCTAGTCTGCTCTGCCCTGAGGCTGCCAGGACTGTTATAAATCAGAGCCTGGGGAATGACATGCCTCCGTGCCTCCGCTTTAAACCTCTAATGGTCCCTATTGCTCTAGCAGTCACAGGTCCTGGATAGTGCGGAAGGTGTGTCTACTGTCCTGACTGTAATCACTGCTCTCAGTAGAGCTCGTACTTGGCTATCAAGAACTCTCATTTTTGTCTTGCAAAATGACTGCCTTTGCCTAAACATCTAAGTGAGGCCGTTAGGCTTACCAAACCCAGCCTAGTCACACCCCCTTTCTCTAGAGGTCACGGGCACAGGTCAGCTGAAGGGGGCAGGGGTAGCCATTCCTCTATGTTTGAATTTGTGTCTCTTCTGCTCTTTTCCTGTCCGCCAGCTGTCTGCCCCCTGTTAACTCCTCCCAGCTAGTGGACCACTTTACAACATCCCTACCCCCATCCCCCTCCTCCCTTCAGCTGGGCTGGCTTCTCCACATTCTTCCTCACTGTGCTCCTTCCTTGGGATTCTTGATGGATAGCACACGAAATGAGCTCAATCAGTGATGGTTCAGCAAAGAAAAGCCATCAAAAGATAACGAGGCCACGGCTCTTGCGGTGTAGTAGTGGGAGATATGGAGTCGTCAGATCAGCAAGTCAGTCCTATAATCAGTGAATCATCCGAGTTCTGAGGCAAGGGGACAAGGGGAGGGCACGTATGAAGGTGTGCCCGTGCACGGGCGGGCGTGTACCCTACGTGGCTGGAGCATGGCTGAGAGGCCAGTGGGAATAGGTGTGAAAGGCATGGAAATGGTTCTCCAGCCCTGGGAGCCCACCTCTCTCTTCTCATGCCCAGGGTTCTTTCTCTCTTCACTGTAACCCTGCTCTGTCACCCCAGCCTGCGCTAAGCCCATGGAGACAGATTTTGCATTTGGCCAGTGTGACTGTTAGGAGGAAGAGGGCTGAGAGCTATCTAAGAAAACACAAAATGGTATCAGGACAAGATGGTGCTCCCTTGGTCTCGTCAACATCGTTAGGGCTGCCCCTGAGCATCCTTGTCTGTTGAGAATTTACGTCCGTTTGTAGTTACCCAACGGCTTGCACCCTAGGATAGAGTGGGCAAGCTCAAAGGCTGATGAGGACACACAAGGCACCTTCTGGCTCTGAGCCTAGAATGCGCATCTTTTAACGTGACTTACTCTAGGAAGGGGACAATCTACACACCGATCTCCAAGTGGGACACTGAATTTTTGTATTTACATATATAATGAATTTAAAAGCCTAGTCTGTTAAGTTTCATCGGAATCTTGTTGGGGGATCTTAGATGTGCCCTTCCCTCAGCCTGGAGTAGGCTAAACAGACCCTCAATATCGCTGTATGTGCTTTGAGGAGTGGACTGCCCTGCTGAGCTTGCTTTGCAACAGCATAATCCAGTTGAAACAAAGGATGGGGTTTATATGCTCTCCCTGTATAAACACAGTGCTGAATATTAAACTTGATCAGAACCTTGTCTTAGCTTCATTCTTCTCTCACACCCTGTCCTTTTTCATTTCCAGCCCCCCCTTTCAGGTAGACCTGGTTTTCCATGGCCGCTAGATGGCTACACTTAGACAGCGATCTCTAAGTGGGACACTGAATTTTTGTATGTACATATATAATGAATTTAAAAGTCTAGTCTGTTAAGAAGTTGTACTGGAATTCTGTTGGGGATTTTGTGTGTGTGTGTTTTGTGTGTGTGTGTGTGTTGTTTTGTGTGTGTGTGTTTTGTGTGTGTGTGTGTGTGTGTGTGTGGTGTGTGTGTGTGTGTGTGTGTGTGTGTGTGTGTGTGTGTGTGTGTGTGTGTGTGTGTGTGTGTGTGTGTGAATGTCTGGGTGAATTACTTAGAGAAAGCATGTTTGAAATTCCAGCCAGACAGCAACAGCTAAGATGGAGAAAGCAACAATTCCCTTGTCCAGAAGACCAGAAAAGGTCTGGAGGGGAAGTAGAGGGGCGTATGAGGCTGCAGGCAGTGCTCCAGTGACTGCCGAATCTGCCGCCCTCTTGCTCAATACCCTAGACTCAAACAAACAAGTGAGCAAACTGGAGTGAGAGGAACCAGTGAGGGCTTAGAGCAACGGGCCACTAAGACACCTCCAGGGGGCATAGCAGGAATCCCAGGAAGGCCAGTGTTGATTCTGGGGCTAGATCTTACTTCACAGTGAATGATACCCTTGTTTTAAACCCTTACTTCCTCTTTCAAAGGCTTCTGAAGATGGAGTGGTTGGGCTGCGGCTCACAGGCACAGGTAACCTATGGTCATGCAAGAGTGGAGCCCTGTGAAATAGCTAGGACCATACCTGAACCTCCTTCATTATATCTGTCATAGAGAGCCACTTCCGCTGGACAATGGGGTCAATGAAACCCGGGACTTGGTGTTTTGTTGTGCCATGATGGCTGCACAAACCTGAAAAAGCTGGACTTCTGTGCTCACGGCAGACTGTAGGAACAGCATCCCGGCATGAAGTTGGGAATTTGAGCGGTGGCTCCTTAGGAGCCAAGCACCGGAGCCAGCAGCCTTGGCCAGCCACGTGTCCGTCTACTCCCTGAGGTTAAGAACTGAGGACAGTTTGAGTTGGTGGTAGCAGTTCAGCTCAGGAGAAGTTCTGTTTCCTCAGAGGGTCACCAGTCTTAAGGATCAGTAGCTGCAACCAATTCAGATTCTGAAGACTTTCACATTCTGGTGCAGAAACACTCCTACCATAGCTACCAGGCTCTCTTCAGCAGCCAGACGTATCAGACAGACTGTATCTAGGACAGGCACATATTCTGTCACTAACCTGCCTGATAGGAGCTTCTGCCCCTCATTCAATCCTTTTCATCTACCACCTGTCCAAAGAACTAGTCCAGCATTATGGAAACTAACTAGTATGCACATGGTATCATAGCAGATACCATATCTGCTTTCATAGCAGATAAAAGATGGAAATGAAGGAAGGGGAGAGGGCAGAAAAGAAGGAGGGAGAAAGCCTAGGAGCTTTGCAATCTACCCCCAAATGAAATAATCAGCAAGGTAATAGTGATAGAGTCATGGCCATCCAGCCCATTCAGCAAGTTCTTACTTTGGGAGGATCTGTAGGCATATATATATGTATATATATGTACACACACACACACACACACACACACACACACACACCATGCTCCCCCATGCACACAGCTGCCTGTGGGATGTCACACTCATGTGAAAGCAATACCTGACATATAAGAATCTCACACACATGTCTTCTTCCCTTGATCATAGATGTCAAGTTGCAGCTTTCCAGGGCCTTAGGTAGGCATGGGAAGGAAGGCATGAAGCTTCCTACATAGGGCAAGTTGACATCCATCCCAGAGGTCTCTGGGAAGGCCTGCATCTTGGGTAGCTTTTCTGGAATCCGAGGAAGAGAAGGACCCATGAACTCTGTAACACAAGTTCTATTGGAACTTCTGCTTGGCCTCTCACTTCCTGTCTACCCCATTTGGGAAATGCCTTACAGAGTGGGACCAACTCTGGGGACATGAGGCTGGTCCAGGGCCTGGCACAGCAGATGAAGCTGCTGCAGCAGACTTTTAGACTGACAGCCCGCCTATCAGGAAGGAAACAAGTAAAACAGGCTAGGAGATGTAAGACAAGGCTGTGCCCCCTGTCCCGGGCCTCACACCTCAGGCACGCCCATTTTAGACACCCCCCCAGTTTTCTTAAGTCAAGGTTTGAAGTGGATGCACGAGTCTTCAAGCTACAGTTAGTAACTATTCCCAAAAGTAATCCTGCGCTGCTCACACCTGTAATCCCAACACTTGGGAGGCAGAGGCAGGAGGATTTCCTTGAGTATGAAGCATACCTGGGCTACATAGTGAGTTACAGACTTGCCTGGACTACAGTGTAAAAGCCTTATCTCAAAAAAAAAAAAAAAATTCTGGGCTGGAGAAATGGCTCAGTGGTTAAGAGCATTTCCAGGGGATCGGAGTTCAGTTTCCAGCACCCATGTGGCTCACAACCACCTGCAACTCCAGCTTCAGGGGATCTGATGGCCTCTTCTGCATATGCGGCCACCTGCAAACATGCATTATAAACTTACAAAGAGGCGTATACACAGTGAAAATTAATAATAATAATAATAATAATAATAATAATAATAATAAAGTCACAGTTGTGCACAGTTTTATATAAAAATTAGGTGAACATGATGACATATTACACGTAGTCGCTGAGGAAACAGGTAAAGAGACAAAGGTCAACTACAATGACAAGTTCAAGCAGCGTCAACAAACAAAACAAAAGCAGCAACAACAACAATAAAATCTTGCAATACCCCAGGCACAGCTTTGGATTTTGGTCAACCCAAAGATGCAGCCTCCTCTTCCCCCAGACCTGGGCTACAGAAGGAAAGAGCTTGGGTTAAGGCCCTGATCTTCCCTGAGCCTCCTCACCACCCGTGAGCCTCATCAGGGCTCTATTTTCCTTTCCTGTTACAGTTGTAATATTCTTTGGTGAGAACTGTTGATTCATTGAGAACGTGCAGCTTTAATTACAAAGAGTCACTTGGGCTTTGCACCTGCCAGTTTCTTTGTCAGGGTCATGGTCTAGGACCCAATTCCAAGGTCATCTCTTGACTTGGGGGCTTTGGGGGAGTCTTCTTTCCCATCACTATGGCTTAGTGGGTAGTGTCTCCAATCCTAGGTTTGCTGATCTCAGGTTCAGCTGAGTCTTCCAGGCTTGAGCCCAGGCTTTGGCTTACAGGCCATGTGGAGCCAAGCAGCTGGCCACTTGAGTCTGTGTCCAGCTCTGGCAACCGGCCCAAATGACCTAGCCTGATCTCACTGCTTTTCAATGTAGCTTCTAAGTTCCTCAGAGTTCCTAGAACCTGGAGTGGGGGATGAGTTCATCTGAAAACTGTTAAGGTTCAACTCACTCTCCAGCCAGGCTTGGGGCAAACTAATACGTTCTTTAAAAAACTTGCCTTCAGCTGGGGGCTCCTGCTTGGAGACAGTTGTTTGCTTAGTGTGCAGAGTCTCAGGTTCACGTCTGAGTTTCCCTATGGCCACCGCATGGAATTTGCCTAGATCACAGCGAGGGTTTTGTTCTTGTTTTTTTTTTTTTTTTTTTTTTTTTTTAAGAAATATATCTTCTGAACGAGATACCAGGGGCAGGGTAGGGGGGAGGGACAAAAGTAAAAACAGATGCCAAACAACAACTGCAAAGGCTGTGGAGGTTCAGTGAGTAAAGGTGACAGCTGGGTGACCCTGACAACCCCAGTTCAATCCTTGGAACCCTTGTTAAAACAAACAGCGCTGCAGTGCACGCGCCTGTAATCCCAGAACTCCTAGGGAGACGTGGAAGGTCGAGACAGGAGGCATGTGTGGAGGCCTCTCTGCCAGCTTCCGGGAGTTCACAGCACAGCGGCAGGATGGCCCCTAATAGGGTGAAAGGAGAGAGCTCATCCTGAGAGCTGAGATCCGAATTCTCCGTGCACGTGCACGGCACAGTCGCACCTGCTCCCACACAAACACAAGTAAATCAGTAACGAATAAATGAACAAATATTTTTTTAAAAGCATGGGTAGTGATATATACACTGTGAAGGGAACTATAGAGAAAGTGCACTCTGTGAAATTCATGAAAAATAAAAGGTTTCGAACCTACAACAACCAAAAACTAATTCAAAAATCAAATGTGTGTCGAGTCCCAAACGTTTGTGCCATAGGTTACTTGTTATTTCAGGGAATTTTTCTTAATGGCATATTAAGGACTAAACCCAGGGCTCCCCGCATGCTAGGCAAGCACTCTAGCACTGGGCTAGGACCCCAGTCTTGGCTCTGAACACACAACAGACACGTTTGCACTGAGCATGCTCCATGCCAGAGAGTGGCTGCCTGAACCTTGGCTCAGGGTCCAGACTAGTACACTTTACTGTGGTGGTTTGAAGGCTGGCCTCTAAGCACATGCATTTGAATGCCTAGTGACCAGGAAGCAGCACTACTTGAGAAGGATTAGGAAATGCGGCCTTGTTGGAGGAGGTGTGTCACTGGAGATGGGCTTTGAGGATTCAAAGGCCCACACTAGGCCCAGGGTCACCCTCTCCCTGCTGCTGGTGGATCCAGATGTAGAGCAATCACCTACTTCTCCAGCACCATGTCTGCCCGTGTGCTGCCGCACTCCCCATCATGATGATAATGGATTAAACCTGTGAAGCTGTATTGCAACCTCCACTAAATGCTTTCTTTTATAGGAGTTGTCTTGGTCATGGTGGGTGTCTTTTCATAGCAATAGACACTGGATAAGTCCATTATGAACACAGTATTTTGACTGTGTGCACTAAGCTTTCTGTTCTTATAGAAACATTGCAGTTTAATTACAGAAAGCAAAGACAATATTTTCCTAATGCCTGTCCAATGCTTTAGCATCTAGGTATCAAAGTAGTATATCTTTTGATTATATTGTGTTAGGATGTTTGATTTTTTTTAAAATTCCTGTCTCCATTGCTGATGTGAGTTTTTATTTATTTATTCATTTATTTTTAAATCATTCAGTAAATTTTGGGCTGGACACAATTTCCAAGTTCTCAAATGCTCTTATATACACTTCTGCCATTTTGTATGATGAATTTATGTGAAATCATATTTTCAGCATTGACCACTCTAAAATCAGAATTCTGATCAACCCTGAAACATGTTATAGTATTCATACCCCACACTGTCAAAAATTTGGTCAATATTTATTTATGTAAAAATAAACAAGCACATTCATCTTACTCACATGCAGATTTGCTTCTATCTTTAACAAATGGTAAAAGTATATGTATACAGAGAATTATTTCAAAGTGAATTTCTTTTAAAAAATTTAATTTTATTTATTATTTGTTATTTGTGGTGTGTGTATATGCAAGCACACATATGATGAGTATGTTGAAGTCAGAGGACAACTCTGGGGAGTTGATGCTGTCTTCCTGCTGCAGGTTCTGGGGCTTGAACTCACGTTGTAAAGCTTGTGTGGTAAGTGTGCTTCTCTCCAACTGTTGAGCCAACCCAACTACCCAAAGTAAAGGTGTTTCTTTTAAAAAAAAATTGCTTTATGGCAGAAGCCATGTAGAAAAGACGAAGGTGTGGGGAGCCGACTGCGCCAACATCCGGCCGGCGCCAACATCCGCCGTGAAGTAAACAAGTCAGTGCGCAGGTGCTGGGTAGTTTTCCATCCCTTGGTCTCTGCCTCTCCCGTTGCGTCATATGGCCTGATGAGCTGCAGCCAGTCAGGGGATGACATGTCCAAGGCGGGCGTTGCAGCCTATATAAGGGATGGGCTTTTGTGTGTTTGGGTTCTCCACTCTGTAGGTTTATGCTCTCCCTCTCAGGAGCATTAAAGCTTTGCTGCAGAAGGATCCTGAGTGTGCCGCGTCGTTCTTGCTGGCGAGACGGTAGCGCGGGACATCTCGTGCTGAAACCCGGGATACGAGACCTCATCATCGTCAGCACCGTCGGAGACCCCTCGGCTACGAGGAGGATTCAGAACTGCAGGCAGATACGTTCGGAGACGTATGTTCTTCTTTGGCTTCGGCTTGGGATTGTCGCCACCCTGGGAAGGTAGTATTGAAGCTTTTGTGACCGTTCTTGGATCCCTTTTAATCTTTCTCTTTGTCATGTATGTATGCTCCAGGTCTTTGACTCTTGCCTCGCGGAACAAATTAGGTAGAGATCTTGACCGCAAAATGGTGGAAAGAGACTTGAGGCAGGGGACAAAAGCAATTGGGAAACTTGTTAAAAACTGTTTAGAAGATAAAGCTTGTAGGGCTGCCGTGGCGGAAGGTCGGAACACCCTTGAAGAAAAACCCGTCCCAAAAAAGGAAAAAGGCCCTCCCTGTGAGTCTAGAGACAAGGGAGTGAATGTGTCAGATCCTAAGGAACCTTCTCCTATTGTTAAACCAAGAGGAGGAGCTAGCTTGTATCCAGTACATACATGATCTTGAGGCTTTAAACCTTGATAACTCTGATAGCTCTAATAGCTCAGAGGATGAGGTCTTGGACCCCGACGAAGAGGCTGAGTTAGTTACAGAATCATCACACTCTTTGCAGGGGCTGGGCTACCACTCTCATCCCACCATTAGTTCTTTTACCCTCACTTGGAAATCAATGGAAGGTCATCAAGGACGATTTATCCCATATGTGCTCCCTCTACCCATTAATTTGTGGGGGCGAGACATCATGCAAGGCATGGGGCTTACCCTATCCAATAAATGCCCATCGAAGGCTGTTAACATCATGAAGAAGATGGGATATAAATCAGACAAAGGTTTGGGGCACCTTGAGCGAGGGCGGGTAGAACCTATATCCCCTGTCCAAAATCAAGGAAGACAGGGCCTGGGTTTTTCCTAGGTGCCACTGGGACAGCACGACCCATACCATGGAAGACAGAGGGCCCGGGGTGGGTTCCCCAGTGGCCGTTAACCTCTGAAAAACTAGAAGCTGTGACTAATCTTGTTGCAGAACAATTGGCTTTGGGACACATAGAACCATCAACCTCCCCTGATCCATTAAAAGATGGACTAGTGGTATACACAGATGGCTCCAAGACTGGCCTGGGGGCCTATGTTGTGGGTTCCAGAGTGTTCTCACAGAAGTATGATAAAACCTCCCCGCAGATAGTAAAATGTTTGGTGGTGCTAGATATTCTTCAAAAGTTTTCATTGTCTCTGACTCCTCCTATGTGGTGAATGCTGTCAATTTATTAGAGACAGCTGGAATCATTAAATCTTCCAGCAAAGTGGCATCTATATTTTAAAACCTGCCTGAGTGCTTGCTAAATAGGAGGGCTTCCATGTATATTACCCATATCCGGGCTCATTCAGGGCTTCCTGGCCCGATGAGCCTAGGAAATGACCTGGCAGATAAAGCCACAAGACTTGCTGCAGTGGTCCTTGTTCCCCCCCACCCCACCCCACCCCCCACCCCCCGTTGCAAGCCGCCAAGGCCTTTCATGATAATTTTCATGTCACTTCTGAAACCCTACAAGCGTTTCTCTCTTACCAGAAAAGAAGCCCGTGATATTGTCACCCAATGTCACAACTGTTGTCAATTTCTCCCTACCCGCCTTACCGGGATAAATCCCAGAGGAATTCTACCATTGCAAGTATGGCAAATGGATGTCACTCATGTTTCTTCCTTTGGGAAGCTCCAATATGTACATGTATCAATAGATACATGCTCCGGCGTAATCCATGCTACGCCACTCACTGGGGAAAAGGCCTCTCACGTCATCCAACATTGCCTTGAGGCATGGAGTGCCTGGGGAAAGCCTAGGTGCTTAAAAACTGACAATGGACCCGCTTACACTTCTCAAAAATTTAAACAATTTTGTGCACAAATGCAAGTCACGCATATTACGGGCTTGCCATATAACCCTCAAGGACAAGGTATCATTGAGCGCGCACACCGTACGCTCAAATCATATTTAATCAAACAAAAAGGGGGAATAATAAAAGATCTGCCCCCCCCGTGCCACGGGTTGCCATAGCAATGGCACTCTTTACTATAAATTTTTTAAATTCAGATAAGCATGATCAGACTGCAGCAGAGCGACATTGCTCAGACCCGCATCGACCTAAAGAATTGGTAAAATGGAAAGATGTGTTGACTAATGAATGGAAAGGCCCGGATCCTATTCTAATAAGATCCAGGGGAGCCGTTTGTGTCTTCCCACAGAATGAAAAAAAACCCTTCTGGGTCCCTGAGAGGCTTACTAGAACAATTTTGGAGCAGAAGGACACCGCAGATCGCCCAGTTACTCCACCCAATGCTAATAATGATGATCAGCACACCAGCTGTCCAGGGGGAGCAACACTGGGGAATCATGTCAACATTTCCACTCCCGATGCCGAATTGGACCTCCGAGTTTGAGCAGACACTCCGAGAGTTGAGAGCAGCCATTATCCAGGTCAACTCTACGCGCCTTGACCTGTCCTTGACGGAGGGACTATCATCATGGATCGCTTCAGCTGTCTCCTATTTTAAGGAATGAGTGGGGGTGGGGTTGTTTGGCGCAGCCCTTTGCTGTGGACTGGTGTTACTTCTCTGGCTGGTCTGTAGGCTCAGGGCTCAAACCAAGAGAGACAAGGTGGTTATTGCTCAAGTGCTTGTGGCTCTGGAACAAGGAGCTTCCACTGACATTTGGTTAACAATGCTTAAGCAGTAGGCCGCCGGCTGGACAGCTCTTGCACACCCGGAGCTTAGACTTATTGCACAGGGTAGAGTGTCCAGCTTGAGCAGCCCATGGGGGATGCCGAGCAAAGCATCGCACAGAGAGACACCTGACATAAGGGTCTCTCTGGGAGGCATGTTGTCCTACATAAGGGTTGCCTGCCCTAGTCTCCCTTTCCCAGAAAAACGGCAGAGTAACAGGTCGAGGGCACTTCGGGTCAAACCAACAGCCTAGTGGCGACTCTCGTACGAAGTCTTAATTTTGTTGCTTGGGAGTTCGACCTCTGTCTCCACCCCTTAAAGATTGGGTGACCTACTTGCTATAAGAGCAAACGAACCTCATTATTAGATTGTCTTGAACCCTGAAGGTCCAAACAAGAGCCTGAAGGTTGATCAACAGTCTGAGGTCTTTATGTTAAATAATAAAAAAGGGGGAGATGTGGGGAGCCAATGGCGCCAACATCCTGTCGGTGCCGACATCCGGCTGGCGCTGTGAAGTAAACAAGTCAGTGCGCAGGTGCTGGGTAGTTTTCCATCCCTTGGTCTCTGCCTCTCCCGTTGCGTCATATGGCCTGATGAGCTGCAGCCTGTCAGGGGATGACAGGTCCAAGGCGGGGGTTGCAGCCTATATAAGGATGGGCTTTTGTGTGTTTGGGTTCTCTGCTCTGTAGGCTTAGGCTCTCCCTCTCAAGAGCATTAAAGCTTTGCTGCAGAAGGATCCTGAGTGTGCAGCGTCGTTCTTGCTGGCGAGACGGTAGCGCGGGACACTAAGGCATACAAGTTAACTGTCTGGAGATGGACCACCGTTTTGCCTGGCTGGGATGGGTCAACTCTGAATTGCAGGGTCCTCAGAGATTTCATCCCAGGATTGCTTTCACTGCTGATATGCCTTTCCTTCTGCTATTACATACATAGCCTAGTGACTCCTGGGCATTAGCCCACCCTATTGGGCAGATTTTCCAAAGACCAACATGAAGACATACTCTTGTGTAGTAATGATATATAGATAAATTGATGATTTCATAATTTCTAGTAATGATTTTATAGAATCTCCAAATTTATACAAATAATTTTGATCCCTCTATAGAATGAAAAACTGCAAATAAAGCTCTGTAAACCTTCATGTGTCACGAGCTAATTGCACTAGGATAAGAACGCAGGCTTGGAACAAATTTACAACCAGGGAAAACATTCCTTCTAGGTTAGCTGAGACCCCTCGCTGATAACTAAAGGTCATAGACTGGAGATGAACAATTTATTGTAGGTGCAAGGATAAAAAAATAAAATATCAGCTAGTTTATTCATATAAAACTTTGAAACTAGTAAGGAAAAAAGCAAATGATTTGTCTCTTGACAAAACCATGCTAACTTGTAGCATACAAATTATTGCTTTAAACTTATAATGAACTTATGGGGGGCTAATGATAGATAATGAAGATTTAGTCAGATACTAGTCTTAATGGAAAGACCTGTAAACAATTCTGCTCTTATTCCATAAGTCTTATCGATTTATGGCATAAATTAATGCCTTAAAATGACTATGAACTTATTTGCAATGTAAAAGTAATTAGAAAATCATGTAATCAATTATCCTGTTATAACAGTTTACCTGATAGTTATATGAGGTAATTTTATAGATATAGTATATATACTGAAAACAGAAAATATAAAGAGATTCAAGCCTATTTTCTTTTTCATCTAGAGTGAGTGTCTTTTCTGCTAGTGTGACTTTCTTTTCCTTTTTCTCTGGCTCAAAAGGAGCTAATGAACCCCCACCTTGATCAGCAAGGTGCCCGTGAGAAAAAGAAGAGAAAGCCCAAGTGAGTATAAACGTCCTCACTTAATCTCTGCTGCTGAACAGCAGGTGTTAATAGACAGAAGCCAGCAATTTTTGGCCACAGAATAGCAAAAATTTAAGAACGGTAAATATTACCAAAAGCAAGCAACTTTTGCCCTTGCAAAACCAAGTTTTGCCCCCTGAAAACCGCCAGTAGCACCCACTGCTACCTTCCTCGGTCAAGCCGCGGCACTTTTATTATCATTTTACTTTATGTGTATAGATATTTTGTCTGTATGAATGTCTTTGTACAATATGCCTGCCTGATGCCCATAGAGGCCAAAAGAGAGCAGCAAACCCCTAGAACTGAAGTTTCAGGCAGTTACGAGCTACCAGGAGGGGCTGGGAATTGAACTGTGGTCCTCTGGAAGGAGATGGTTGAAGGGTTAAGAGCACTGACTGCCCTTGAAGAGGACCTGAGTTTGGTTCCCAGAATTCATGATGGGTGGTGCACGAGTGCCCATTACTCCATCTCCAAGGAATTCGACCCTCTTTTCTGCTTCCTCATGGCTTACTCTGAGGGCACCTTTGTGTACATGTACATATAATTAAAAATAAAGCAAATCTTAAAGAAAAAAATCTGAGTGCAGACCCTGGCCTATACCAATGGCCCAACAGAAACAGTAAAAGAGACGAAGGTTGTTAACAGGTGTTGGACGTCCCTTCTTCCTTCACATCTGTTTTAGAATTTTTATTATTATTATTATTATTATTATTATTATTATTATATTTGATTTTGTGTTGGTTATTTTATTTATTAAATTTCTTATGTTATGCCCTTTCCTGGTTTCCCCTCTCCCTATCCCTTCCCCCTGTCCCTCCACCTCCCCGCCCACTCCCACCTCAGCGCCCTAGCATTCCCCCTACACTGGGACATCGAGCCTTCACAGTACCATGGGCTTCCCCTCCCACTGATGCCAGATAAGGCAATCTTCTCTTTCATATGTAGCTAGAGCCATGCATCCCTCCATGTATACTGGTTGGTTGATATTTGCAATAAAATACCATGGCCACAAGCAGTGTAGGCAGGGAAGGACTTGTTTGGCTTACACTTCATTAATGCAGGAAGTCAGGACAGGAACTGAAACATGGCAGGAACCTGCAGGCAGGAGCTGATGCAGAGGCTATGGAGGGATTCTGCTTACTGGCTTGCTCCTCGTGGCTTGCTCAGCTTACTTTCTTATGGAACCCACAATGGACTAGGCCATTCCACATCAATTACTAATTAAGAACATGTTCTAAAGCAGTGGTTCTTAACCTGTAGACCAGGACCCCTTTGGGGATCAAATAACCCTTTCACGGGGGTTTCCTAAGACCATCAGAAAACACAGATATTTATAACAGTAGTAAAATTACAGTTATGAAGTAGCAATGGAAAAATTTAATGGGTGGGGCCACCACAATACAAGGAACTGTAGGAAAAGGTTGCAGCATTGGGAAGGTTGAGAACCACGGCTTCACAGGCTTGCCCACAGCCCGATCTGATGGAGGCAGTTTTTCAAACGAGGTTCCCTCCTTTCAGATGACTTTAGCTTCTGACATAAAACCAGCCGGCACAGCATCCCTCAATGATGAGATTCTCTGGGTTCCTCAATGTTCAAATAGCTAGCAGGTTTGAAAAAGAAGTTCTTACAAACAAAAAGACACAGTTGCTATTCTTCGATTTTGGCTTATCGGTATTTGATTGGAAAGGTTTTAACTGTTGGGAAATAAGTCTAAGAATAAGTCAAGGGTCCAATGTGAAACTAGAGACGTTGGTTTGAGGGTTTGTTTGTTTGTTTGTTTGTTTGTTTGTTTTCCGAGACAGGGTTTCTCTGTGTAGTCCTGGCTGTCCTGGAACTCACTCTGTAGACCAGGCTGGCCTTGAACTCAGAAATCCACCTGCCTCTGCCTCCCAAGTGCTGGGATTAAAGGTGTGCGCCACCACGCCCGGCATGGTTTGGGGTTTGTAATGATAGTTTGGCTCGTTTCCTTTTGCCTATCATGTCCCATTTTCTGAGGATTTGCAATCAGCTTTATCTGTATCTCGGGGGCTTAAGAATGTGGTTGAGAAAGGCATTCAGGTCATGTATGTTGAATGGATGGTTAGATAGACAAAAATAAAACAAGTCCCACAAATGTCACTTTCAGGAGCCTTCTGTCAGGATCCTTGGTTACCTATGGGAACAACAACAACAACAACAACAAAAGCCTTACAAAAAGCAAAGAGGAAACAGTAAGGAGATCTATGAGGAAAAGCCTGGTATCTATTCAGTGGCATCTTTATAAACATCTATGGAAGGGTTGGGCTACAGCTCAGTTGGTAGAGCCCTTGCCTATCATGCGTGAAGACCTAGGTTGCCACTCCAACCCAACATGAAGCCATGTATGACGGCACATGTCTATGCCGTGGAGGGGGAGGCGAGAGGATCAGAAATATAAGGTGTCATTCTCTGCTATGTAGTGGATTCGAGGCTGGGATTGAGACCCTGTCAGCACATAAGCAAAGGACATTTCACAGAAACTCTAAAACCCCATGCCTTTGGTGTGAGATGTTCCCAAGAAATAGACAACACAGAATTTCATGGCCTGCACCGAATGTAAAAAATGTACATTGCCCACAGAGGGTGGTGAGACAGATCACCCCACCTGCCGATAGGCGTGCGTATGGAGATTGTTTTTAATCATGAGGACAGCTCTGGCCCAAATTCTTCATTTCACTGAAGCTTTTGACAGTTCAGTTAAATTTCAACTACATTTTATTTGACTGAACTATTCCCTGATAACTTAAGAGGGCCAGGGCTGTCAGCCCTCTCAGGCCTTGCTGATAATAGCATGGAACGGAGTCAGTTTTCAAAACCAGGGCAAAGGGAAACCTCGATGTCTTGAGCAAGAACGGCAATGCCGATTCAAAGAGGGAAGCAAACCTTTATTTACAGAGATGTATGGCCCTGGCGGGAACTGCCAGAATTCAACGGTGAACTTTATCCTACATGGCACAGCTCACCAATTTTCACTTATGCCCACAGGAGCAGCCAGGATGTGGTGATTACCTTTATTGCCCAATATTACCTAGACTCTCTCACGTCTACATGCATTTCTAAGAACCCGTTTGGCAAACGAGATGCTGGCAATTACCCCCATCTTATCAGAGAAAATCCTGCTTTGAGGGAAAGTGTGTTGCCTGAGTTCACACCCTCGTGAGGCAGCGGAGAAGACAGGCCTTCTGAGAGGAATCCCCGAACAAGCCTTCATTTCACAGCCTCATCCTGAACGGAGGGCAGCTGTTTGTATTTGAATGAAGGACACTTGCCTGGGATTTGGGGGTTTCCCTTGTGTCTTAGTTAGGGTTACTATCGCTGTGAGGAAACAACATGACCAAAAGCACCGTGGGGAGGAGAAGGTTTATCTGACTTACATTTCCACACAGTAGTCCATCACTGAAGGAAGTCAGGACAGGAACTCAAACAGGGCCAGAACCTGGAGGCGGGAGCTGATGCAGGAGCCATGGAGGGGTTCTGCTTACTAACATGATCCCCATGGTATGCTCAGCCTGCTTTCTTATAGAGCCCAGGACCACCAGCCCAGGGATGGCCGGTCCCATCCCCATCAATCATTAAGAATCACTGCCATAAAGGCTTGCCTAAAATCCAGTCTTATGGACGCGTTTTCTCAATTGAGGTTCCCTTCTGTCAAATGACTTTAGCTATATCACTGGAGAGCTTGGGTATCTGCACGAGGTATAACACGGTCTATTCCACGACCGTCATAGAGTAGAGACTACTGAAGCCTGCTAGTCTTGCCAATGAAGCAAGAACTAAACAGAGAGAGTCAGATCTATGGTAATGTGAATGTGACCACAACACTCTATATGAGAGTACAGGACCCTCACCCAGGACTCCAACCATGACATCCTCCTACGTTTTACAAGCTGAATGTGATCTTGGGGACACTAGAGTATACATACAGGAAGTAGAAGGTAACTAAAAGTGAGACTTTGTGATGCAACTTCCATGAAGTCGTTATCAGGGATGGGGTGAGACTTTGTGGTGATGCAATTGTTTGGAAGTCACCCAAGTGTGGTCCCTTACCTATGCCCTGTAAGTAATCCCAATAAACTCATTTGCTTACCAACCTGGACTTCGCTGCAAGTTTTACTTTGGCCTATTGTTGGTGCCAAAGAGTTATTTGTTCACATCTCCCAAAGAAAAGTAAAATAAGTAAGCACGTTGTTGAGTTGCAAATATTAAGCCTGGAGACTTTGAAGTCTTTCTTGTTAGACCCAGTGCAGTTATGAAGGGGCAGGGCTTATGTCCAACTCTCTGAGATGACACTTTCTCTCAAAATTTCTAAAGGCTCAAAGAGAATGTTCTCACTCTGTGCACATTGAATGCTATGCCCATCTTCCATGTGTGCACTGATTTATGAAACTGAATTTGCTTTTGACGTTCCTTTTTTGTATTATTACTATTGTGGTAAGACATAGTAGGGGGATACAAGCTTACATGTAGATGTCAGAGAATGACCTCAGAGTTGGTTCTTTCCTTCCCTGTTTAAGGAAGTTCTAAGACTTGAACTCAGGCTGTGAGCCTTGTACTTTACACTCTGAGCCATCTAGTCAGCCCATCTTTGATATTTTTTAAGAATGGCACAATGCAAATATATTTGCTGGTCAGAACATTGGCCTAGCAATAGCACTTCCACTAAAGAATGGATAGCAATTTCTCCTGGATTTTCAAGAACAGTGAACCTTATATCCAAAGATAAAACTTCATATCCTAAAACCTATCAGGCCTTCAAAGAAGACCTAATACCAATACTCTTCAAACTATTCCACAAAATACAAACAGAAGGGACACTGCCCAACTCATTCTATGAAGCCACAATTATGCTGATACCCAAACCACACAAAGATCCAACAAAGAAAGAGAACTACAGGCCAATTTCCCTTATGAATAGAGATGCAAAAATACTAAATAAAATTCTTGCCAACCGAATCCAAGAGCACATTAAATCGATCATTCACCATGATCAAGTAGGCTTCATCCCAGGGATGCAGGGATGGTTCAATATACGGAAATCCATCAATGTAATCCACTACATAAACAAACTAAAAGAAAAAAAAAACCACATGGTCATCTCATTGGATGCAGAAAAAGCATTTGACAAAATTCAGCATCCTTTCATGTTAAAAGTCCTGGAAAGAACAGGAATTCAAGGCCCATACCTAAACATAGTAAAAGCAATCTACAGCAAACCAGTAGCCAACATCAAAATAAATGGAGAGAAACTTGAAGTAATCCCACTAAAATCAGGGACTAGACAAGGCTGCCCTCTCTCTCCATATCTCTTCAATATAGTACTTGAAGTTCTAGCGAGAGCAATCAGACAACATAAGGAAGTCAAAGGGATACAAATTGGAAAGGAAGAAGTCAAACTATCATTATTTGCAGATGATATGATAGTATACGTAAGTGACCCAAAAAACTCCACCAGAGAACTCTTACAGCTGATAAACAACTTCAGCAAAGTGGCTGGTTATAAAATCAACTCAAGTAAATCAGTAGCCTTCCTGTACTCAAAGGACAAGCAGGCTGAGAAAGAAGTTAGGGAAATAACACCCTTCACAATAGCCACAAACAATATAAAGTGTCTTGGCGTGACTAACCAAACAAGTGAAAGATCTGTATGACAGGAACTTCAAGTCCTTGAAGAAAGAAATCGAAGAAGACCTCAGGAAATGGAAAAATATTTCATGCTCTTGGATTGGCAGGATCAATAAAGTAAAAATGGCCATCTTGCCAAAAGCAATCTACAGATTCAATGCAATCCCCATCAAAATCCCAAATCAATTCTTCATAGATCTAGAACGAGCAATTCTCAAATTCATTTGGAGTAACAAAAAACCCAGGATAGCTAAAACTATTCTCAACAATAAAAGGACTTCTGGGGGAATCAATATCCTCAACCTCAAGCAGTACTACAGAGCAATTGTGTTAAAAACTGCATGGTATTGGTACAGCGACAGGCAAGTAGATCAATGGAATAGAATTGAAGATCCAGAAATGAACCCTCAGAGTTATGGTCACTTGATCTTTGATAAAGGAGCTACAACCATCCAGTGGAAAAAAGATAGCCTTTTCAACAAATGATGCTGGTTCAACTGGAGGTCAACATGCAGAAGAATGTGAATTGACCCACTCTTATCTCCTTGCACTAAGATCAACTCCAAGTGGATCAAGGACCTCCACATAAAACCAGACACACTGAAACTAATAGAAAAGAAACTGGGGAAGACCCTGGAGGACATGGGCACAGGGGGAAAGTTCCTGAACAGAACACCAATAGCTTATGCTCTAAGATCAAAAATTGACAAATGGGATCTCTTAAAATTACAAAGTTTCTGTAAGGCAAGACACTGTCAGAAGGACAAAACAGCAACCAACAAATTGGGAAAAGATCTTAACCAACCCCACATCTGACAGAGGACTAATATCCAATATATACAAAGAACTCAAGAAGTTAGACCCCAAAGAACCAAATAACCCTATTAAAAATGGGGTACAGAGCTAAACAAGGAATTTTCACCAGAAAAAATTCAGATGGCTGAGAAGCACCTTAAGAGATGTTCAACATCATTAGTCATCAGGGAAATGCAAATCAAAACAACCCTGAGATTCCACCTCACACCAGTCAGAATGGCTAAGATTAAAAACTCAAGAGACAACAGGTGCTGGCAAGGATGTGGAGAAAGAGGATCACTCTATTGTTGGTGGGATTGCAAGATGGTACAACCACTGGAGAGGATGTGGAGAAAGAGGATCACTCCTCCATTGTTGGTGGGATTGCAAGATGGTACAACCGCTCTGGAAATCAGTGTGGCGGTTCCTCAGAAAATTGGGCATGACACTTCCAGAGGACCCTGTCATACCACTCCTGGGCATATACCCAGAGGATTCCCCTGCATGCAATAAAGACACATGCTCCACTATGTTCATAGCAGCCTTATTTATAATAGCCAGAAACTGGAAAGAACATAGATGTCCCTCAACGGAGGAATGGATACAGAAAATGTGGTATATTTATACAATGGAATACTACTCAGCAATTAAAAATAATGAATTCATGCAATTTGTAGGCAAATGGTTGGATCTGGAAAATATCATCCTAAGTGAGTTAACTCAATCACAAAGGAATTCACATGAATTGCAATCACTGATTAGTGGATATTAATGAGCCCAGAAGCTCCGAATACTCAAGACACAATTAGCTAAGCAAAAGATTCCCAAGAAAAGGGATGGAGAGGACCCTGGTCCGGAAAAGACTAAATCTGGTTTTGTAGGAGAGTACCAGAACAGAGAAATGGTGGGGAGGGGGGGTGATTGGGGAATGGGGGAGGGAAGAGGACTTATGGGACATATGTTGAGGGGGGGGAACTGGAAAGGGGAAAGCCTTTGGAAAGTAAACAAAGAATATAGAAAATTATATATATATATATATATATATATATGTGTGTGTGTGTGTGTGTGTGTGTGTGTGTGTATAAACTCCATATCCAAATATCTTGCAGAAATTTTTCCCTTTTCCCCTTAAAACTTTCTGCTTCCCTGAATGGCAAAGCAGGTCAATAGTGCATGCCCAGGTGTAGCTGCCTGCAGCTTTTCGAACCTGTATCTGCAAAGAAAGCTGGGGATAGATGGAGAGGCAGCGGGGGAGGGGGGCGGCCGGGGTGGGGGGGGGAACGGAGACTAAGACAACACCAGCTGCTCAAAGTCTCATGGTTTAATGGGGGACTCAGTATTTTAAGGTTTCAGGCAAGACCCTTCCCCCAAATTCCAGGGTGTGTTCGGGGGAACTGGTCTGGCTGTTCACTGGGCGTTGGCTCCATTGCTCGGCAGCTGGGCGGGTCACCTGCTTAATTCAGGAACTGGTAGACCTGGAGGAGGAATGCATTCCACTTTCACTCTGAGTGCTCCACCCTAGGTAGAAGGATCTCGGCTAACACCAGAATTCCCCCGCTCAAAGGCTGGGAGAGGAGCCTCACCTCGGTCAATGTGAAGTTCCTACCAGATGGCATGACACCCCAATATGGTTCTCTACACCCAGGGACCTGAGTTCAATTCTCAGGACTCAAGTGAAGAGTAAAACCTCATGCAGCCGTGCACGTCTGCAACCCCAGAACGCCTCTGGTGACATGGGGAGCAGGACAGGACGGAGCTTCTGAATCAGCTAGCCTGGAGAATGCCATGTAGCAAGAGAAGCCACAAGCGAGACGCCTCAAGAGCAAGGTTTCCACCGACAGAACCAACCCCTAGATTTGCTTTCTTACCTCTACACAGGTATGCGGCACTATGAATCACACATACACTCTAAGAATAGATACAAACTTAAAAGTAAAATAAGATCTTGCCTTGTCCCTTTCTCACACATGCACATCGTTTCCCGTGGCAGAGGAGTCCACTACATCACTCTGCCATTCCTGAATGTGTGTGGTTTGTTTTAAGAGCCTCTCTCTGATTATTATTTAGGTTGGTATGAATATTTATTGAAGAATAGACGAATGGATAGAAGGGAGCATGCGACAGTTCCTGTACTGCCGTGGAAACCCCTGTACTACACATCACCCAGTCTCTGGTTTGCTCTAACTCCTGTTGGTCCAGACTGAGCAAGGGGAGCTCAGGGAGTGCAGACTCCTTACTCCCAGGATCGCATCCAAGCCCATGTGATGGCTTCCTGGCCACAATCTCACTGAGCTGGTGCTCTAAAGGTACTGTTGGCCCTGGTTAGCTTCCAACACTGAGGCTCTAAGGCATAAAGTGCTTCTTGATATTGACTCTGCCTTCATGCAGAAGTGGCACAAACCTCCTTCCCCCTGTTTCTAGCACGTCACCCTTTCCTCTGGGCCTAATGAGCAAATGAGGTGTGTCACATAGTCATAGGAAGAGACTTAAATCCACCTTAGAAGGGAAAATGGAAACAAGCAAGATACAAATCAGCAAGCCTCTTCTGAACTTCATCAGAAGGAAGAACAACAATGGATACTCTGGTCCTTCTTAGAAGGGGGAACAAAATACCCACAGGGGGGGATACAGAGACAAAGTGTGGAGCAGAGTCCGAGGAAAGGACCATCCAGAGACTGCCCCACCTAGGGGCATATACAGTTACCAAACCCAGATACTATTGTGGATGTCAACAAGTGCTTGCTGACAGGAGCCTAGCATAGCTGTCACCTGGGAGGCTCTGCCAGTGCATGACAAATACAGAAGGGGACACTCTCAGCCAACCATTGAACAGAGTACAGGGTCCCCAAAGAAGGAACAAGAGAAAGGACCCAAGGGGCTGAAGGGGTTTGCAGTGCCATAGGAGGAACAACAATATGAGCCACTCAGTACCCCAGAGCTCCCAGGGATTAAACGACCAACCAAAGAGTACACATGGAGGGACCCATGGCTCCAGATGCATATATAGCAGAGGATGGCCTTGTCGGACATCAAGTGGAAGAGAGGCCCTTGGTTCTGAGAAGGCTAGATGCCCCAGTGTAGGGGTATGCCAGGACAGGGAACTGGGAGTGGGTGGGTTGGTGAGCAGGGGGAGGGGGTTCAGGAAAGGTTCAGGAAAGGAACATTTGAAATGTAAATAAAGAATATATCTAATTAAAAAAAAAGAAAACATGACCGAGCCCTTCCGGGAATTGCTCTGAAAAGAGGTTAGAGGTCCTGGGCTCTCTTCAGGGAGCTCTTCCCCCTTTCCTTGGGCCCTTCGGAAGGTGCCCATTTATCCTGCAGGCTGATCTCTGTCTTCTCCATCCACGTCTCCACCAGAACTCTGACTTAGGAGACTTCCCTACCACTCGGGTGAGCATATCTAGACTTCCTCTTGTTGAGTCTTCCATTTCCAGACCAGAGATGGCGTGTCTTCAGTGACTCTTGAGAGGGACCTCTCTACCCTCACCTGCATTTCTATTCTCCTTTATAGACATCGGAAATAGGCGTCATGAAAAATTGAAAAGTGAAGGATTGCAGCTACATTTATATATCATGGATTCCTAGATACACAGTCCTGGGGGGGCACTGCTCCCCTTCACTGCCGTTTTCCCATTTATAGACTAAGCAAGCGGTTGAAGTTTGGTCTTTTGCTATGTATTGTGCTAAAATCTGGCCCTGGTTGTCCTCAGGGATGAGGAGATTCTCACCTAGGCCCAAATGATGCTATGTAACCTTGCCCTCCCACAAGGCATCCCTGATTGGTGAATAAAGATGCCTACTGCTTATAGCTCGGCAGAAGAGAGATATATGGGGTGTTGGTTCCTGGGCTTGGGGGTCTGAGGCAGGAGACCAGGAGGAGAGAGAGGATGGTAGAGAGAGGAGAAGATGCCACGGGGTAGGAGAGTCAAGAGAACACAGTCATGAAGGCTGACCACCTACAGTTAAGGCCGCCCGGACGGCACACAGCAAGTCCTATTGAAGGGTCATTGGGAGGAAACTTGGCATAATAGCACAAGGGTAGATCTCTGCCCAGCTCTAGTGCTGATTAAGGCTTATTATAAATATAAAAGTTTTATGTCTTTTTTCTGGGAATTGAATGATTAAAGGTGGGGTGGAAACCCCCATTTGAGATGAAATATTTACTTCAACAGCGAGCTACTTCTCTACTCCTATAGCAAATATTCATCAAGCATTCAACAAGCAGTTTGCAGAGTAGCAATCTTCTCAAGGATCAACACTGGCTGCTGTCTGAGGTCACTGGGAACACAGATGGAGATCAACCATCACTACTGTTATAAAGGATCAAGACCTGGGGTCCCAGAAGCTAAAGAGCAGCTTCTTTCTCCTAGGGTTGCTATACAAAAGTTGAAAATACAGAACAGGGAGCTTGGGGAGTGGTTAACTCATTCAGCTTTTTCTAAGTCTGGTACCTTAATACTGAAATGTGGGGCTAAACACAGAACTCAAGTAGCCCAAACTTTCCTTTATGTATGATACGAGAGACCAAAGACCTTAAAGGCCTCAGTCTTAAAGTTCTGCTATACTTGTGTGTTGAAGCTGTATTTGAACTCTGGGGTGGGTCTTGTCTCCCACCCCAAACCTGTTTCTACACAGGCTTAGTGATGCTGCACATGCGTGGGGTCACTTCCTAAGTCTCTCTCTCTCCTCATCGTCCATTCCGAGACAATGCCAGTCTTGTTCCTAAAACAGCAGAGAAAGGCCTTTCCGTTTTCCTGCACTGTCCTTGCCAACAGTTGCTGTTGTCCCATCTTTTAGAATATAGACCACAGGGTGTTTACACAGTGCCTTCCTGAGGTCTCCATTCTTATTTCTACAGAGTCCACTACTAGTGCTGCACATGTCTCTGTGCGTTTAATGGTCATTTTGTGGGTCTTTGATGGGGAAAAGTTTACTCAAATTCCTTCCTTGATTCTACTTTTGTTTTGTTTTTAATTTTGAGTTAGTTGTCAGGAGGCCTCCTGTTTTATTATATCACATACATGATTTGTAAATATTTTCATTCATTTTATCAGTTGTCTTTTCACAGTCTCAATGGTGCCATTTGAGTATAAAAGATTTCATTTCCATTAAGTCACCAATGTTTTCAGTGTTGGTGTTTTGGGCATTAGTTCAGAAACTACTGCCTAAACCAGTATTTTTATTTTTAAAATGTATTACGTACATTTTTATTTATGTAATTTTTAGTGTGTGTGTGTGTGTGTGTGTGTGTGTGTGCGCGCGCGCGCGCGCGCATGTGCATGTGCATGTGTGAGTGGTTCAGTTGTGAAGGTCAGAGGACAACTTGCAGGAATTGGTTTCCCTTCCATGATGCTGCTCTGGAGGTCGAACTCAGGCACCAGCCCCGGTGGCAGGCCTCTGCTCACTGAGCCACCGTGCCAACCCCCGATCGCCAGCTTTAAAGGGTACACTCTTCCACCTGGTTTAAATGTCTGTCTTTCCAGTTATTTGCTGTTTCCTTCTTGGTTTCCCTTCCTTCCTTCAGGTGCCTCTTTTTTTCTTTCGAATTGATTACACATTTCATTTCTTTTTTTATCTACTTTGCTTGTAAATCATCTATGAGTCTTCTTTAATCTTGTGATTGCCTTAGAGTTTAGAGTGCACATCTTACCTTATCACATCCTACCTTTGAATCCTAGTACACCTCACATGCGTGGCATAAAAGGCTTGAAGCTGTACACTTCCACTTCTTCCTTTTAGACCTTGATGAAATTGTGGTCACACTTTACCCTTATGTATGCACTGCCCTGCGATTAATGTTGAAATGGCTAATCATCTCTTAAAGATATCCAAATAATAATTAAAATCTTATCACATGGTTGCCATTTCCGCTGCCGTTCCCTCCCTTGTATGGGTCAGACTCCCAATGGCATCATTCTCCTTGTTAAAGGACTCACTCTTTGCTCCTCAAACCATTCCATCCATTGGAGATGGAAGGAATGCCTCCAACCTCAGCCTATCAAGCCAAACTCACCCCCGATGCCAAAACTCAGTAAAAACATAGCAAAACAACGAAACCTGTATATCAATTTCCTTGATGGATATAGATGAAAAAGTTCCTAATAAAATAGTTGCAAACTTAATTCAACAATGTTTTGAAAATATAGCACACCCTGATAAGATTTACTTCTTCCAGGGATACTAAGATAGTTCAACAAGACAAATCAAGCAACATACTTGCATTACTTATATACTTAATCACATTGTTTACATACTATATGTATTACATAAGAATCAAGGGAGAGATTACATGCTCATCTCAATACATTCAGAAAAGGAGAGAGAAAGAGAGAGAGAGAGAGAGAGAGAGAGAGAGAGAGAGAGAGAGAGAGAGATATTCACTCTGCAATCTTATTGGATTCAGTTCTGGATTTCTTAGCTAGAGCAGTATGTCTAGAGGAAGAAGAAATAAGAGGGTGGGGCCCTGGCTCAGTGGGTAAAGTTCTTGCCAGCCCAAGCATGAGGACTGAGTTAAATCTGTAGCATCCATGTGAAAGCTGGCACATTGGCACGTGCCTTGAGTTCTAGCATTGAGGACTCAGAACAATCCCTGGCTTTCTGGCTGGCCATTCTATCAGATCAGCAAGTTCCCGGTTCTGGGAGAGACCCTGCCTCTAAAAGTAAGTTGGACAATGACAGGAAGACACTTGACTTTGACCTTTGGCATCCAATTACATACACACACATGCACACACACCAGCATACATGTATAAAGCGTACACACATAAACATGCACACACACACACAATATAGGGCTGGAGAGATGGCTCAGGGGTTAAGAACTTGCTGCTCTTCCAGAGGATACAGGTTCAATTCCTAGCTCACTATTCTAGGGAATCCGACACCCTCTTCTGACCTCAAAGTGCATTAGGCCCACACATGCAGACATGCAGACAAAACACGTATACACACAAAATAAAAAATTAAAACAAAGAAATACAAAGAAGATACAAGGTCAGACTTGGCAATAAAAACCTGTAATCCTAGAGCTTGGGAGGCTGATACAAGAGGACCATGACTTCAAGGTCAGTCTGTGTTATGCAGTAGGACTCATTTCAACGGCTGGGCGGTGGTGGCGCACGCCTTTAATCCCAGCACTTGGGAGGCAGAGACAGGCGGATTTCTGAGTTCAAGGCCAGCCTGGTCTACTTGAGTTACAGGACAGCCCAGGCTATACAGAGAAAACCTGTCTCAAAAAACAAAAACAAAAACAAAACAAAACAAATTTGGCAAAATTACAGAAATTCTGAAAGCTTCTGACGGCAAAAGAAGCGACTGTCCCAGGGAAGACTCAGACTACAGGACAGGCAAAGTCTGACAGGAAACTGTCATTCGAAACAAAGAGCCAAAACAACAACAACAAAAACCCAAAAAGAACAATAATTCAGTTAATAAGTGGTCAATTTATTGAAACAGTTTTTAAAAAATAAAAGCACAGACAGCTCATAAAGGAGCTTTTCAAAATATTAATAGTGAAAATTCATGAAAAAATGTTCAACATCTGGAAAATACAAACTCAAACTATATTGAGACCTTGTCCCAGTAAGAATAGGGCAAAGAAAAATAAGCAAATGATAATAAGGGTTCTGGAGAAAAGAACCCATTATGTCCTGCTAGTGGGAATGGAAATTCTTAAAGCCACTATGGAAATCAGTTGGTACTGGAGAGATGGCTTGGCTTGAACTCAACCTAAATGCTAAGTTCAACAGATGAATGGATAAAGAAAATAAACCAGAACCCGGGAAGTAGAAGCGGGAGGATCAAAAGTCCTGAACCATGCAGGGCTCCATGGTGAGTTCAGCTGTCTAAGGCTGGACAGGCCTTTATAAGACCCTATCAGAAAAGAAAAGAAAAGAAAAAAAAGAAGAGGGGAGGGGAGGGGAGGAGAGGAGAGGAGAGGCGAGGAGAGGAGAGAAGAAAAGAAAAATGCATATGTGAGTTATACTAGCTGTAAAGAATAACTGTGTCATTTTCAGAAAAGTAGATGGACCAAGGGTCATCATATTAAGTGAACTAAGCTAGATGTAGGAACAGGTATTACGTTTCCCCTCCTGTATGGAATACATATTTTTTTATTTTCTATATTCTTTGTTTACATTCTAAATGATTTCCCCTTTCCCGGTTTCCCCCATCCCCATAAGTCCCATAAGCCTCTTCCCTCTGCCAGTTCCTCAATCAATCCCCTCCCACTCCTCTGTCCTGGTAATCCCCTACAATGCTGCACCAAGTCTTTCCAGGACCAGGGCCCTCTCCTTCCTTCTTCTTGGGAATGATTTGATATGTGAATTGTGTCTTGGGTATTCAGAGCTTCTGGGCTAATATCCACTTATCAGTGACTGCATTCCATGCATATTCTTTTGTGATTGGGTTACCTCACTTAGGATGATATTTTCCAGTTCCGACCATTTGCCTAAGAATTTCATGAATTCATTGTTTTTAATTGTTGAGTAGTATTCCATTGTGTAAATATACCACATTTTCTGTATCCATTCATCCATTGAGGGACATCTGGGTTCTTTCCAGCTTCTGGCTATTATAAATAAGGCTGCTATGAACATAGAGGAGCACGTGCCCTTATTGCATGTCAACATATTTTTAAGAGATAGTAAGAGGGGGGCTATTTGAGAAGAAGAAAGAGGCAAGATTGGAAAACAAGAGAGAAGACTGGGAAACGAATATGAACAAAGCATGCTCTGTCTCTCTGTCTCTCTCTTTGTCTCTTCCTCTCTGTCTGGCTGTCTCTGTGTCTCTGCCTCTCCCTCTCTGTGTCTCTGTCTCTCTCTGTCTCTCTGTCTCTCTCTGCCTGTCTCTGTCTCTGTCTCTCTGTCTCTCTCTGCCTGTCTCTGTCTCTGTCTCTCTATCTCTCTCTCTGTGTGTGTGTGTGTGTGTGTGTGTGTGTGTGTGTGTGTGTAGAGATGGCTCAGTAGTGCAACTGTTATTCTTGCAGAGAACTTGGTTTAGTTCCCAGCACCTATGTCTAGTGCTTTACAACCACCTGTAACTCAACTCAAGTTCCAAGAGATCCAGCGTCTTCTTCTGGCCCCTACATGACACACATACAGAAAAGCAAGCATACACATACATTTTTTTAAAGGGGAATATTTGGGACAAAAATACACAAAAGAACCTTTTACTTCTTGTTGCATAAAATAGTTATGTGTGCGTTCCTTCAGCTTTTGCTTGGCTGATACAGTCTGTATTTTGCCTCATTTCTGGGAGATCGTCTCACTACTACAGAATTCTAGGTTGTCAGTGCTGGTTTTCTCTCATCTCTTTAAAGACAAGCCCTTGGGTTCATGCTAGTGCTGTCCCCTATGTGAAGTCTGCCGATATCTTCACTGTTGTTCTTTCCACGTAACATGCCATTTTCCTGGTTTCTTTAAATACTTCTCTCCTTATCACTAGCTTTGGACAATTTAATTTTTGATGGACCATGGTACAATTTTCCTCTTCTTACTTCTTTCATGTTGACAGTTTTAATAAAATCTAGGGGGACTGTTGAGATGACTCACTAAGTAGAGATAGGTGCTGCCAGGCCTGGCGACCTGAGTCCAGTACCTGGGACCCACACAGGAGGAGACGGGAGTCGGCTCCTGCGAGTTGTCCTTTGACTGAGAGGCACTTGTATGTACACACATACATGTATACACACAACTAAGTAAAATATAACTAGATGCGAGAGATCAGGTTATTATTTTCTCAAAATACTTATTCCTGCTCTGTCCTTTGAGAGCCCCACTCATAACTCCAGCACACCGCCCCCACCTTCTCAGCTCGCCAATGCTTTATTTTTTTTCTTTTTCTTTTTTTAAAGATTTATTTATGTGAGTACACTGTAGCTGTCTTCAGATACTCCAGAAGAAGGCATCAGACCTCATTACGGATGGTTGAGAGCCACCATGTGGTTGTTGGGATTTGAACTCGGGACCAGTGCTCTTAACCACTGAGCCGTCTCTCCAGCCCCAGTGCTTTATTTTTAGTTATAATTTTCTCTGTGTCTGGGTTCATACTTATTTGCCTCTTTATGTTCACTGGTCTTTTATTATTATTATTTTACAATGTCTAACCTTTGAATCCCAGACTGTTTAATAAAATATTTTTGTGTGTATGCCCACATATGTGCACATATGTGCCCACAGGGGCCAAAAGCGGGCGTCAGTTGCTCTGGAGCTGGCGCCACAGGCTCCCAGTGCGGGTTCCAGAAAGTGAAGTCTCTTGGGTCCTGAGGCATCTCTGCAGCCCCCTCCCGTGGATCTTTTGGCTCAGGCATTGAGGCACTGCAGTTTTTCTTTCTAGAAGTTCCGAGAGACGAAACCCGCAATGCCTCTCGGAATTGTCCTGTGTCTGTGCGACATGGTGGGCAAATGGAATATGAGCTTTGATGTCTGTGTCCCATCTGCATCAGTTCTGGGAAAGTAAAATCCGTCACGTTTATCCTCATTAATGTATTTGTTTTTCTGTATCAACATCTGCTAGCGGATACATTGTGTGTTCTTTTATATATTCTTGGCGTTTATTCTGGGATGCAGCATAAGACACCTTTGTATCTTGCTTTTAGCTTCATAGGCAGAACTGGGGAGAGCTTTGCCCAGGGCTGGTTACTCACCAGTGTGATTATTAACCGAACACCAGACTGCTCATGGTAATGCTGTCTGCAGCTACGGTCTTCCCAGGTGTGAGTGCTCCGGCCTCACTGTTGGGAGAAGCACTGTCTCTGATACTGAGTGTTACTCTCTAGTTTCTTTGGTTGGTCTTCTGACTGATACAGTACACCTTCTGGGGACTTCTACCCACGCAGTGCTCTCCTCCCCAGGACACTGCCCACCCACTCTAACTCATTCTTCTTGGATTCTTCATTTTGTCTCAAGTCAGAATTCACCACACCGGGCTCCTCCCACTGTGTCAATGGAGCTGGAAGCTCCCTTGAGACAAGGAGCTGAGCCTCAGGCTCACGTCACTTAGTTTGGATCTCTCAAGGGCCAGTGTTCTACTTGACATCATGTCTGGTGGCTTGAAAATTGTTCTCTCATATATTTTATGAGTTCTTTGTTTTCATGCAGGGAATTTTATCTTGTCTAGAAACAGTAGTAGTTGTAGCGGTAGTAGCAGTGGTAGCAATGGTGGTAGCAGCAGTAGCACCACGGTCGTGGCAATAATAGTAGTGATGGTGGTGGTAGTAATGGCACAGTAGTAATGGTAGTAGTAATGGCACAGCAGTTATGATGGTGGTAATGGCACAGTAGTTATGGTGGTAGGAGTGATAACACCAGTGGCAATGGTGGTAGCAGTAATGGCACAGTCGTGACAGTGTTTTCTATTTTCCCCACTCCTCCTCGCATTATCTTCAAACGGCAGCAGCTTCGCCCCTTCCTTTCCAATTTTCCTCGCCATCATTTCTTCTTCTTGCATTATAATCTGCAGAGCCATGACAGTAGCAACAGTTAGTGGTGCATTCTTTGTCTTATTCTTAATGTCAAGTTTCCTTAATTTGAGGTGATCTAGGTTTTCAACCTCTGCGCTCTGCTCTGTTTCACAGAGGTCACCTGCTCAATGGACAGTGCTTCCTGCTGCTCTTTGGCTGCTCCCTAACGTGGCAGATAGAACCGGGTTGTAAATATCTATGGTCTTCATCGAGATAACCCGCGTCTTATGGGAGAGCTCGGGTTTTCTGGGAAGAGGCAGGACGGGCTGCAGGCGTGAGGTCTGAAGGTCTTTAGCCATCTTTGTCAAACCGGAGGTGACCTTGACGTGGAAGTGGCGGCCCCGCTTTGAGATCTTCAGAGGCTTCTGGTTAAGTGCTGACTTCAGGCTAGCCCAGTCCTAATCACAGGAGTCATTGCTCCGGCTGCTTCTCTAATCTCAGGGAGATTAATTAATGATCTGAGGATCCCAGCCAGGTGGCCAATGGTCACAGGGCTACTGAGCCATCTACAGGGGACAGACACACACTCCAGCACAGGGCTCCTGGTCACAGTTCATCATCGCTCCAGCGTGGAGGCGGTGGCGCTCTCTCTCTCTCTCTCTCTCTCTCTCTCTCTCTCTCTCTCTCTCTCTCCCCCCCCCCGTGTGTGTGTGTGTGTGTGTGTGTGTGTGTGTGTGTGTGCGCGCGTGTGTGCATGTGCGTGCGTGCGTGCGTGTGTGTGTGTGTGTGTGTGTGTGTGTGTGTGTGTGTATGTGTGTGTGCTCCTCCCCAGCTCTAACCTTATCCAGTAACCGGACTAGCCCTCACATCAGAACTGGTTTGCCGCCCGTTCTTAGGCTCTGGTGGAGTTGTTTGCGGCATAGTGCAATCACCGCTAATCCCCCATGCTATGTTTATGTTTATTTTAACATTTTTACAAGCCAAGTACTTTGGAAGATGATAATGATTCATGAAATTAAAAGCCTTTGAGGGAGGGTAGTTACTTTAGGTTGCTAGCATGGCCTCCTCACTCCTCTCTGCTGTCATTTCATCAGAGACAACAGAAACCAGTAAGCAAAGCAAAGAGGCAGCAGATCCCCAGACCCAGACGGAGGCACCACAGACCTGCTTTTACTTGACTCATAGACGGGGCTTTCTGAAGGAAACCGGGATGGTCCTCAGTCCTGCCATGGTCTCCTGCACGTTGGCTCTCCCAGCCATCACGCCATCCTTTCTTGGGCACACCCTGAGCCAGCCACTGGGGCGGTTGGCCTCCACACACCTCTGGTTTGCATATGCTTTTCCTTTCACAAATCCTACTGAAATTTCTCTTTGTCCACATGGTGATCTCGTAGTTGTCCTTCAGGATCAGGCCTGGGGACCTCTGCAGACATCCGTGATTTCTCTCGTGCCTGCTCCTGCGAGCAGGCCACACGGGTAAGAACCCAGCGTCACCATCCAGCTGCTGCTCCTGCGATCCTTTCGGGCCTCTCTCCTCTGACACTGACAGTCACCTGCGGAGACACTGGGAGTCCCTAGCTAACAGACTTCTCAGTGCTAGGACCTCTCCTCTAAACAGCGAGTTATCTCAAAGCAGGCATTAGTGACCATATATCCTGTTCCCCATTCCTGTCCCTTACTGTCCTTCATCCCCAGGAAGGTGTACGGAGACCTCACTTCTGCCATAGGAACTCTGATTCCTCTCTTCAGAGTCTCGGCCATGGGTCTGTCCTGGGACTGGGCCTGGACTCTCCTGTCATGCTGCTGCCTTTCTATGTCTATCCACGGCAATAACTTTTATAATAAGCTCCTTACTCACATTTGAGGGTCCCCCCTCCTCAGAGCCTCCACAGGCATTTCCTCTCTGCACCGGCAGCACCCCCCCACTCCCCCACCCCCACCCCTGACTCATCTCCGGCTCACTGAGTGTGGAGCTTCCCTTGAGGACTCTTGGTTTTCTGCTTTCCCAGCTAAACTTTTTCAAAACCTCTATCACCTGCCTATCGCCTGACATCCCCATTCGGGATCCAGAAACTGCTGCCTAGATTGAGGGCATGTTCTATAAGGACACATCCTTTGACAATACCTTTTCTGAGAGACTGCCACCACCAGTCTACAGGACTCTGAAAGATTCAGGGACAAGCGAATTGTATGGAAACCTCCAGATCGGACCTTTCTAAGTCTTCCATAACATTCTCAACCCAACCTTCCACCCAAGTCCAATAAGCCGAGAGTATCCTCAAACTCATGGTTCTTCTGCCTCCCCCTCCCCGCCCCGCCCCAGTGCTTCCATGACTGGCACGCACCAACATGACTTGGAAATTAGGATCCTGAGCCAGTTGGTGGTTTTGAGCTCTGCCATGGGCACACCTATCTTCTTTATCTTTCTTCTGTCTTTCTACCCCAGCTCATTCTTCTTCATTCTGCATCATCTTTACAGCTTATAAGACATATGAAACCGCCTATACTTTTAAACTTAATGCTCACTTAAAAAGGAAAAAAAAAGGGGGGGGGAGGCTGGAGAGATGGCTCAGCAGTTAAGAGCACTGACTGCTCTTCCAGAGGTCCTGAGTTCAATTCCCAGCAACCACATGGTGGTTCACAACCATCTGTCATGAGACCCAATGCCCTCTTCTGAAGGCAGCTACCGTGTACTCATATAAATAAAATAATAAATAAAGCTTGTTTTTAAAAAAATCACAACAGGCTCAGCTCCTTTTCCTCCTCTGCTTCCCGCCACACAAGCGTCGGTAAGGCAGAGACCGACACATCCAGCTCCAACTCCCCATCCTCACGTGCAGCTGTAAATGCTTCATGCACATCTGGTGTGACTCGCCTCACAAAATCGTTACCGTTGGTGCTTTCCTCCTCCTCGGAATTATGCAGCTTCCTAATTTCTCTATCGCTTCCTATTCCACTGAAATATGTTTGCAATTCAATGTCATTTATTAAGTTTGTGTTTATGTATATCTGTGCACAGATGTGTGCATGCCTATGTCTGCAGCGTGTGTGTGTGTGTGTGTGTGTGTATGCATGTGTGTGTGTGTATGCGTGTATGTGTGTGTGTGTGTGTGTGTGTGTGTGAGCGTGCATGTGCGGGGGATGTGCATGCACATATGGAGGCCAGAGCTGGTGACAGGTACAAGTGTGTTCCTCATCTCTCTTCACTTACTGCTTTGGAGACAGGATCTCAGTACATCTGAGCTCACGGCTCTGGCCAGACCGGCTGGCTGTGAGCTCCTGGGACCCTCCTGTGTCCGCCCGTCCGGCACTGAGGTCAGGAGTAAGCCACTGCGTTCAGCTTTCATGTCGTGCAGGGATCTCAACTCGGGTCTTCGTGCTGGTAGAGCACACGCTTTGTCTGCTGAGCCATCCGCCAACTCTGCAGCCCCAGGACCAATTACTTTTAAACAGCATCTTCGTAATGTTTTTTTTTTACTTCATTTTCTTTGGGCAACAATGGATCACTCGTTAGTAGCAAATCCTCACTCAAAGAAAGTCCCCAAGAAAGGCTGGACTTCAGTGACTTTCAGGACTGGCATTGTGGTTCAGTGGGTACGGGCATTTGCTGCCAAGCCAGACAACCCGAGTCGGATCCCAGGATCCAGTGATAGAGAAAATAACTGATTTCCGTGAGCCTTCCCTTGACTCCCACACACATTTTATAGCACACACACACACACACACACATGCACACACCACACACACATACCACACACACACACATAACACTCACACACACACACACACACACACACATAACACTCACACACACACACACACACATAACACTCACACACACACACACACACACACACACACACACACACACACACACACTACGTGCTGGCATTCAACTGTAAGTCCAGCACTCAGGAAGCTCAGGTCAGACTGGCCTACTTAGTACATTCTAGGCTGGGTTGGACTCCAGAGTGATACTCTGTCTCAGAGACTGTGTGCAGACAGATGACTATCTGGTCACTTTTTAGAGTCAGAGATGGTATTCTGGTGAAAAGAAACTTTCTCGTCATCTACTACAATTTTGTGTTCAGTTTTAAACGATTCACGTATTTTGGGATGTCATAGCCAATAAAATTTCTAGTATGCTTTGAAAAATTTTTTTCTGTTTCTTCTCCGCTGGGTTTATCTCAGGCGCTATTTTGGGACCAGCTACACAATTCTACATGAATGTCATCATCTCCAATTCGAATTACCAAACCCAGTTCCCAGGCGGGCCATAAAGCACCTGTTGCAAGCATTATTTGCCATGTAGTGCCATCTAGTGGCCGTAAATGTAACCACCTCCATTTATTTCAGAACGTAAAACAAGAAGGTACCTGCAGGACGTCAGTCTCACGCTACAGGGAGTCCAGGTGACACTATGTTTGGTAGGATGTGTTTGTACTAGGAGCGAAGGCAGTCAGGGTCCCATGAGTCAAACTCTTCTGCAGAGCCAAGGATGATCTTGAACGGCTAACTCTCCACCTCCAGAGCTTGCGTGTATTACCTTGTGCTCCAGCATGCCCGGTCTAGGACATGCCGGGTCCCATGTGCTCCAGACAGGAGCGCTACCCTCTGAGCTGCACCTCCAGGTCTCTTCTGCTATTTTAGTCTCTCAATCACTGCCCGTAAGTCCAGCAACCTCTGATTTCTAAAGCAGAGGGACACTAATTCCTCTGGTAAATGACTTCTCGTTTCTTTTCTCATCTTCGGTGATGTCATATCCAGAGCCAGATCAAGATTAATGCCTAGCTTTGGACCAGCCACGCTCAGAACTGAGATCCCTTGAGCAGCAGTCTCCCTGCCTCACACGCCCACCTCGGCTGTAACTGGTGAAAAGGACCAGCTTCGGGCCGGCCTTCCACGCGGGCCCCTCTTGTTTTCACCCGGAGTCTTTCCTTTGTCAGCCTCTTTTGCTTCCTTTGCTGACTTCTACCAAAGCCTCTCACAGCCATGGTCACGTTGGCCATCCCAGACCATCATGCTGGTATCTTCACTGTGGGCTTTACCTGTAGATGGACTGGGAGAGACGGCCTGATAATGAGAAATAAGAACATTGTTCCCATCAAGAGGGACTGACTGGAGCTGGTTCCACTTGAAAACGGGACACCCCCCCTAAACATTTCCTATGTCATGCTTATGTGTGCAGAATGTGTGTGTTGGGGAGAGTCCAACCTATCCCGAGATTCTAACATATTCCGACATCTTATAAATCTTTTTTTTTTTTTTTTTTGGATTTGATTTTTTCGAGACAGGGTTTCTCTGTATAGCCCTGGCTATCCTGGAACTCACTCTGTAGACCAGGCTGGCCTCGAACTCAGAAATCCGCCTGCCTCTGCCTCCCAGAGTGCTGGGATTACAGGTGTGCGCCACCGCCACCACTGCCCGGCTATTCCAACATCTTATAAACGTCAGATTGTCACTGCTCACCTTCTGTTTAACAACTCAAACCAGTGTAGTGAGCAAAAGTACCTTTAAAAATTAAGAAACATTTAAATACAGCTTAATGTGTGTCCACTTGGAATGAGGCTGAGAGGGAGCAGAGACATCGTTGGTAAAAGGCTGCTCTGTGCAAGGGGAGCAGTTGCTTGCCTGGGCATGGGTAGGGTGGAAAGCTGGGATTAAAATGGCCGTCGCTGACAGGTTCCCCAGCAGCGATGGTACAGCAGTCACACTGTTCCACGTCCTTGTTTTAGGATCTGTACACGGTGCAACTTCAGCTCTGGGAGTCAGGATCCCAGTGACACGGGCGGTCAGCTCACTACTTTAGTACATATCTCCCTCGGGCTTTCGTTCTCTGACTCTTGTCCATCCAGCCCCCAAGCCTAGGTCCTCTTTCTAGAAGGTTCCAGCATGTGACACATTGGGGATCTCTATAGTAAAAGTCTCATTAGCCCGATGGTGAGAGCAGGCCGTGCATCTCGTCCGGGCATCCAGGTAGAGCTGGCCTTGGTGTGGGGCATCCTGGCAGAGGAGAGCTGGACCTGTTGGTGTAGGCACCAGAACGCTTTCCCTGATGGCCTGAGTGAAGGACGGGCAGTTGACCCCTCACCAGCCACCCTAGGCAGGAGAGCTGGCCCCGCCCCTTGCCTCAGCAAAAAGGGAAAAGTGGCCCTGGTGGCCCAGGTTCAGAAAAGGAGTTGGTCCACCCCAACACCTACATCATCTGCAGTGATTTGAATGTGGTTGACCCATGGGAAGCAGCACTATTAGGAGGTGTGGCCTTGTTGGAGGAAGTGTGTCACTGGGTAGGGTGGCTTTGAGGACTCCTAGTACTCAAGCTCTTCCCACTGGGGGAGGGGGAGAGCTGTAGCGGTGAATTGTTAAACCTCACTGCGCTCCCAGCAGGTACATACAGGGCTCTGCAGCCGCCCAAGAGCTCTGGATTCACGAATGAACACACACACACACACACACACACACACACACACACCTTTATATTTAATAAGCCTTAGCTTACTCAGCGGTTGGGCACTTCCAAACCTCCCCACGGCTTACACACCCCACTCTGGAATTCCTGAGTTAACACTTTCTAAATCTCTCTTTTATCTTTGTTGCCCTGTTTCCTTCTGGGCAGCCCTCCCCTGGGACTGCATTCCCTCTGCATCCACACTTAGGCCCTCTTACCCTTCTGCCCCTTCACGGCGTGGGCCATCCTACATCCCTCTCATGGCAGAATCTCTTCTCTCCTTGGTGTTTCTTGCCTGGAAATCCTAAAAGTCCTGCCTCTGTCCTCCTGCACAGCCATTGGCCTCTGGATATTTATTGATCAATCAAAAAACCAATTAGGGACAGGGACCCTCAGCATCTGGACATGGTTCCCATGCGATTTGGGGAACTGAATTAAGACAAAGCATTAGAACAAATCCCCAACAGAGAGCCTCCTCCTGGGTGCTTGGAGAAGTGGGTCTTCAGATCAAGATGTAGAACTCTTGGCTCCCTCAGCACCATGTCTGCCTGGATGCTGCCATGCTTCCCGCCATGATGATAACGGAATGGACTGAACCTCTGAACTGGAAGCCAGCCCCAATGAAATGTTTTCCCTTGTAAAAGTTGCCTTGGTCACCGTGTCTTCACAGCAACGAAACCCTAACTAAGGCACCATCTATGACCTGCTGAAGCCATACAGAGCCAAAGCTACAGGATCTTCACGACACAGGGCAACAGCAGGATATCGGAGTCCCAGTGAGGATCCAGTATTTAAACTGTAGCAGAAGCCAGAAGCCTCTAACCAGACCAATAACTCACTGCAATGAACATTTGCAAGTAGAGCTGTTTGGGCAAAAGGGTGCACTGCGTGGCACACCAGAGCTTCCACGGTGGATTTTCTTCCCTTTGGTGGGGAGGTTGCAGTGGCAGACAGGGAGATGAGCAGGACTGGGGTACATGATATAAAACTCACAAAGAATCAATAACAAGTTTTTGAAAATATGATGACAATGATAGTGATGATGGTGATGAGACAAAGTCTCTCTATGTAGCCCTGGCTGTCCTGGCACTCTATGTAGACCAGGCTAGCCTCAAACTCACAAAGATCCACTTGCCTCTGCCTCCCAAGTTAAATTATTTTTATGGGTGGTGTGTGTATATATATATATATGTGTATGTGTGTATGAGTGTGGGTACATTAGTGTCAACTCATGTGTGTGAAGGTCAGAGGATACCCACAGACATTGATTCCCACTTTCTACTTTGTGATTGGGTCTCTTGTTCAGAGGGCAACACTAGACTAACTGGCCCATAGGTGTAATGAGAATTTTGGTTTCTTTGAAAAACACAGAGATATTACAGAAGTAGGGCTTATGTCCCGGGCAGAGAAATAAACCTATCTCAGTCTGCCCCTTGTTTCTATATGGTTAGTCAGCTAAGAGTGGTTTTGACAGACTCAGGAAGTGGTGCCAGAAAGATCAGAAGCTTAAAGCTCTCCTTGGCTACGTAGTCAGTGCAAGGCCAGCATAGGCTACATGAGGCTCTGTTCCAAAATGAAGTGTCAAAATAAGCAAGATCTAATGACATGTGAAGGAAGTACATTCAAGTTTCAGTGCCCGTAGATATATAGTTTTTTAATTGTCAGACATCCATCTGTACACTGTGGCCGTGTTTGTGCTGTGAGAGCAGAGTGGAGTGGGGCGGCGTGCAGAGGGGCCGTTCTGCTGAAGGATGAAACCGTCGCAAGTGGGACAAGGCGCTACAGGGGGCGTGTGAAATGCTCCAAGGGACACATAGCAGTGTCACCTCTAAGGTGGAGAGGGCCGTCCTTTACCCCGGCCTACTGTGGGCCCTCTCCACTTTGACCACCAAAAGACACGGTGCAGGCAGAAACGGCACAATTTGGCCACTGTTGTGTCTGAGAACTGGGTGCGTTTGTTACAGCTGCCATGGCGCCACAGCTTGGGTTGCTCACGCAATCGAGCTTAGTGAACCTGGAGGCTAGACGTGGTGTGAGATCCAGTGTGAGCAGCGACCGGGTGTGAGATCCAGTGTGAGCAGCGACCGGGTGTGAGATCCAGTGTGAGCAGCGACCGGGTGTGAGATCCAGTGTGAGCAGCGACCGGGTGTGAGATCCAGTGTGAGCAGCGACCGGGTCCCTTTGAGGGAAGCTCCTGTTCCAGGTTGCTCTCCCGGCCTCCAGCAACCGCTCCTCACGGAGCTGGGTAACTTGAGTCTTCACTCACACACTTGCCAGGCGTGTCTCTGCTTCCAAGTTTCTTATTTCCAGAATGACACCAGTGTGTACTGTAATACCCACCACCACCACCACCACCACCACCACCACCACCACCACCACCACCACCACCACCACCACTTTATTATGACCCCCGCAGTAATCTTGTTTCTGAGACTGTGGGGTAGGGGTCAGGGTTGGGACTTCAGTGGGTGACTTACAGAGAGATCCAATTCAGATCAACCCATCTAAGCCCCTAGCTGCATAGAACAAATTTTTCCAAGACTAAGCTCTTTTTCTTAATTAATTTTATTAACTTTAGTAAACTATGAAGTGGAGCGATATCTAGTTTCACTTGCTGATTCTCATAAAGGCATAGTCTGAAAGGGAGAAAAGAAACCATTAAGTATTTACCTGCTGTTGGATATAAAACAAAGCCATTTTCCCAAATTCCCCAAATGTGTTAGCACACAAAGCAGTCCTCCAGATTCCTATTTTATTTGATACTTTTTAAAAACACCATGTTGGGTCTTTGTCGCTTCCCTTACTCATGTGGAGGGCTGACCAACCACCATGCATCGTTTCCTGTATCAATGAGAGCTACAGCAAGACCGTTCAAACCAGCTCAATCCAACGTCTCAAATTTTCATTAAGACCTATTAGGCATCAAGTGCGTGTTCATGGCATGTGCATAGTCAAACCAAGAAGTGAGCCTGGGACACAGTAATGGGAGCCCTGGTTCTCCTCTCTTTTTTTTTAAGATTAATTTTTATTATATTTATTGGTTTTATTTTGTGTGTTTTGTCTGTATTTATGTATGTGCACCACATGAGTGCTTAGTGCCTGTGGAGGCCAGAAGAGGGCATTGGGTTCCATGTGGATGTGGAAGACGGAACCTGGGTCCTCTACAAAAAAAGACATGTGCTCTTAACTGCTGAGCCATCTCTCCAGTCCTCAGATTCTGCCTCTTATCAGCTGGGTGATTTTGGAGGATGTGATTATGAAATCCATGATCTATCTCCCTCCCAGAAGAGAGAGGGAGGGTGATATGTTGAATCAAATGATAGAACAAGCCCCAGTGCAGGATGGTTCCTTTGCTCGCCTGCTCTGCTGTGTACGTGGAGTCAGAATGTTGTTTCATGATTGATGTTCTTCTCTCTCCATGGTGGAGGGAGTTTTCACTTGGCCAGATGTAGTCACATAGGCAAGGATTTGCCTTCTGTGACCCCTAAGGTGCACTTTGGATACAAAGGAAAGTTGGAAGACCTGACTATGGGAGGAACACTACGCATTACCATAGCGTGGACAAAATATGACCAACAGCTCGGCATGGAGGATGATTGAACAGGACCCAGCGTGTCATTCATTAGCGGCCATAAACTTGGTAAAAGTGTGACTCCACAGTAATCTACAGGCAGAGAATGTCGATTTTTTTTTGTTTGTTTTTTTCAAGACAGGGTTTCACTGTGTAGTCCTGGCTGTCCTGGAACTCACTCTGTAGACTAGGCTGGCCTGGAACTCAGAAATCTGCCTGCCTTTGCTTCCCAGTGATAATATGGGTCGCCATTGAGTTCAGTCAGAGTCTTTTAAGTATTGTAATTTCATCAAAAGTCTTCAGGGGATAGGAATATTTCCCGTTTGGAGGGGTCCAGGTAGGAAGAAGGCCCTGTTATGAACTTGATTTCCATCTGTGACATCAGCTGACAACAACCTGCATGTCCTGTCTCTATACCTGAACCAACAATCTCCTGACACACAATTTTCTGATATTTGGTGTAAATGGGGTGTACTTATGGATGGGAGAAATTGCCAGGATTTCTTTTATTAGCATTTCAACTCCTGGGATCTAGAAATGAGCATAGCCTACTTAAGTGGTCCCCAAACAAATGTTAAGACCAAGGAAACCCTCAGTTCACCAGACCAGGGGGGGAGCGGGTAGCAAAATGCAAGTCACCAGCAGCTGAAGGGAGTGAGGTTTGCTTTGATAGGTGCTGAGCCTTCCAGAACACTATTCTTTCCAATTATGGCTGTGCTTTGAAGCTTTAGACATCCAGGAAAAGGTAAACAGAAACCCAACCAGGGCTGTAATCCCAGCACTCAGGAGGCAGAAGCAAGAAGATGCTGAGTTGGAGGCCAGCCTGGGATACATGGAAAGATGCTGCCTTAAAGCAAATGAACGCACAAATGAAGCGTGAATGAATAACCAGAAGTAACCCTAAGCAATGCCAGAAGCACTGGCCAAAGTTAAAAATCTGCCTCCGTAATAGGCCATTGGAAAAGGCTGCCGTAAAACACAGGTCACCCTCTCCTTGCAGTGCACCAATCAGGAGAATTCCCTTCCATGTAAAAGAGGCAGAAATAAGCAACCAGAAGAGATAAAGAGACTCCTGCAGAGCCCGAGGCAGAGTACAGATGCATAGTCCACTGGCTGGGCATAGACCCTGGGCTGGGCAGGCCTCACAGGGAGGGGCAGGTGACAGGACCCACAGCCTCTGTATCTCTCTGCTGTCACCTGTCCACTGCTCACACAGCCCACAGGCAGCTGACACTGCTGCCTGGAACTATCTCCCAGGAAGCTGCCCTGGCTCAGATGAAGGTTTTCACTGACACCAATTTACCCCAGTTTCAGGCTCTCCTTGAAGGACTCTGAGAGCCAGGAGCACTGTGCCTGGGAGACCCCAAGACTGAGGATCCTGCTCTGTGCCTCTTTCCCCACGTCCTCCAAAGTGAGAGCCCAGATGCCCACCATCCCTGAGACAGTGAGAGCATCTTACTTTAGAGCTGGGAGGTGGCTTCAGAGCCTTGGTGTCTGCTAGACTATGGTGAAAACACTGAGGCGCTGAGTCCTGGGGCCTGGCTCCAGGGACAGACCTGGAAGCAGAGAGTGTCTAAAATAGATGCACATACCTTCACCTGGTTTATCACAGGTAGTGTGGATGGTGGATTTGGTTTTTCGATGAGGGCGGGAATATTCTTTTTGACAGTAATGGTGACTGAACTCACCAACTCCTTTGGCCTTGTCTCCACATATACGCGTTCTAAAAGGTCAAGGCAGGCAAAAGACACTGATGGGAGAGCAGGCAACCCAGAGGCCTCCTATTCTCATGGCAAACTTGTGAGTAAGCAAGGCTGTTTGTTTCTGACGGGAGTTTCATCGACAAGGCCTTCTGATATCTTTCCAGGTGATTTTTTTTTTTAAACACAGGATCTCATATAGGCCCCAAACTCACTAGATATCTGGAAATGACCTTAAAATTCTCATTTTCCTGCCTGTTCCTCCCAGTGCTGGGATTCCTGGCATAGGTCATGGTTTATTTGGTGTAGACTTTGCATCTAGCCAGATGATTATTTAATATAAGACCCATCCCCTGGCCTCAGGACCCTCTCTCAGTGGTCGTCTGCTTCTCACTCGCTCTTCTTCCCCATCCCTCTTCCTTTAGTGGCTTGGATCTTGGAATAGAACACTATATCCTCCACAGCAGAGAGCCCAGAAAATTTCTCTTCCAAATCTAATTACCCCTGAGGTGGTGAGGGGGTGAGGTGGTGAGGGAGCTCTTAGTAATTGGGCCAGATTACTATGCAAAAAGCAGAACCATTCCGGGCAAACCTGAGCTCACCCAGGCATTCTGTGACCTCTGAGTCAAGGCTCTTAGGGAAGATTCTACTGAAAACCCTCCCTGGCATAGGGCTTTGCAAACCTCAGAGCACATCTGTGCTTTTACATTAATGGAGGTTCGCGAAAAGCACATAGGCTGCCAGCAGGATCGAGGTCCTCTGTACAGCCAAGAGACGCTAGAAGCAGAACTGATGTGATTGCCTACAGAAGAGGCAGAGTCCTGGGACGTCCCTAGGGGCCCTTGTTTCCCTGTTTCTCTTCTTCCTGTCCCTCTTGGTGTCCTCCCTTGTCACACTGCACCCTCTGCTCCCCCTGTCCTTGAACATGCCACACCTGCCACCTCTGCTCAACGCTGCCTGTGACTCCAGCTCCAGGGGATCCAATGCTGTGTTCTTCAGACACTACACTCATGTGCATGTGTGTGTGAGCACACACACTCAAACACACACACACATGCACACACATACACACACACTTATAAATAAAATATTTTTTAAAATGTGAACTATGAAGTAGCAGGAGGTACAAAAATCCACTAAGATCACATTCTGAACAGGGCCATTGCTGCTGCTTCCACAGTGGCCTCATCCACACGGTAATAGCACAAGTGTCCAGAGACAAAAACCAAACAAACAAAAAAGTAAAATTTGTTCTTCCCAGTTTGGAATAAACCAGACCTCTCCTTCCACCTCAACATAATCCCACAGGCAGTAGAGCCAGACCTATAGTCAGTCCTATGACCTACACCTTGGTACCCAGTCTAGCACTTACCAGTTTCCACTGTGATGGTCTTACTTTTTTCATACACCAATTGTTGGGACATGTTGTAGGCACTCTTGGTGGCAATGGAGCTCCTTTTGTACAGCTGGCCACAGCACTACTGCCTGACAAGTTGCCCACTGTTGGCTTTTTTATAGGGGATGACCTCCTCTCAGATACTGGCTAAACATCGGTAATGGTTGATGTCTTTATTGACAGCTATAAACATTAACTCCCGAGAGCAATGGCCAATGACAAAACATGGGATGGGCAAGGCAGAGGTTTGCTTTAAGTCAGCAGACAGTAGCGAGTGCCAATCAAGTGCAAAGCACTATGCAGTGTGGCTTTTCTGGTGACTCACACACACAATAAGTGTATGCCCACGAAATGTGTGCGCACGTATATAATGGCCACACATGTCACACCCACAGCAATGCACATACGTATACGTTTTTTAAATATGAATGTTTTATGCATGCATGTAGTGCTGTTAGCATGCATATACATGTTTAAATAAATAGCAAATGTCTATATATACTTTTGTGTATAATCATAAAGAAGTTGGGAAACATACTCATAGGCTTATTATGTACAGTGAGAAATTCCTTGGATCTCAGAACCACTTTCACATAACTAGCTTTGTTTCCCAACATTTTTATTATTACACACTGTGTTATTAATTTTCTTTCCAACTTGACACATTGTAGAATCATCTGAGGAGAGGGAATCCCAACTGATAAGTGCCCCCATCAGATTGGCCTGTGAGGTAAGCCTGTGGACACGTTTTCTTGATCAGTGATCGATGTGGAAGGGCCCAGCCCACTGTGGGAGATTCTGAGCCATATAGAAAGCCAAAATGAGCAAGCCAATAAGCAGAGTTCCTCTGTGTCCTCTGCTCTGCTTCCTGCCTCTAGCATTCCGAGGTGCTGCGTTGACTTCCATCGGTGACAGACTGTGGTTAGGACCCTGTGCTCTCTTAATAAACCCTTTGCCCATCCAGTGGCTTTGGGCTGTGGTGTAACAAATACAGCAATAGAGCGGAAAGTAAGACACAATCTTTACAGCTCGTCATCAGTCTTCGGTGTATTTCAACAATGCTTCCTCAATGGTTCTAGGCAGTTTCACAGTCCGGACAAGCCTCCCTTCTGGAGTGATAGCAAGGTATCTACTGCCAGCAGGTGTAAGCTCTTTAAAGTTGTATAGAAACTGGAGCTCATTTTAACTCCCACAAGGTAGTGAGAGGAAGAAGGCGGTGTCTGTTGACTTGTCCCATCCTGGCCTCAAAAGCAGGAACAGGATACGGATAGTACGTGGGAATTTGTCATAACTGGTCCTGCCCTTGGGAAGATGACAGGGGGATGCTTCCAGAAATCTCGGGATGCTCTTGTTTGTGGTGGACAGCAGAGGTGCTGGTATCCTGCCAACTGTCATTCCTCTGCGCCATTTATGAGAACTAACATTTAGATAGTTCTCAGCAAGCACCCACTCACCCCTATTTCTCTCCTCTGTCTGGTCTCTGGTCTTTCTATCCCCCAGACCTCTCTACACTGTGACTACACAGAATGTCCCAGTGCAGAGCCTGAGGTGTGGTGCTCCTCAGTGGGCACCTCTGGGGTCCCTGTTGTTCCCTGAAGCAATCCAGAGACCTCCTTGGAAAAGGGACATTCTGTATGAAAGTCAAAGACTGTGCTGACCTGATCAGAGTCTATTGTGGCCTCACTTCCTCTACCCTACCTTTTCTTCAGGTGCCCCTGCTTTCATCGCCAGGGCAATGGCTTCCACACCTCCTTACTTTTTCTTTCTTTCTTTCTTTCTTTCTTTCTTTCTTTTCTTTTTTTTTTTTTTTGGTTTTTCGAGACAGGGTTTCTCTGTGTAGTCCTGGCTGTCCTGGAACTCACTCTGTAGACCAGGCTGGCCTCGATCTCAGAAATCCACCTGCCTCTGCCTCCCAAGTGCTGGGATTACAGGCGTGCGCCACCACCGCCCGCTCTCCTTACTTTTTATATGTCTTCTCTTTGGCCAGACTCTTGGCTCCTTCTCCTTAGGATTAGGGCTAAGGACCACTGATCCTGCAAACTTCTTCCTGATGTCTCCCAGTCATTTCTTTCTGTCAAGACAGTTGCCTTTCATCATTGTAACTACCTGCCCCAGCTATGCCACCTGCTTAGTGGGAACCAAAGCCTCTGACTTACTGATTTTTTTTTCTCTGCTAAACTCAGAGTACTTACTTTCAAACACACCACTGTGGGAGTCCCTGCAAGTTCACGGCTAGCAGGAGAACAATCCAGGTGAGATAAGAATGAGACTCGGTTCAGCTCACCTTCGTGGGTACCGACCCCAGGCCAGTTTATTACACATATTAAATAAAGGACAGTGTACCTTGGGAAAAAAAATGTTTCCTTATAACAGTTATCCCAATCCCATGTGCACAATAAAGTTTAAGGCGTGGCTGCACCGAAACTCTTCTTCAAAGTACATGTGACCTCTACTATGAAGATGAGTTCTATGGCTTAAGGACTCAAGATCTGGAAAGGTTTCTGACCTAGATACTGAAGAGGTCAAAGGTATAAAGTACAGGTGATATCTCCCCTAAGGATGGATCCTGTTGACTGAGAAACAAAGATAAAGATCTAAGGCGGGAGAGTCTACAATAAACATTCTTGGAATTTGGGTGGGGTCTGGCTCTATAAATGGTAAAGGTCACTAGGTCATCAACAACATCCACTGCCAGCCTTCCAGGTGGAAAACAGGAGTTCATTCCCTCCACTGAGGAGACAGCCCTGGGTGAGCAACATTCCTGGCCTCTCCAGTGCTTCTCTGTGAACAATCATGTGGTCTGCATTCCGCCACCCTCCCCTCTATGGCCAGCACCAAATATCCACTTAGGGACACGCTCCGGTAAGGACATGTCCTTCGAGAAGACTTATCCTAAGAGATTGTCACCTTGAGTCTACAGAGAAGAATCCGGGAATACCTGAACTGTGTGGAAAACTTCAGATTAAACTTTCCTAAGGTTTTTAGCGTATGATGATTTCCAAATCTCAAATGCAGTAAGCCTTGACCTAAAGCCTCCCTTTGCTCTATGGTGGAAAAACTGAAGGGAAGGGATTCATTCATGGTCACACAGCTAGGAACAAGTGGAGCTGGAGGAGAGCTTGGGGCCCACCCTACCTCTCTCTACTTGCATCTGGAATCTAGAGAATTTCCCAAAACAATCCACCTGGCTCTTGCATGCATCGTGTGTGTGTGTGTGTTCACGTGGGTGAATCCAGACACATACATGTCATGGCATATGTATAGAAGTCAGAGACAGGCACAGAATGGTCATATGTTCTAGCCTGTTTATGGCAGGATCACTAATCATTCACGGTTGTATACACTGGGCAACTGGACCACGAGCTTCTGGAGAGTCTCCTGTCTCTATTCCCTCTGGGGAACTGAACTCAGGCAATCGGGCTTGTTCTGAAAGTGATTCGCTGACTGAATGAACTATGTGCCCAGACCCCATCCCTCAAGCTGATCAATGTCCTTTTCCAGTTTCGTGTTATTTCTCGTTTGTTTGTTCCATGGATCTAACTCAGAGCCTTATTCATGGCAGAATCTCTTAGCACCCTGGGAATACACCTTGTTTTGTAAGGAACCAAACTGAAGACATTTTGAATAAAACTTCCATTTTGAATAGGGTTCAAACAAAGGTTAAGTTCCCAAGCTCACCCCCCCTCCCATGAGCAACATCCTGGTTGGCATTTTGAGACGTGAATGATGGACAAGTCACCCTGCCTCAGTTGGGCAAAGCAAGCCATGAGAACAGAGTAAATGTACTATCCATGCACTTGGCTGCCTAGGTCCTTCACCTTTATGTAGTACATACACACTCCTTTGCACCTAGTAACTTCAAAACCCCTTCACATTTTCACCTGTATCAGTCTACAATAATATAAATGTCTCTACCACTGTCAACAAACAAATTTAGACCAATTCTAATCAAGTATATTTTTTATATATCTAGGTAAGAAGCATAGAAAGACTAATTCAGCCTGAGCTGATTTGGGGTGCATGCACGTAAAGAAAAACTGTGTCTGAAAGTGAACTTTTAGGGAAACTCCCACATCTTATGCTTATGTATAATTGGGCCTAAATATGATAAGAGACACATCAGTAGTAACTACGTGGTCTAATCTAGCAATCAACACCCCACCCCCAACAACGCCCCTTAGCAATGCTCCTCTTTCCTATAGACTCTGTCTGCAGGGTGTAGCCCTTGACTGTCTCCACGCCCGTGGCCTGCTGTCAGTCTCCACAGCGTACCTCCTGCAGCCTACACTATGCCTTCACTCTGAACAAAGTTGTCTGGCTTCTTTTGCTAATCCATGGGAGCCCTATTTCTCAGTTCTTTGGAAAAGAGGTCCCAAACCTGGAAGCCCCTAATCTAGACCCTGAGCACCTGCCTCCCTACCACTGCACTGCATCCCAACCACTGTCTGTTCATCAAGACAGGCTCTCACTGTGTAGCCCAGGCTGATCCCCCTGTCTCTGCCTCCCTGTCTTACTCCTGCTGGAAGATGCCTGGACTTGAAAAGTTTATATCTCTGCCACTGAAAGGTAGAGACTTTCAGCACATCCTTACAACTTTAGGCATCATTACCCATGTTGATTGTTCACTAGCTCTGCAGTATCTGGGCACCTCACCTCACACCTCCTCCTCACTCAAAATGTTAATGGAAACAATACATTGTGTGCTTCCTATTAAACATCATTGACACACCTTTCCAATGACCAGAGTCTTTTTTAATTGACTTGGGGGAGTATTTTATTACATAAGCCACAAATGTATCCTCCTACAGTGTTGTTGGTTTTGGTTTTTTCTTTTTTTTTTTTGTAGAAATTATGTTTACATTGTCTTTTTCATAAACGGTTTCCAACTTTAGAGGAAGTCAAATTAATCTTTTTCTTATGTTCTTTGCCATTTACATAAGAAAATCTGCCTGCCTCTGCCTCCCAAGTGCTGGGACTACAGGCCTGCGCCACCACCGCCCAGCGAGGTCTCTGATTCTTAAGCCTGGCCACTGTGGTACACTCTCTTCCTGATGTCTTGTAAGACCCGAAAGAAAAACGGGGGCACCCCAGCACCCCACGCCTCAGAAGCTATCACCCCAATCACTCACAAGAAACAGTCTTGATGCAAATAGCAATAGGGATTTTAATTCCAGCGCTCTGGGACCACGGCCATCTCCCACGTGGGGTAGAGGACAGTGAACCCTGGGTGCAGAAACAGGACTGCTTTTATAGATTTACAGCAAAGCCTGCCTATACAAGCCACTCCATAGCTTCCAAGCCAATCAGTTTAAATTATCCGAGCCCGCGCTCTCTGAGAACCAGTCAGTTTCCTATAGAAGCCGGATGGGTCCTGGTTAAGTCATTTCCGCTTACATGGCCACCACGCACAGGGTCGTGCCAGGGTTACGCACAGCGTCACATATGTAATTCCCGTTACGCATTTCCTGTTACAGGGACAGGATTACATATTCAAAGCCCACCCTCCCCCACTAGCAGTACGTGTTGGGGACCTGAGCACCCCCAGGAATGAGCCCCGCAGCCCCCGAGGTGATCCTGCCAGCCCCAGCTGCACTCATCCTCACCACAGCCGCTCCGTGGAGGTGAGACAGGAAAAGACACCAGGGACACTAGACTCAGGCACGGGGGATTCCTAGCCTGCAACCTTATCCTTTCATCTGCAGAGTCAGATGTAGAACTCTCATCCACCTCTCCAGTACTACATCTGCCTGCATTCTCCCATGTTTCCTGCCGTGACAACAGTGGACTAAACCTATAAGCTATAAACCAGTCCCAGTTAAACTCTTATAACTCCTTTATAAGAGTTGCAGTGGTCACAGCAATAGAAGCCCTAAGACAGGACTCATGCTCATTCAAGCCACCACAGGTATATTGCTGTGTTCTTTGGTTTTTGTTCTATGTTAATTCTAGTTCTGATCTTGTTCTTATTTGTTTAAAGATTTATTATTAGTTTGTGTGAGTGTGTGTGTGTGTGTGTGTGTGTGTGTATGTGTGTGTGTGTACATGTGCTCGTGCTTTATGAGCTCACTGACATGGGTCCAGGGAATTGAACTCTGATCTTCTGGAAGATCAGTATGTGCTCATCTCTCAAATTCCCTGAATTTTTACAAAAATACAGAAACTTGTTCCTTAGACACCTCACAAAGGATCACTGTTCCTCAAACTTCAAACCATTTGGGAGAATGAGAGAAAACCCAGGAAGAAACTCATTTGCAAAACAGAAGGAAAACCATCTCTAAGGACTGGTGCAGGTGAAACAGAGGGAGATGGAGGGAGAGGACATGAGGGGCTATCAAATTAGGAGGAGGTGATACTCAAACTGTGAGGGACACCAGAAGATTAGCATATTGATTAGAAGGTATAGCACACGCTAACTAAAGCTGGAGCGGCTGCCACTGCAGGGGCTAGAATCCTAAAGGTCTGTGGGTTCAATCCGCCTGCCCCTTGGTTCTGCATAGTTGGTCAGCTGAGAATGGTTCTGTCACATTTAAATGTTCAGTAGACTCAGAAAATGGTGCCAGCATGATCAGAAGTTCAAGGCCATCCTCAGTACATAGATCCAGCCATACATATCAGCCTGAGCTGCATAATACTGAGAGTATTTACTCCCTGGTTCTTCACAGGAAGTTTGCTGATTGCTGATGGAGAGTGGATGGCAATGTTAGACATGTCTTTATACGAGAGACAATGAAGAGCTAGCATCCTGACTGCTCTTCCACAGAAGCCACATTTGGTTCCCACCATCAGCATTGGGCAGTTCACAGCCACCTGTGACTCCAGGTCCAAAGGGTCTGAGACCCTCTTCTACCCAGGGTATAAATATGCACAAAACACACACACACACACACACACACACACACACACACACACACACACACAGAGAGAGAGAGAGAGAGAGAGACAGACAGACAGACAGACAGACAGACAGACATAAAAGTAATATTTTTTAGTTATTAGAAAATGAAATATTGTTTGTTTGGTAGTCAATTTCCTGACTTTTAGAGCCTGTCCACTGGTCACTGGTTGCTGTACTCATGGCAGTGGCTCTCCCTGACCCTGTCCTGAGACACCCTCAGACCCACTGTAGAGCCTCTTGCTCCAGCATCTTGCCCACGTGACTGACAGGGAGAGGGCATGCCAGATACTCTACAGATCAAGCCACACTTGGCATTCCTGTCTAGGACACCTGAGTCAGAGGTCTGTATGCCGGGGGAAAGTGACCTTCCACACAGCTGCTAGAGTGACAGAGATTGTAATTATGATGTCAGAAGACCCATCTACAAGGTGACAGACTATCATAGATCGGAGCCTGAGGGGTATCATTCCTTGAAAACCTTCTGCTGGTTCCTGTTGTGCTGGTGATGCGGGCATCTGGACAGAAGGAAGCACAGCGCTGTCCTGGAAGTGGTGACTGCTCTCGACAGGATTTGTAGTTAGCTATTGTAAGCTCTCATATTGGGCTTGTATATTAGTCTGGGTTCTCTAGAGTCACAGAACGTATGGGCAGTCTCTATTTATTAGGGAATTTGTTGATGACTTAACACCCAACTCATGAACTCATGGGGAGTTCAGGTTGCATATAGTCTGTAGTCCAACTCCCCAACAGTAGTCAGCAGCAGCTGTGGATGGAAGTCCAAGGATCTTGCAGTTGCTCGGTCCCACGAGGCAAGCCGGCAAGGAAGAATGAGTCTTCCTTCTTTCAATGTTCTTATATATGTCTCCAGTAGAAGGTGTGGCCCAGATTAAAGGTGTGTGTACCCATGCCTTTAATCCCAGATGATCTTGAACTAGAATCCATAGCCATAATCTGGGATTAAAGGTATATGTCTCCACACCTTTAATCCCAGATGATCTTGAACTGGAATCCATGCTTCAAGATCATCCAGCTAAGTCCAGGTCAGAAACTTATATCTCTGAGCCTCCAGATTAGGATCATAGGTGAGCCTTCCAATTCTAGATTGTAGTTCATTCCATATATAGTCAAGTTGACAACCAGGAATAGCCACTACAGCTTGGAAAATGATTCGTTTGTCTAAATGAACGCTAGGGTTGCCGAGCTTGCAAAGCTCTGTTTTACCTTTCCTCCCCTGCCTCATTTCTCTGGAGGTCACAGAAAGTGTCAGGAGCATCTATGCCTCTACCTTCACCTTTTATTCCCTTTGTCCCAGCTCCACTTGTCTGTGTCCCTGGGAATCCTCTGGACTGAGGAAATCCCTCCATCCTGCCTCTCCTGTCAGCTGGGATGGGCCCTCCATGTGCTTCCTCAGGATATGGAGTTTAAGGTTTGGTATTTTCCCCTGGTGAATTCTCAGGTTGCATTAGTATAAATGTTTTATGATCTTTCCATTTTGAAATAGTGTTTATTCTCCACCATTGGATATCAGTAGTATATGACTTGTGGTTTTTTTTGTTTTGTTTTGTTTTGGTTTGGTTTGGTTTTTGGTTTTTCGAGACAGGGTTTCTCTGTGTAGTCCTGGCTGTCCTGGAACTCACTCTGTAGACCAGGCTGGCCTCGAACTCAGAAATCCGCCTGCCTCTGCCTCCCAAGTGCTGGGATTACAGGCGTGCGTCACCACCGCCAAGCTTGACTTGTGTTTTTTTTTATTATTATTATTTTTATTGTGACTGTTTTGTAAGTTAAGAGACTTACCAAATTGTAGAATACTGAATTTTTAAAGCATATAGGACTTATAAAGTTAAATTGTATTTTCTATTGTGAGATAAATACGTAACTGGGACTGAGGAGTATCAGTTTTATTTGATTGTGTGCCAAATTGACAAAGAGTGAAGTTTTTGTGACAGGGCAGATTCCTCCATTTTGTCTCAGCTGGAGCCATCTTCAGTTTAACTGAAACTGACCCCATTTCTACCATGCTGTGGAAAGTTTCATGGTAAAGCACCCAACCCTATTCTAGAAATGTGGGGTTGAAATGTCCCAGCTAGCTGCATGTGTTTGGCTTCTGTTAAACTGCTTGCTGGCTTTACCTCCTCCCACAGCTGCCAACCAGGATATAGTTTTTCTGTTCTTTATTTTTTTTTTTGTTTTTGTTTTTTGTTTTTTGTTTTTTTCAAGACAGGGTTTCTCTGTGTAGCCCTGGCTGTCCTGGAACTCACTCTGTAGACCAGGCTGGCCTCGAACTCAGAAATCCACCTGCCTCTGCCTCCCAAGTGCTGGGATTAAAGGCGTGTGCCACCAACGCCCAGCCTTCTGTTCTTTATTTTTAAAAGTTCCCTGTGGGTCTGGAGAGATGTCTCAGCAGTTAAGAGACTTACCAAATTGTAGAATACTTGAATTTTTAAAGCATATAGGACTTATAAAGTTAAATTGTATTTTCTATTGTGAGATAAATACGTAACTGGGACTGAGGAGTATCAGTTTTATTTGATTGTGTGCCAAATTGACAAAGAGTGAAGTTTTTGTGACAGGGCAGATTCCTCCATTTTGTCTCAGCTGGAGCCATCTTCAGTTTAACTGAAACTGACCCCATTTCTACCATGCTGTGGAAAGCACCCAACCCTATTCTAGAAATGTCCCAGCTAGTTGCATGTGTTTGGCTTCTGTTAAACTGCTTGCTGGCTTTACTTCCTCCCACAGCTGCCAACCAGGATATAGTTTTTCTGTTCTTTATTTTTAAAAGTTCCCTGTGGGTCTGGAGAGATGTCTCAGCAGTTAAGAGCACTGACTAGAAGGTGGGGGTGTGGGGGGTGTGTGGAGGGGTGGGGGGATGGGGGGTGGGGGGTGGGAGGATGGGGGGTGGGAGGGTGGGGGATGGGGGGGATGGGAGGGGTGGGAGGGTGGCAGCATCCAGCCATGGGAGTTTAGCAAGCCAGGAGGAGAAAGTGATTTTGGAGCTCCGGAGAGGCAGAGCCAGTGTGGGTGAGACAGGCCCTGGCTAAAGGAAAGGATGCGGGGCTGGAGCTTGTGCCTAGCGGGTGTTAGCACGGAATGCTTACTTAATATTTCAGGCAACAAAGTGTTTCTCTCTAGCAGTCGCTAACACTGAATACAAATTCTCAATTTAGATTTTGGTCTCAAAGTGGTCTTTAGGTTTCTACCCTGAAACATTATGATTATTTTAATTGTCAACACAATCTAGTATCATCTGGTGGTAAGAGTCTTAGTAAGGGATCTTCTAGGTCAGCACAGCCTGTGGGCAGGTCTATGGGGGATGATTTTAATCATGTTAATTAAGGTGGGAAGTCTCACCCAAAAGTGAGGCACACTGTTCCCTAGGTATTGGATCCCGAATTGCATGGGAGTGGAGAAATGCAGCGGAGTGCTAGGTATGCATGCGTTAATTTCCCTCTTGCCACTCTTGGCTGTGGATCCCAGCAGCTGCTTCCAGTCCCTGCCACTGTGACTGCCCCGCTGTGAAGGACTTCAACCCGGAATTGTGAGCTGAAATCAATCCCTTCCTCTCCACATTATTTTTAGCTGTGCTTTATCATAGCCATAGAAGTGAAACTAAAACTACCAGCAAAGAAAAACAATAAAAGATAATGAAGCTGTGACGTTTCTTGTTAATGGGCACTAAGCAACATGGGCGATTAAGTCAGTACAACTCATATACTACTGATATCCAATGGTGGAGAATAAAAACTCCTATTTCAAAATGGAAAGATCATAAAACATTTATACTAACGCAACCTGAGAACTCACCAGGGGAAAATACCAAACCTTAAGCTCCATATCCTGAGGAAGCACATGGAGGGCCCATCCCAGCTGACAGGAGAGGCAGGATGGAGGGATTTCCTCAGCCCAGGCTGTTATGAATCATAATGTAAATATCTGTGGTTTTTTTCTCTTTCGAAACAGGGTTTCTCTGTGTAGCCCTGGCTGTCCTGGAACTCACTCGGTAGACCAGGCTGGCCTCCAACTCAGAAATCCGCCTGCCTCTGCCTCCCAAGTGCTGGGATTACAGGTGTGCGCCACCACGCCCGGCTACTTACCCATTTTCTTAAAAGCTCGACTTCAGTGAAATCCTTATTTTGTTCTGTCGTTGGTGTCCAATCTGGGGCACACATGTTTTTTGTACACATGTCCACAGGGAAAGCAACTTAAACAAACATACTGTGGGTTATAAATATGAAAGACAATGAATCCAACACAAAGTCTTTCTTGTCACTCGACAAAGCTGAGAAAAGGTGGAGCTCACACCTACCTTTCTACCATAGCACCTTCTCACAGATTTTCTGAGGTTCAAAAGAGAATTTTTTTTTCGAGAGGGTTTCTCTGTGTAGCCCTGGCTGTCCTGGAACTCATTTTGTAGACCAGGTTGGCCTCAAACTCAGAAATCTGCCGGCCTCTGCCTCCCAAGTGCTGGGATTAAAGGTGTGCACCACCACGACAGAATAAAAGAGAATGCTCTAACTAACTATTAACCACACACTAACTAGTGTGCCTGTGTCACAGTGTGCCCCAGCTGGGAAAGCTTTACCGCTGACATTCTTGAAGAATGTTACGATGCAGATGACAAGTCTGCACAGAGCACTTATGTAGCTGCAGCTGCTCCAGAGAACTGACGGCTGGTCCTGCCAGATCCTCGAGATAGATAAAGCCTGGATCTGTGTCTGAATAGCTTGCTTAGATCTCTCTGTTTACCTACAAAGTCTTATGCTTTCTGCTTGCTCAAATATACACTCACATACTGATGTCCATCGCAGTCTGGATATTGCAGATGGGTGCCATTGTGAGTTAGAGAGTCTCTCTTTGTGCGTTTGTTTCTTTCTCACCCTTCCTCCTCTCATTATTGATTAGACTGATATCGTTCCTAATGGATAGATGGACGAGGTTCCCTGATCATCTTGGAAGACACGGCGCAGCTGTCTTAGTTTAGATTTTGTGAAGAGACAACATGAATACAACATTTTCCCTTTCCATTAGTTAATTACTTAATTTACTTTACATCCTGATTGCAGATCCCCTCCTCCCAGCCCCCCTCCACACAGCCTCTCCCCCTTGTCTCCCCTTACCCTTCACCTCTAAGATGGGAAGGTGGTCCCTGGCTATCAACCCACTCTGGCACCTTAAGTCACCTCAGAACTAGGCACATCCTCTCCCACTGAGGTCAGACAAAGCAGCCCAGTTAGGGAAACAGAATCTACATGCAGGTAACCGAGTCAGGGTAAGCACCTTCTCCAGTTGTTTGGGACACACATGAAGACCAAACTGCACATCTGCTACCTATGTGTGGGAGGCCTAGGTCCAGCCCTTATATGCTTTTTCTGTTGAGACCACAGCAATTCTTATACAGGAAAATATTTAATTCATTTATAGTTCAGAGGTTTAGTCCATTATTGTCAGGACAGGAAACATGGCAGACATTTACTGAAGAAGGAGCTTCTATAACCCTAACCCTAACCCTAACCCTAACCCTAACCCTAACCCTAACCCTAACCCTAACCCTAACCCTAAGCCTAACCCTAAGCCTAAGCCTAAGCCTAAGCCTAAGCCTAACCCTTACCCTAACCCTAACCCAAGTTCTATATCTTGATCTGCACACAACAGGAAGAGACTGTGTCTCACACTGGGCAAAGCTTCAGCATATGAAGCCTCTAAAACCCATTCTTCCACAGTGACACACTGTGGTTCTCCCATAAGAACACACCTACTTCAAGAACGCCACACCTCCTAATAGTGCCACTTCCTGTGGGCTAAGCATTCAAACACCTGAGTCAATAGGGCCTTACCTAATCAAACCACCGCAGCAGCAAAGTTCCCCTGAACTTTCCAGTCAACTACCTTTGGCCTAGACTAAGTCCAGGAAGCCCTGGGGGGAGGGCAAACTCTATTCCCAGGGCCCCAGATCCAACCCAGTCACCTTGGTGGCTTCTCAGACACTGAATCTTACCATGCTTATGCTGTAGGGTGTTATACCAAGGACCAGGGCCTTACTGGGGCCCAGAACGGAGACTGTAAGGCAGCAAGCATTTCTTAACATCAGCTCTGCGTCCATATAGAAGTGACACCCTTCTCCCTGCTGCTCGCAGTCCACACTGTGTTTTCCTCTGACCCCCGTGAATACTTACCAGAGCCAACTGAGAGGTGTCACACAGTCATAGAAGAACTCGGATCTACCTTAGAAGGGAAAATGAAAGCAAACAGGAACTTCATCAGAAAGCATGGCCCAAGCCACTCCAGAGATCCCCCTGCTAACGAGGTTGGAGGTAGCTGCTGATGAAGCCTCATGAGCATCTGGGATCTGTACAGGGTCTTCCTTCCCCGCCCTCCAGTCCCTTTGGAAAGTGCCCACTTGGCCAGCAGGTTGACCGCTAGCTTCTCCATCCAACTCTCCACCAGCCATCAGCACCCTGACTTAGGAGACGCTCCTGCTACTCAAGTGAGCATATTGAGACTACCTTTCATTTCATATTCCATTCCCAGACTCAAGTGCCATATATGGAATACTGCTGCACGATGTCTTCAGTGACCCTTAAGGGGGAGTCCCTGTCTTAGCTGAGTTTTCTGATGCTACATTGAAGCAACATTACCAAAAGCAACCTGGAGAAGAGAGAGTTTATCTTGTGTATACTTCTGTAGACCAACTCATCATTGAAGGAAGTCAGGACAGAAACTCAAGCAGGGCAGGAACCTGGAGGCAGGAACTAAAGCAGAGGCCATGGAGGAGTGCTGCTCACTGGCTTGCTCCCCGTGGCTTGCTCAGCCTGCAGGCCAGGGGTGCCACCAACCACAGTGAGACCCACAGCAATCGCCATTCGAGAAAATGCACACAGGCTTGGCATTTTCTCAATCAGGCTTCCCTGCTGGGGCCTGTCTTTTGTGCACTGGGTGTATGAATGGTGATTTCTGTACCCAGAGATCCAGTCCAGAAATGATATTGTCATTTTTATGGTTTCCTGACTCCGTGTTTTATAAAACATCATTCTCTGCCATCTTCTCATTGGTCAGTAAAGAGCTGGTCAGCCTATAGCTGGGCAGGAGAGGGCAAGCAGGGCTTCCGTGCCCAGAGAAAGCCAAAGAGAGAGTCTCCGATGGAAGGAGAGAGCAGCCTTCAGGGCCTGGGAGTTACCATGAGACTCGAGTGGAGAAGGAGGCCAAGACAAGACAAGATGGCTGGGAAGTAGGCCAGGCCGCCTTCGTGGAGTTAGAATCGATCAGAGTCTGCCCAGCTTAGCGCCTGGAGCTTTTAATAAATATACCAGGTCTCTGTGCTGTTGTTTCAGAGATAGAGCGAGCGCAGAAGAAAGCCCAGTACTTTTACAGTCCCCTCTTCCAAAGTGACGTGTGTGGAGCGGACATGACACTAGCCGGGCCACCCTCCCTTCTCTACCCTCATCTGCACTCACTGTTCTTAACACATACAAGCAACAGGCACCGTGATAAACTGAAAAGACCACGGCTACACTCATACACCATGGATTCCCCCACGCATAGTGCTGGGCTCCGCTGCTCTGTCTCCTTCACCATAATCTTCCCATTTATGTAAGAACCAGTGTGTTTTTCTGCCCATGCTACAAATTCTTTTTAAATGTTTTCTAGCCAGTACTTTCCTCACCACTTTTAACAACTAAGGTTTTAGCAAGTTGGGAAATTTACAGAGCTGCAATGCTGGGTCCACAGGACACACAGAAGGACACAGAGAAGGAAGGTGTGTCCCCTGTATCCCTACTCTCTCCCAGACTTTCTATTATGTATATAAAAAAAAAGTGTTGGATGTTTTAAAAGACCCTTTCTGTATCTAATAAGATGATCTTGGTTTTTTTCATTCAGTTATTCTACATGGTGGACTACATTTTCTTGTTTTCATATATTGAACAATCCCCAAATTTCTGAAATAAAGCCTATTTGATCATTGTGGGTGATCTTTTTGATATGTTTTTGTATTTGGTTTGCAAGTGTTTTATTGAGTATCTTTATATATGTATATAATGTATCTTAGTTACAACCCCCCTCCCCACGCTTGCGCACGTGCATGTGGACACACACACACACACACACACACACCCCTTTTGTTTGTTTTGCAGGCCTCTATAGGCATCTCACACTCTCCACCTGTTGCTCGTTCCAGACCATCACTCTGGGTTTCTATCATATAAGGTTTCTCTGAGGACGAAGTGAAGGGAAATGGTCTGATTAACAAGAAATGAGCACATTAGCCTCATCAGAAGGAGATGCAAGGGACAGACAGCCCCTGAGAGGAGACCCTGAGCTCTGCTTGCTACATCAGCCCCACGCAGAAGTCAGCTGACCTGGTGAGAACAAGAATGCTACCACAGTTTAGCCTGTGGCTTCTTCACAATTGCTACTTAGCAACAGACAGTGGGGGAATGGGAAAAAAGGATAAAAGATGGAGAGAAGAAAAACATGAAGTGTGCATTGTTCCTGAGGAGTGCAAGCCTGGGACCTGGCTGGGAGAGAGGAGACTAGACAGGAAAGAGCACTCATGGGAAAATCCACCGCGGCTAACTCTCCTTCTGCCTTTTGGAAAATATTAGAATTTCTCTAATTTTTAACTCCTTTTGGAAGATTAATTAAATTTTCTTTTTCACCACCACCCTCTAAGGATCCAGCTCCATCACCCCACCATCACCACCAAACCCCAAACTGGAGCTTACCAAAGAACGCCTGTCCTACGTACGCACCCTTGCCTTGTACTGCCATCTAGTGGTGGTTAATGTAACTACCTCCATTTTGCAGAATACAAGGTGTAGTATTGCAGGTCAGTACCACACAGGAGAGAAGAGAGCAACTCTAGACAGCCCCAGTCAGGGACCAGTGTGATTATTTGTTCCACTTGAAATTTTCTCATTTTCCAGTCAGTTTCCAGTGAACTAAAGTGTAGTAGTTAGAAGTAGTAGTGTAGTAGTAGTAGTAGTAGTAGTAGTGTAGTAGTAGGCTCAGTGGGTAAAGCCTGACGACCCCAATTTGATCCCTGGAACCAACTCATGGAAGGAGAGTCCTTCACCAACACTTCTAAATGTTGAGCTCTGAGTTGTAGATGTGTGCATACTTTCACACAAAATAAATGTAATTTAAAAACTAGAAACAACAACAGAAACTGTTCATGTCTCCAGTGTCACATAATGTAGGGTGACAAAGTAAGGACTTTGAGGGTGTGCTAAGGCAGAGGAACATCCATTGTCTCCTAGGAAAGACAGGTGGCAGTCTGGGTACATTACTTCTGTAGACAGAGTAATTGTCTAGTATGCACGAGGCCCTGGGTTCAACCCACAGCACTACATAACCCAGGTGTAACGTAAACACCTTTAATCCCAGAACTTGAGGTGAAAGTGGCAGAATCAGGGTCCAAGGTCTATGTGCTGTGTGAAGGCCAGTTTCAGCGAGGGGCGCCTTGTCTCAAATAGAACCGGCGTGGCTTATTCTAAAGAGGAGGAAAGCCAAGGGTTTCTCCATCACCACAGCAGGTGAAGACGAAGAAGTGCTTCCAAGTGAGACTGGAGAAAGTGCTCAGAGCCCCTTGGGCTCAGAGAGGAACTCTGAGGGCAGTGGATACGGTTGTTAAGCCTTCACCACTGAGCGCTGGGATCAGTCCTAAGGAGGGAATAAGGGAACTCGGGGTGGACAGGATAAAGAGGTAGTGAGGTGGAGATGGAGTTGTGGAAAGTGGACCATGCATCTTGTGGGCAAAATGTGGGCCGCTGAATGGACTGGTGAGTTGGACGTGGGGATAGGGTAAATTTAAGAATGCTTACACGGGGCCTTGAGGAAGTGCGCACGGGCAGCGCCATTCCTGGGAGGATGTTGCCGCCATTTTGCATTGGCATGGCATCTCCGTTCACTGTCCACTCTTAGGATTGTTTCTCTCTCTCACACTTTCTTCGTTTGTCCTTCTTGTCTCTCTCTTTTTTTTTCATCTTGTCTGTCAGTTTGGCAGGACAAGAAATGTCCTGAAGAACAGAAATATCATGGTTAGGGGTCAGAAATATAGCTGTGAAGGTAAGCCCTTGCCTGGTGTTGGAGCTCTGTGCTCACATGGGAGAAGAAAAGGACGGACCTCTGGATGTTGTCTTCTGACTTATACGGGTGTGCTGTGCATGCGTGTGCACACACACAAACACAAACACATGGTTGTAATAAAGATTAAAGCAAACAAAACAGTAACAGCGATGAATAAAGAACGAGGTAGTTAGGATTTTGTTTGACATTCAGGAAGAGAGAACAGGTTTAAACAGGGAAGAGCAGGACTTGTTTTAAAAAGCCACCAACACCCCAGACATCTTCTACCTTCTCTTCCGCCATCACTTTGTGGCTTTCTCCCTCGTGGTGGTCCATCTACCCTCAGGTATGGGCGCTGGGATCTGCAGTAAGGCTTCATGCCTGTGCGTGTGAGAGCACCTGCAATAGTACCCATGTGGATACCAAGACTGATGGAAGCCGTGTCAGTCTCTGCCTCTACCTTATTTGAGACAGGGTCCTGTCCGTGATGGCTAACTGCCCAGTGCTCCCAGAGATCCTCCTGTCTCCACATCTCACCTTGTCATAGGAGGCTTTGGGATTCACACATTCACACTTCTACATCTGGCTTTTGTGAAGGTCCTAGAGACTGGAACTCAGGTCCTCTTTTAATACAGTACCTCATGTTGTGGTGACCCTCAATCATAAAAGTATTTCATTATTACTTCATAACTGTAATTTTGCTACTATTATGAATTGTAGTGAAAATATCAATATACAATATACAACTCCTATGGGAGGTTGACGACTGCCGCCCCATGTAATCTGTGAGTCAGAATTGAAGTTGAAGACAGATTGTGAGGATATTAATGTAACAGGGCCCTGGACCTTAGCACAATGGACTCCGTGATGGAAGTACCGTCCAGGCTGTAAAACTCATCATGGAGACAGCACCGCCAGCCAAAACTGAAACAAGGACCTAATCAATCAAAGTCCACATAGTTCTGGGAAAATCTTAAAACCTAGCTTTTAGCTTCTGTAGTTCCAGCCTCGCTGTTCTTGCTAATTCAAATATGTCAACCCAGAACCTGTTTTTCTGTGCTTAAAAGCTCACCCTGAGAAAGGCGCCATGCTACACTGGGATCTCCAACAGCCAGTGACATCATTGCCCCGTCTAGTAAAGACTTTCCATTGGCTGAAACCCATGTCTGAGCAGTCTTCTCTGGTCCATACACCGCAACAGTTAACACTAAATAACCGTCCAGTTTCGTTAACCTACCACCTTCTCAGATTGCCGGCTCTCTGAAGAAATGGTACTTTTAAGTATCATCTGAAAAGAACAGGTAACAATAAATCCTGGGGTTCTGGTGACAGTACCAACACCCTTCCTGGGACTCAGTCCATTGCTTGGGCCCTGGACACTTTTCCTATTTGGGAGACATATAGATGTGTCACAATTTTAATTATAGTTTAGCACAAGCTTCATCTCCTCAGCACATACAACACCACAGTCCTTTATAAATTTACAAATGTGTGCAACTATTATCACTATTTACTTCCGGAGGTTCCCCCCAAAGAAACAATGATGGGAAAAGGCAGAGAACCAGAAATTCAGGGTCATCCTCCCTAAAGACAAAGTGAGCTGACGACCAGCCAGGGTGCGACCTGGGGCTGCTGGAGTCAGCCCCGGGGCTGCTTTGGAGCCTGCAGTTCCCTCCTGGTTCCAACCTTGCTCTACCACAAGAAGGTTGTGGGTCCTCATGAGAATCACAGAAAGGTGGGCTTGGAACCTCACTGGTGGCTGCATCACGGATAAGCTTTTCCTCTCCCTTGGTGATTCAGATATAGGCCAGATTAGATCACATTAAAAGTAGATATGGGCAGGTTTAGTAGAAGGCAGCTCTCAGGCGGGTTCACCCCTCTCACAGGTAGAGGTCAGTGAAGTCATCTATCCGGGCTAAAGCAAAGGAGCTTTCTGGGTCTTGGGCGAAGGCTGATGGCCTGTTAACTAGAATCTGAGATTGGGCTCATATAGGGTCAAAAACTGAGTCCCCGGGCGGGCGCTCTTGAGTGGGGTGCTGGAAATGCAGAGACGAGGGGCGATGGCATATTAGCCTGGCGTTTTATCCCCATGGGAGGGTTTGGGGAAGGAGGGCAGAAGGGGTTTCCTACCTTGTGCAGGAGATAAACAGTTCTAGGCATTACCTCTCGATGTTCTGAAATTACAGATGTAAGTATATGAGCGGAGTCGATTGCTGACGCTATGTTGAAAAGTTTGGGCTATGGTTGGCCTGCAGTCACCCATTGTGTGGGCGGTGTGTGTGTGTGTGTGTGTGTGTGTGTGTGTGTGTGAAGGGGGGTAGCTAGCCTTGACCTTTGAGACCACAGACATCACCAAGGAGCTCTGCTGAGGGACAACACAATCAAGACCGTGGTTGATGATAAACTGAAATGAGAGTCCAAGAAGGGAGAGAGAAGCAGTGGGCCCTGGTCACCGCAGCTTCTGCTCAACCTCGCCTCCTCCAGCCACCACATGAAAGAAGCTCTGGGTTCCGCACAGATTTGCCATTCACATTGGAAATGCAAAATACGCCACTTAATGTTTCTGAATCCTGTGGCTTTTTTCCGCTCTTTGTTGTTGTCTTGATGCAGTTAAAGTTTTGTTGTTGTTGTTGTTTAGTTTAGTTTAGTTTTGTTTTGTTTTTAAATTACGCATGTGGCCTCAGAACCAAAATCAATTTTGACAGCCTATAAGGCGCTATATCTAATTTTACCTGATCTGTTTAGGGCATGATTGCCAATAAGAAAGCCTTGGCTCACGTATTTTTATTTTTTATTATTTTATGTGTGTGAGAGTTTTGGCTGCATGCCTGATGCTGATGGGGGTTAAAAGGGAGTCAGGCTCCCTTCATCTAAAATTACAGATGGTTATGAGCTGCCATGTGGGTGCTGGGGACTGAACTCCAGAAGAGCAGCCAATGCTTTGAACTGCTCCAGTCTCCAGCTCTAGTCTATTTGCTATTATTACTGCATTTATAAATAAATAAATAAATAAATAAATAAATAAATAAATGTGTTGAGAAAAATGGAAGAAAGACATTTGTGGCTCCAATATAGAATATGAACACCACTGTGTACTGTGCTCTCAAAGTCCAGCCTTCTTCCTGGCTTCCCGTCTTGGACGCCCAGGCAGTAACCCCTAATGATTAACTCAGTTGTCTCCAGCCATTAGCTCCTCTCCTTGGTGAGGAGTCAAAGTGCACTTCACAGAAGAACTCTGGGCCCCAGGACGGTGCTGTCCTGCTGTCCTGATCGAGCCAGGCAGAGAGCTGGACAGAAGAGCTCTGTGGGTGGCAAGGCTGTCCTTGGATGTCCATGAAGCTGTCATTGGGAACACTGTAACAAACACTGCTGACTTTTGTGAGTCCCAGTTTCCCTGGCTTCTGAGTGATTAAATGCACCTCATGGAAAGCACAGACACACTTTGGAGAAGGTCCCTGACTGACCTGTACCCCTCAATGGGTTGGCGCCTCTGACCTCTGTGTCAACGCTCTGTGTCAAAGCCTCTGGCCCCGTCTTGTGTTCAGAAGCCCTATCCCTTACCCTGGGCAGAGACAGTCTCTTAGTGCTGCAGGAGACTCTGAGCTGGCTAGTTGGGGGCAGCTGCACCGACTGTTGCCTAGAGGATGGCGTGTGTGTGTGTGTGTGTGTGTGTGTGTGTGTGTATTAGACAGACAGCAGGCAACTTGACTAAGTCCCAGTAGGAGGAGGGAGACAGGCAAGACCAGGCAAGGCCAGGGATAAGAATACATCAGCCTGTACCTGTCTGGTCCATCTTCAAACTTGTGCTTATCCAGGAGCGTGAATGTAAACCCAGGGACATTGGGGCGTGTTTGGAGAACACTTTCCCCAAGTTCTTGCTTTTTTTCCTCCTTGGGCTCAGTTGGAAAGGTGCTGGCCGAGCACACACAAAAAGTTCTGGTTCGATTCCCAGTGTAAGCCCTCGGTGACGCAAGACTGTGATCTCAGCACTTAGGAGATGGAGACGGAAGATCAGGACTTCAAGATCATCCTGTGCCTCATAATCGGGTTCCATGAAGAAGGGGTGCAGGACGTGGAGAAAAGGAAGGGGAAGGGGAAACTGAGTCAGATTTTACCCTAGACTAGACTTACACTTCATAAATAGTATTATTCTATTAAGAGTTTTTTAGCTAAATGATGCCCCCGTCTGGAGGGTTTTAGCACGGGCTCTCAGACTTAGGTGAACCAGAATCCTGAGAGCCAAAGGATGGAAGGGTGGAAGGCGGAGTCCGTCCCACACTGCCCTCTGATTTCTCATCTAAAAACAAAACAAAGCTTTAAATCCCAGCACTTGGCCGAGGAGTTGGGAAGGGATGTGCAAAGACAGGCAAATCTCTGTGAGTTCAAGGCCAAACTGGTCTACGTAGAACCTCCTGAATGGCCAGAGCTATACAGAGACAGAACTCTCAATAATCAACCAAATAAAACCAGAACAAAATGTCACCAGCTTTTAGTCTATGGAGTCTAAGCGAAGAGGAAGGAGAAAAAGAGAGAGAGAGAGAGAGAGAGAGAGAGAGAGAGAGAGAGAGAGAGAGAGAGAGAGAGAGAGAGAGAGAGAAATAGATCCAGGGCGCACTCAATGAGTACAAAGGCTAGTGTTCCCGTACCCCCTCCCCGCCCCCGTGTCCCTCGTGCGTGTCGTCATGCTCCCCGCCTCCTCCTCACTCCCCCACTCCCATCTTCCAAGCTAAGTCTTCTAACCCTCTTCCAAGCCCCTCCTCCATACCCGCCCTCTGTAGGAGCTCCTCCCCAGCTTCGGCAGTAAACTCAGAACCTCCGCTCTGGGAAGTCAGAGCAGTGCACGTCGCCCACCGGACTCGGGTCGCCAGGCAGCTCCGCGCCCCTACGGTAACCTCGCTCGTGCCCCCGCCGCGTGCCCCCCACCCCGCGCTCTCCGCAGTGACGTGTCTGATTCCTGGCTGCTGTCCGGGTCCGGTAGCTCTGCTTGGCTTCCGGGGCCACCGTTTTAAAGCCAGATGGAGCTTTAGGGTGGCAGCAGCCCCAGCAGCCCGCAGGAGTGCAGGGTTTCTCATGTTTTCCACCTGCAGCCAGGGTTCAGCAGTGCGGGAAGAACCCTGAAACTCAGGACAGTGCGCTGTGTTCAGAGGGTGGGAATGGGGCCTTAGGCCAGCCGGTGTACACCTCCCAGGCCTTGCTTTAAACTCCAGCGATCTGCCTCCATGCCTCCCCCACACACACACCGCCCATCGCCACGCCTAATCCCGCCTCCATTACGTTTTCATTATTTATCGTGGTTATTGCCCTGTCTCTGCTCTGGAATAAAATCCAGAAGAGTTCCAGAAAGTAATTATCACAGTAAAGTACAGTAGAGCTCTGAGTCAGGAGCCCTCACACAGAAGTCTAAAAAACAAAACAAAAAAAAGGACCGTTAACTGTGTTTCTTGTAGTTTTCTTCTGTTAGGTCGGGAACGCCGTCCCTTGAAGTGCTCTTTCAGAACCGAGACAGCCCTTAATCCTGTGAGAAGCCTGGGTCACTTTGCTAACCGAGCCATCTTATTCTGGCACATGCTAGGTTCAAGCCAGGCTCTTGCTCTAGTTCACGGCTCTCTCACTGGCAGAACAATTGCCTAGTATAGGCCTGGGCTCCATCTCCAGGGTCAGGAAAGGCCAAAGGGAAGGAAAGGGAAACGCAAGTTTCTTCTAGGTCAGTGTCAGATTTCCCTTTCCTATGGGTAGGGTGCAGAAATGCCTAAGTGGTGTTGGGAGTTATGTGTAGTCAGGTTGACAGGTTTAACCATGGGAACCATAAACTCTGCTGTAATCTCTGTCTCATTCAAACCATCATAGGGTCCTGAATCCACACCAGGCAGGCTGAGCCAAATAGCCATGGCTAGGGAGTTTCAAAGACAGTATGTAAGTTCGACTGCTAGCCTTCTAGGATTAGGCTGCAAGACAGGGTCACGCTTATTGGTGATAATGTCCAACCATGACGATGTGCATAGGACTAAAGGGTTTCCAGGGACATGGGTCTTACAGTTTTAAAAAAATGCATACATGCTTATAATGTATTTTAATGCATACATGCTTATAATGTATTTTAATGCATACATGCTTATAATGTATTTTAATGCATACATGCTTATTATGTATTTTGATCCCTATTCTTTCCCTCTGACTTCTCCCCACCATTTCCCCTCCCAACTTTATGTGGTCTCTTACTTAAAAACCATCAAACAAAAACCCCACTGAGATCATTTAGTACATGGGTGTGGGGCCCTCTTCTGGAGCATGTGTAGCCTCCATGAGCCTGTATCCCTGAAGAAAACTGACTCCCAATTATACATTCATCTGGGTTGCCTCCACTTCCTGGCTATTGTTGAGTAGAGCAGCTATGACCATGGACGAGCAAGTATCTTAATAGCAGGGAATAGAGTCCTTTGGGAATGTAGCCAGGAGTGGTATATTTAGATCATACGATAGATCCATATCTAGCTATTTGAGGACTCTCCACACCAATTTCTATAGTGCCTAAACAATTTTGCATTCATTCCTACCAAGAGTGAATAAATGCCCCACCACACATACACACACACCCATACCAGCATTTAACAGTCAGATGTTCTGGTCTTTTCTTTACCAAGAAGCCTGTCAAAATGGCGGGCACCAGCTATTGATATGCTCTTTCTCCATTCCAAGGTTTTCGTTGTTACTGGTAAGAGCTGCGATTCTCTTTGCCCAGCATACTCCAATACCCACACCTCAAGGTAAGGCACACAGTGGAATTGTCTGTTTGGACCAGGAGGATCATGATTTCCACAAGACTTGGCAAAGCTGAGTAGAGACTCGGTTAGGGCTGCCATCACCGTCGCCTCTTCCTGTTGGGTGCTGGGAGCTTGAAGACTCTCTCTTTGCAGGCCTCCAGGACCATGTGGTACACTAGCACCCGGGGAATGGCCCCACGGGTCAACTTTGAGGGGGCCCTCCTCTCCGGCTATGCACCAGATGGGGGCCTCTATATGCCAGAGGAGCTCCCTGGGCTGGACAAGGAGACCCTGCGCCACTGGAGCACGCTGTCCTACCGCAGCCTGGTGAAGGAGCTGTGTGCCCTCTTCATTGGCCAGGAGCTGATTCCAAGACACGACTTAAATGGTGAGGACCCTTCTCCCAACCCCAGCTCAGCCCCACAATTCCCTCCCTAAGTTGTAAATTCATTACCCAACCGCTAGAAAACCCCTAGTTGCCTTTCTCAAATCTCATATTTCCTGATTCTAGAACTTCAGAAGTAGGATCTTCAGTTCCTCTGCTCTTCCTCCAGTGAGATGAAGGAAAAAAAATAAGCTACTGAAATTTGATAATTATTTTTTAAAAATTAAGACTAAGGATTTTTCAGTCATCCCGAAAACTTGAGTGTTGATTAATGTCTACTTCAGTCATCAAGACGCTTAGATTACTACCTTGTCTTGTTGAGTGTCCTGGGACAGGTTGTCTCAAGCTATCACGTGCAATGAATTTCCCTGGAGGATCTCAAATTAAAAGCAGACTCTGGTTCAATAGGTTTGGATGTGTCTTAGATACTGTTCTATGCTGTGAAAAGTCTCCACGATCAAGCAACTTCTGGAAAAAAGAGTTTATTTTGGGCCTACAGTTTTGGAGGGTTAAAGTCCATTACCATCATGGCTGCAGCCTATAAAGGAGTAGCTGAGAGCTTACAAGCATTGATCTATAAGCATAAGGGAGGGAGGAAGGGAGAGAGAGAGAGGGAGAGAGAGAGGGAGGGAGGGAGGGAGGGAGGGAGGAAGAAGAAGAAGAAGAAGAAGAAGAAGAAGAAGAAGAAGAAGAAGAAGAAGAAGAAGAAGAAGAAGAAGAAGGAAGGAGGAGGAGGGAGAGATTTTGCTGGTAATGGCTGATACTGACTTTTGAAACCTCAAAGTCCATCCTGTTGACACATCTCCTCCAACAAGGCCATATATCCTAATTCTTCCCAAATAGTTACCCCAGTTGAGGACTAAGTATTCAAACATACGAGTCTATGGGACCCATTCTCATTCAAAAAGCCAGAGGGTAAATATGAGAATCCTGCTTTTCTATTGAGCACCGATACAGAACTACAGCTGTTGGTTCACAGGAGACATTTTGAGTGACGAGAGAATCTGTAGTCAGGGTTTCTGTTGCTGTGATAAAACACCATGACCAAAGCAATTAGGGGAGGAAATTCAGCATACAACTCTCAGATCGTGCTCTATCACTGAGGGAAGTCAGGGTCAAGAACCTGGAGGCAGGAACTGAAGCGGAAGGCATGGAGGAAGAGGACTGTTTATTGGCTTGCCCCTCAGGACCTGCTCCTCATGGCCTGCTCGTCCTTTCTTATACACTCCTGAAGCACCTGCTATAGTGACACTTTTTCAGAACCACCGGCAGCATAGATAATGACATGGAGTCTTCTACACAGTTTAAAGCTCGGGCCTTTTGCTTGGGCAGTCTCCCAGCTACTCTAAACTGAACCCAACGACTTAGCTTACGACCCACCGCATGGCTAGCTTGATACCTTCCTCTGTTCGCTGGCGTTCTGTTCCCTGTGTCTCTGCTCTCGGAATCCCTGTGTTTGCTGCTTCTCCCGGGGGCCCTCTTTCTGCCCAGAAGTTCTACCTCCATGTGTTGTCCTCAGCTCTTTATTACAAGCAGTCACAGTCTCAGATACAATTCTAGATTGCTTTAGCCTAGTGAGGAAGGACAAATGTTTACAAAGTAGAAAACCCAGTGGTGGAGCATAGAAATGGCAATACCAGACTCCTGCCAGCATTCAGTTCCCTACTGGCACAGAGTTCACAACGGAACATACAGAGACATGTCTTCATGCAACGTGAAAAGATTACCCTAGCAACCTGCTCATGGGTGGCACCACCCTCCGCAAGCTGGGTAAGTCCCACACTAGTCATTAAACAAGAAAATGCCCCCACAGGCTTCCCTACAGTCCAGGCTGACAGAGGCTATTCCTCAGTTGATAGTCTCTTTTCTCAAATGTGTCTAGGTTTGTATCGAGTTGACAAAATATCACCAGCACAGAAATGGCAGATGTTTGGAGTTGGTGGGGGATGGGGAGGACCACAGAATGTGTTCCAATGACCAACAGCAATGGTGTTGCCTGGGCAGTTCTTAGATATCTCAAAGTCAGGTCAGACCTGTTGGCTTGACTTCTGCATTTTGATAAGATCCCAAGTGTAGTCCACAGACAGAAGTTCAAGAAGCTCAACTCTACGCTGTGGCTAAGTTTGTATGTCACCCACGCCCAAACCCTGGCACCACAGATACGAAATTCAGTATTAGAAAGAACAAGCTAACAAAACTTTCATCTTTAGGAAAGAAAATTAGGAAGTTAAAACTGTTTTATTTGTACTATGACTTGGTTTTCTATTGAAATATATGATTATTAGAGTCTGGAGAGGTGGCTCAGTGGTTAAGAGCACTGACTGCTCTTCCAGAGGTCCTGGATTCCCAGCATCCACATGGCACCTCATAACTGTCTGTAACTCTAGCTTTGGGTGATCTGGCTCTCTCTTCTCACCTCTTCAGGCACTGTGCACATATGGTACACATACGTATGAGCAGGCAAAATACCCATTCACATAGGGTAAATAAAAATAAAATAAAAAGATTCAATAAAGAAGTATATAGCTGGGCAGTGGTGGCGCATGCCTTTACTCAAAGCACTTGGGAGGCAGAGGCAGGTGGATTTCTGAGTTCGAGGCCAGCCTGGTCTACAGAGTGAGTTCCAGGACAGCCAGGGCTACACAGAGAAACCCTGTCTTGAAAAACCAAAAAAGAAAGAAAGAAAGAAAGAAAGAAAGAAAGAAAGAAAGGAAGGAAGGAAGGAAGGAAGGAAGGAAGGAAGGAAGGAAAGGGAAGAGAAGAAGAAAAGAAAAGAGGAAGGAAGGAAGGAAGGAAGGAAGGAAGGAAGGAAGAAAAGATAAAATTAAAACTAGACATTTTCTAGAGCTAGTTCTGTTGTCTGGGGAATTCTAAAGAGGAATGTATGAGCAATTTAATACATGCACTCACAGATTTTTCTAGAACTGTGTAATTCTGTTCCTAAGCATGTCATTTAAGGTCAGATTTTCTGGGCTTTTTTAGTTGGCAATGGGAGATAAACATTAAAGATTAAAGAGGCAGAAATACAACTTGAAGAGCTAATACCATCACCGTCTGTCCAATCTCTACCCTCACAGATCTGATTGACCGAGCCTTCAGCAGATTCCGCCACAGAGATGTGGTCCATCTGTGCAGGCTGAAGAATGAGCTGAACGTACTGGAGCTGTGGCACGGGGTCACATACGCCTTTAAGGACCTGTCCCTGTCCTGCACAGCACAGTTCCTGCAGTACTTCTTGGAGAAGAAGAAGAAGCACGTCACCATTGTTGTGGGTGTGTGTGGGAGGGAGCGGGGTTCTTTAGCACCCAGCCGGAGGGCGCCATTGCACGGTATACCCTTGACTGAATCTTCTAAGGCTTTGCTATCAGTTTTTTCTAGGGCAGTGGTTCTTAACCTGTGGGTTGTAACCCCTTTGGGAGTTGGGGGTCAAACGACCCTTTCACAGGGTTGCCTAAGACTATCAGAAAACAGATATTTACATTACAGTTCACAACAGTGGAAAATTACAGTTATGAAGTTGCAATGAAAATACGTTTCCAGTTGGTCGTCATCACAACATGAAGAGCTGTATTAAAGGGTCGCAGCATTGGGAGGTTGAGAACTACTTTCTAGATAGTTTTCTAACCTCTTTTTCTGCCGTGGATTCTGTCTTAGTTGCTTTTCTCATTGCTGTGACAAGAGCAACTTAAGGAAGGAAGGTTTGCGAGTACAGGCCAGCATGGCGCTGGAGGTTGGTGACAGGAGCTTGGGGTGTCTGGCCACACTGTCTCTACAGTCAGGAAGCAGAGAGCATCGACGCTGGTGCTTAGCTTCCATTCCCGCTTTTCTTTTGATCAGGACCACAGCTCATAGGGTGGTGCCAGGGTCTTCCCTTTTCAGTCAAACCTTTCTGGAAATGCGTTTATAGACATGTCCAGAGGTATGTTTCCATGATGATCCCAACACCCTCAAGTTGACAGGATTAACTATCACAGATCCCTTCCTCAGTCTGCTGGAGGCTATGGATTCTTCTGGAATGATATTTTTAGGTGTACAGTATACTTGTTGATATAGCCAAAGACCTTGGGCTAAGTACTCAGCACTGACCTTTCAAGTAGTTGAAAGCCAATGTTGCTGCACTGGGCACCAATATTTTAAGATCATTTTATTCTTCATTCCCCTCATTCTAAAGGGAGGCATCTCCTTTCTAGGAACTTCTGGGGACACGGGAAGTGCTGCCATTGAGAGCGTTCAAGGATCCAAGAATGTGGACATTATTGTTCTGTTGCCCAAAGGCCGTTGCTCAAAGATTCAGGAGCTCCAGATGACAACAGTGCTGAAAGAGAATGTCCACGTGTTTGGAGGTAGGTGCGGGAACCGTGTGGTCAGCTCGAATGGCTGTTTTCATAGATAGGATCAGTCATGTATTGAGGTACCTTGGCTTAGCTCTGGGCAAGTCCCTGGCTTCACAGCCTTCCACACTAACTGGCATATGGCTTAGACCTGCACTTACTGTGTTGAACTGTTAGAGCTGGTTCAAGCGTCTGTCATTGCTACCTCTGTAAAGTTCCCACTTGCTAATATCACAGGAAGGCTGCCATGCAGAACCATAACTTAAGCCAAGCAACATGATTAGTTCCAGGTTTCAGAAGTGTTGAGGGCACAAACATGTTTCATAGCTGAGAGAATGTGTCAGTGCATGTTGGCAGTCTGTGTCCTTCCTTAAAGGGCAGACAGCTAGGCCTTGCATGCAGTTAACTGGGTCAAGTATTAAAATAAGAAGTTGCCTGGTGCTGCTACTATCAGTTCCATTATGGCTGCCATTGTAACGAAGACCTCAGCATTGTCATAGGAACAATAGCATTCTGTGGTTGGAGAAAGGAGAAAACCATGCTTTTCATGCTACACCAAATATCCAGTGGTTAGGAGACTGATGGTGGAGGTGCGTATAAAATGTTTCCATCCTTAGGAGATTGATAGTGGAGGACAGGGGCCAGGGGGAGGGAGTATGGGTTACGCCATAGCTTAGGCGATTGATAGCCCTGGACAGGGGAGTATGGGTGGAGCACTTCCTGCTTGATCTCACTGAGCTGCAAGAAGAGGCATAAGAATATGAGATTTAGGGGTCTTGGTTGAGGTTTTACATACTTTGGTCATGCAGCCTTGCATTTTGTTTTGTTTTGTTTTTTGATCACTCTCTTGAAACACAAGAAATGGTCTAGCAATAAATAAATATAAGGTGCTAGAGAGATGGCTCAGTGGTTAAGAGCACTGGCTTCTCTTCTAGAGGAGAGGGTTCGATTCCCACCACCTACATGACAGCTCACCACTGTCTGTAATGGCAGTTGCAGTGGATTATGTTGTCCCTTTCTGGCCTGCATGAACACTGTATACAGATGGTACACAGACATACATTCAAGCAAAAGGGCCTTATGCATAAGATAAAATAAACTTAAAATAGATAAATACAAATAAAATAAAATAAAATTTCTTCTACAACTGGCTTGGGTCCTAGAATAATCCTGTGGTGGTTTGAATGAGAATGCCATTCGTAAGCTCATATGTTTGAATCCTTGGTCTCTAATTAATGGACCTCTTAGGGATGGATTAGGAGATGCGACTTTGTTGGACAGGGGCTGGGTTTTGAGATTTCAAAAGCTCAACCAGACCCAATCTCCGTCCTCCCCACCCCCACGCCACCCTCTGTTTGTGGATCAGATGTGGATCAGATGTAAATTCTCAGCTATGCTCCAGCACCAGCATGCCTGCTGCCAAGAATCCTGCCATGATGATCAAGAACTAGCCCTCTGATAGTGCAAACAAGCCCCTGACTAAATGCTCCCTTTTATAAGCTGCCATGACTGTGGTGTCTCTTCACAACAATAGAACAGTAACTAATACAAATCATGGGGAGGGCGGGGGGGGGGATATTTTTATGTTACCATACCAATACTCACGAGGAGTTCAGACAGTGAGAGGAGGTCTTGCCATCAGAGCAGCAGGAATGCCCTTTGTCTATTTTCTCAAAAGCAGAGAAGAAACCCCTCTGCTCTTCTTTGGCAATCACATGCTTCCAGTGTAAAGTCTGTGCCTTGGTAATTGCCCATATCTGGCTGCATTTTCCTTTGGTCATTGTTAGACTTTAATGAACAATGTTCAGGCTCCTGAGGGCCCCAGCTGTTTCCTGTGTGCCAACGTTACTAGTCATGGGGTCTAGGTCCTAGCATCAAAATTAAGATTTTTTTTTTTTGTACTCCAGTCCTCCTCTCTAGTCTTGTACAAGATGTACTGGAGATCTTTCATCTAAGGGCATGAGTGGCATCTTCATCTGGGGGCTGGAGAACATCACTCACCTATGAAACAGTGGCAGCTTCGTGGTTGTTGAGGAGTCTAGCGTGTCATTATCGCTAGAGCTAAGGTGTTTCTGTTCTGTATATGGTCAGTGCATCGAGGAAGTAGTTCAATTCGTTTATAAGCAGTATGCTCACATTCTTTTTCTTCTTAGAGGCTTCAGATGTGACTGTTAGGAGGATGTGTGTATATTCAGGGGCTAATAGGAAAGACATGTTTTCCCTTTGTGGGCTCAAGGAGTAGGGGTGGACCACATGGATGCTGAGTTTAAGCTTTAGTAATTCATCATTATTATTATCCATGTGTGATGAGTAGTTGGATGCCCATGACACAGTAACCGCATGGCCGTCAGAGAACAGCTTTGTGGGGTTATTCTTTTCCTCCTATCTTGATATGGGCATCGGAGATCAAACTCAGGTTGCCAAGCTCATGTGGTGTATGCCAGGCTCACGCCATTGTATGTTGGAAGGATATACTTTTTAAAAATAAATTTACAGCGGGTTATAGCTAAGAGATTGCCTTGAGTCTCAGAAGAGATGTTGGACTTTGGATTTTTCAAGTCTTGAGACTGGTAGACCATGGGGGCTTTTGAAGCTGGACTAAATGCATTTTGCATTATGATGTGGCCACAAGCCCGTGGGAGTCTGGAAGTAGAAATGCGGTAGTTTAAATGAGAATGGCCCCCATAGTCTTATATATCTGAGTGCTTGGCCCCCAGTTGATGGAACTGCTTAGGAAGGATTAGATGTGGCCTTGATAGAGTTGTGTCGCTGGAGTGGGCTTTGAGGTGTCAACAGCCCATAGCCATTCCCGGTTAGCTCTCTGTGCCTTGTGTTTTTGGATAAGAACCCAAGTCCTCAGCTACTGCTCCAGAACCATGACTGCCTGCCTGCTCGCATGTCCATAGCTCTAATGGTCTCAGACTCTAACCTCTGGAACTGTAAGCCCCAAATCTTTCTTCTACAAGTTGCTTCTGCCAGAGTATCTTTAATAGCAACAGAAAAGTGTCTTACTCAGCCACTGGGTTTACGAAAGTAGTAATTTCCATGTACATTGTGTGATTCCTAACCATCAAGTACTTAGTAGACTCTAGATGCCTGTTGATTATAGTTTTTTAAATTGGAATTAACAGAAAATCCAACTGAGACTATCTGAAAGAGCAGTTTCCAGCTTCTGTAACTGGGATGTCCAGGGGTGGAGCTGGCTGTCACTTGGTTAGTTCTGGGACTCAACATTAAAATCAGGAATCCAAGTATGTCCCAGACTTCCCTAGGTTCCTTCCTCTTGAGGTCACAGTATGAAGATTTGAAGTAACCAAGTTTCTCCTTTCCTGTGGTTTTTCCTTAAAAGCAGTGTCCATTTCTCTAGAACCCCAGAAACCATCCTGCTGAGTCTCAGAGGCCTACACTTGTCACATGTCCATCTGTACTCTGTGGACTGTACTCTGACTCCATGGGCTTGGCAGGCACAGATTGGCTTGACCTTGGCAAAGGAATGGGGCCACCATTACTGGATCAGAATGACTGGGGTTATATCTGGTCCCCCATCTGTATTACTGCACTATAGTGATGAGAAAAGAAAGTTTTAGACCCCTAATGGCTTTCCTGGTACTTTCCCCCAGTAATCGTCACAAGTAATCTGCTTGAGATATGGATCCAACTGGAGAATTAGATACAGGTATCAGGTAATGGTCAATACTGGTACAATTACTGGGGCAGCTAGACTGGGGTGCTGATATGTTAAACTAATAGATGGTTCACCTAATAATTCACCCCATAAATTAAACCAATGTACACACCTAACTTCAGGGAGAACTTCTGCCTATATGCTTACCTAGCATATAGGAGCAGGGACCAGGACACCTACACTCCCCCAGCCCCAGGAGGGTTCTGTTGTATAAAAAGTCCCTCCTTCTTTCCAGAAGAGTGAAAGACATACTCCTTGCAGAACAGTGAAGGCTTGGAATACAGGGGCAATTCTTTTCCCAGTATCCCAGAAGGTTGACATTTTATATCTGATTTTATAGAAGGCAAGACCATTAGAAATGGTTATGACCACATTTTCTTTTCTCCCAAGTGAGGGCAAATCCTTAGGGTCACAAGAACAAGAGACCTGGATTTGACACCTAAGGAGCTTATACAGAGCCTGGAGAGCCAGGCTAGCCCAAGTGAAAGTGAAGGAAGCAGAGGCTAGACCAGATGGAAGTGAGTGCCAGGGGCTTCTACCGCTGAGAGATGCCCACTTCTCTCTCCTGGCAGTGGAAGGAAACAGTGATGAGCTCGACGAACCCATCAAGGCGGTGTTTGCTGACAAGGCCTTTGTCCAGAGGCACAACCTGATGAGCCTGAACTCCATCAACTGGTCTCGGGTCCTGGTGCAGATGGCACACCACTTCTTCGCGTATTTCCAGTGTACACCGTCCTTGGACACGCACCCCCTGCCCACAGTGGAGGTGGTAGTGCCCACAGGGGCTGGGGGTAACCTTGCAGGTAAGGAGACCTTGGGATGCAAATGGACTTTGCAGAAAGCACCCAGTCTTTCAAGTTGTCTTCTGCCTACAAACATGGAGAGAAAGAAAGTTGTGTTTTGTTCTAAAGAGGACAGAAAACCACCCAGGATGGAACGTTCCAGGGTCCTGAAGCAGAAAGAGATTGAGAGCTCAGTCCTGGGAAGTTTCAGTGCCCTCGCCTGTGGTCTCACAACCCCTAGTAGACAGAACTCAAGGCTCAGCCAGCAAACAGCTCAGGGTCCTTTCCTAAAGTTTGCGCTTGACTCCCAGCTCTACCCACTGCCTGCTGGGGGACACCCACAGTGCCATGGCAGTGTTTTTACTACCCGGGGACCATGAGAGACAGAAAGGGCTCTGACATCAGGACACCGGCCCTGGCTTTGCCCTTGACTAGCTGAATGGTTAAGAGTTCCTCAGACTCAGCCGGGCAGTGGTGGTGCACACCTGTAATCCCAGCACTCTGGGAGGCAGAGGCAGGCGGATTTCTGAGTTCGAGGCCAGCCTGGTCTGCAGAGTGAGCTACAGGACAGCCAGGGCTATACAGAGAAACCCTGTCTAGGAAAAACAAACAAGCAAACAAACAAACAAACAAAGAGTTCCTCAGACTTGAGTCCTCAGCTGATCACGTGCTTGGAGCTGCTTGTGAGAAACAAGTCTGACTGAGGGTGCGCATGAGCTTTGTACCCGGAAAGTGCTGTGGCACCAAACGCACGAACATTCTCAGTCATTAACTGTGCACCAGGTGATGTTTTCTAAGTGCTCTCCCTGGTTAGCGATTTCACGGGACTAGAACAACACAGCTGTCTCCTGTGTACATGGACAATTAGTTCTAGACCCCTGCAGATACCAAAATCTGCAGAGATTCAAGTCCCATATGTAAAATGGCATGGTGTCTGCATATAACCTATGCGCATATACTCATGTACTTTAAATCACCTCTAGATGATATCAAATAATTAATATAATATGCAAATATCTAAATGGCCATTGTGTTTTAAGGGATTATGGCAAGAAATAGTCTCAGTGTGTTTAATACAGGTGCAATTTTTTTTGAGAAGGTCTCACTATGTAATTTAGGCTGCCCTAAGGCCATTAGACTATCCTTGAAAGTCTCCATCCTCCTGCTTCAGCTTCCCAAATGCTGGAAATATAGGTTGTACCACCATACCCTGCTTCAGATAGTTCAGATACCCTGATTCCTGGTCAGTTGACTCTTTAGATGCAGAAGAAGGTTCTGTAGATGTATCCAGGGTCCACCTGTTCTAGTCTTACTGTTTTAGAGTGAGGAACCAGACACAAAGCCAAGCTGGCTTGCCTCTGTTTACACGCTGGTTGGTGGTGGAGCCACGGCGACAGCCCAGGCAGGCTGGTGCCTACATCTTTCCCATCTCTCTAGGAGACAACGGTGTTAGGGTCTCTGGTAGCTCTGTCCCTGCCGTTGCTTCTCAAGGCCCCAGGGATAGAGTGGGCGAGATGACAAAAGCATCTGAGTGGTGAGGAGACTCCTTGACTTCTTATAGGAAGATAAGGCGACAGTGTGCTGGCAGCTAGGCCAGGAAGGCTGCAATCCTCACTGCTCAGAGGGTGACACCAAGTGTGCTTCCCTTGCATGTCACCTTCCAGCTAGCGATGCCACCTATAGCCCTTCATAGCACCTGGCACAAATAAACACGTGGGCAGGACCTGCGGACAGCATTCCCATCTGGGATTTCTCCATAAGGACATCTTTGACCTTAAGGCTTTGGGTCCTCCTGAGCTTCCATTTTTCCTCATCTCTGAAGAACATCATAATGCTTCCATGAAAATCAACTGACACAAGAGTGTGAGTGGGCTTTCCAAAATTAAGTGCGATGTTGATAAAGGTAGGGGCCTAAAACTCAGTAGGCAAGGCATTTGCCACACAAATCTGAGGACCTGAGTTTAGATCCTTAGAGCGCACACAGCTAGATGTGGTAGTGCATATCTGTAATCTCAGTGTTCCAACTGCAAGATGGCAGAGCCAGGAGAGGCCCTAGAAGCTGGGGGTCACTAGCCTTGCATGTCAGCAGTGAGCAGCAGGCATCTTCCTGAAACAGACTGGACCTTGCCACTGGTAGGATTTGGGCAAGGTAATTCGGCTCTTAGCACCTTCAAGATGCTAGGGGTTGACTCACAAAACTTTACATATATGTTAGTCCCTGACTAACTAGGCAGGTGACTGAAACAGAGCAGGGCACAGCGACCGTCCCACTTCTCTTCCTCTTCTCTCCTCCCGTGTCCCTCTTCCCATTCTCATTTTCACATAGCAAAATGTTTATCTGTTTTTATTAAACTCACACTTTAAAAAAAATCTTTGTTTTTATCCAAAAATCCCTTTGCCTTCCTGTGTTCCGAAGCTGGGTGCATTGCTCAGAAGATGGGCCTGCCAATCTCTCTGGTTGTGGCAGTGAACCGCAATGACATCATTCACAGGACTGTCCAGAAGGGAGACTTCTCTCTGTGTGAGGTTGTCAGAACAACCCTGGCATCTGCCATGGACATTCAGGTGGGCCTCCGGGGAGAAGAGCAGATCTGACCGACTGCTGGTGGGGCAGGACTGGATAAGGGTTGGGATGACGGTGCCCAGGATTCTGCCTCTCCATCCAGGTGCCCTACAACATGGAGAGGATCTTCTGGCTCCTCTCTGGCTCTGACAGCCAGACAACAAGGGCCCTCATGGAGCAGTTTGAAAGAACCCAAAGTCTGCACCTACCCAAGGACCTACATAGCAAGGTTGGTCATTTGCCACACCCTAAGGGACTGGGGGTGGGGGTCTCTGCAATCTCCACAGCCATCGGAGTGACCTCCGAGAGAAGCAAGAAGCAAGTTTTGTTCAACAGGACTCAGTAGGTAGTGTTGGTTAAGACTTCTAGAGTCTGATCTCTAGTGGTTGATTTTAGGCATGTTAAGCACAGCACAACGTGGTAAACATTATTCTTGTGATGATTAACTCAGTCCTGTGTGCACAACAAAGCATATATAAATCTCTTTGAGGAATAAAGTAAGCTACATACAGATCGGACCTAACTACATCGAAATCCATTGTAAAGTCCATGAAGATTGGCTCTTTAGGTTGACTGATAAGGGTCTGGGAGAGGGGCCGATGCCAGAAAAGTCTCTCCCACACAGAATAAAGGTCGCCAGGCTAGTAACCAAGTCTACAAGTCTATATCCAGCCTTCCAGGAAGACGGCAGTTGTTGCAGGAAACAACACCGTGTGCTTAACATCCCAGGTTCCCCTAGTGCTTACCCGTGATCACAGAAGACCTCTGTTCCTCCTGCAGCATCTTGTGGAGGAAGGAAGGGGCACAGCCACAGGGCAGACTTGGGGTTTGGAAACCTGAGAGAGGGAAGGGGACACCCGGTTTGGGGGCATCATCTGTGAGCCAGGAACATTCACGGGTACCACTGACTGAGTGAGGAGAGTCCGTTGTGAGATGCTGAGCTAGTTTTTATAACTGCAGTGCCTCTGTTTCCTCATCTGTAGAGGGAGGTTGATAAGAACCCCTGTCTCATAAGGTTGCTGTCAAATCTGGGTAAAAAGATAAATGTAGGCACTTTACATACTGCTGGAAATGTACAGCTCCATACAGGTACTATGTCTATGTACCTCATTTATTATTGTTGTTAATTTCCAATAATAGCAGCACCAGTGCAAGGACAAAGCCACTCTGCCCTTCCAGTACAGACAGAAACCATAGCCACTGCTGACCTTTACCTCCCTCCTGTGTCCTTGCCGCTGTCTCTTTTAGAGAAGGAGAAACTTTATTTAGTTAATAAATAAGTTTTATTTGTTTTAGGAAACTAGTTAGAAAGTATTGCCTGGTGGCCATTCACTGAGAACCTGGAGGTGGGTCTGGCCAGAGTCCATCTTCCTGGCCAGTATTTAATTAAAGCTTACTTCAAGGGGGGGCAGGGGCCTGGAGAAATGACTCAGCGGTTAAGAGCACTGGCTGCTTTTCCAGATGTCCCAGCCATGACCTTCTATAATGAGATCTGACGCGCTCTTCTGGCCTGCAGACATACATGCAATACTCACCTGGATAGGTAGGTAGGTAGGTAGATAGATAGATAGATAGATAGATAGATAGATAGATAGAGTTCTAGAATGTGCTCCTTCTTGGTTTCACAGTCTGACTTTATCTCAGTGTCTTCCACTTGAAGAGAATCTTTATTTACCACCTTAGTCTACCCATTTCCTTTACCTTAGTGCCTTACATGACATAATTGGCCATGGTTAGTGTCCTCCTGAGGGGTTCTTCTCAAAACCAGACACTGATATCTGGGCTGAGCTATTCCCTTGAAGACCAGAATGGGACTTCTCTCTTTTAGAATCTATACTCCTTTAAAAAAAAAAAGCTTTTCATTGCTTTTATTCAATGTGTATAAGTGTTTGCTTGTTTGTGTGCACTACATGCATGCAGTGCCTGTGGAGTCTAGGAGAGGGCATCAGATCTCTCTAGAAATGGGAGTTACACATGGTTACCACCACGTGGGTGCTGAAAACCAAACCTGAGTCCTCTACAAGAGCAGCAAGTGCTCCGAGGAGCCGAGCCGTCGCTTCAGCCTTCTGCTGCCCTTGACAAAGCCGAGCATTACTTAGTTTGGCCCACAGTGTGCGCAGACAGCAACATTCCTTCCTCTTATATAAGTGATGCCCTCCATTAAAACTGGACACCGTATCCCCCGTTTCTTCATTTTCTCCCCCACTCTACTCTAAGGACACTGTATGTGCTGGGAGGGCATTCATTAATTCACCCATCAGCCCATTCATTTATTCATTCTTCCATTCCCTCATGGGGATGGAACATAATAACTCATGTTATCATCTCTCTGCTGTGGTTCAAGAACTATGTTAGGCGCTGGAAATACAGAGGGAAAATACAGCTATCACACTGAGGGACGCATCAAGGGGGTAGAGCACATGCTCAGTATGCATTTGGCCTTATATCAATCCTCAGAACTGGGGAAACGAGGAATAAGAGGCAGGGAAGAAGAAGAGGAGGAAGAGGAGGAGGAAAAAAGTGTTGGCTGCTATCTCTGACCCTAACCAGGAATAGCTGTATAAACAGTCTATCATCCATGTGGCCTCTGATGCCATTAAGTACATGCAGGGTGCTTGCTTGCTATGTGGTAAGCGTTCAGAACCAACCACGCCCAGGGAGCACTGGGAAGGGAGTCTTCCTCTGTCTGTGAGTACTAGGTTTCCCAGGGGAGGTGCTCCTAAGCAGGGTAGGAGCTGACAAGGTAGTTTTCACACTAGAAACGTTTGGACACTCATGACTTGATTCAGGCTGTAGAACAGGACTGTGCGCTAATTCACTTCATCTGCTAAATAGGTCTAGATGTACCCAAAACTTCTACAGACCCCTCTGCTATGTAGGCTCACAACTGTAATGGGCTCAAAACTCATAAACTGGTTTTACTGTGAGTTCCTGGTGTGGGTGTGGCTGTGTATGTAGCAGGGGTCTAGTCCTTCTTCTGTGATTCACCAATTCCAACATCCACCCCCGCCCCATGTCCTTTCAGCTTTCAGAGGCAGTGACATCTGAGTCGGCATCTGACGAAGCCATCACCCAGACCATGGCCCGCTGCTGGAAGGAGAACCAGTACCTGCTGTGTCCCCACTCGGCCACAGCGGTGAACTACCATTACCAGCAGACTGACAGTGGGAAGTCCAGGTACCAGCAGTGCACTCTGGGGCATTGGGGGCAAGCCTCTTCTCCAAGCAGGGCATGCAAGACTAAGGATAGTGACATCAGTAGGCATGGTGGGCCCTGTACCCAAGAACTAGAGATCTGCTTAGAAGAGGTGTGAACTATATCCCAGGTCGTGAAGGGGATGATGGCTGAGCTGGGTCTTTGTTGGGATACTCTGAAGGTTTATTATGTAGGTCAGTTCAAGGTATTAATCATGTCTTTGTCTCTCTCTGCTCTGCTCTACCTGTCCCTAACCTCCCCCCTGGTCCTCCTTCCTCTGACTTCTCCTTCCCCATCTTTATGCCTGTTCTCTCCTGTCCTGCCCCATCCCCAACAGCATCCCCCGGTGCTGCCTGGCCCCTGCCTCAGCAGTCAAATTCCCAGAAGCAGTCCAGGCGGCTGGTCTGACTCCCGAGACCTCCGCAGAGATCCTGGCCCTGGAGAACAAGGAGGCGCGCTGTAGCCCAATGCGGAGAGGAGACGACTGGACGCAGATGCTGCGGAACACAATTGAGGGCCTGTCCCGGCGCTGGGAAGGTTGTGTAGTGAACCCCTCACAATAGCTCCCAGGGATGGCTGGGACAAGATGGCTCAGGATTTAAGAACTCTTGGTGTTCTTCCAGGGGACCCAAGTTTAGTTCCCAGTGCCCATGTCAGGTGGCTCACAACCATCTATAACTTCAGCTGTAGGGTTTTTGACACCTCTGTAGGCAATGCACTCAAACACAGATACACATTTTGTTGTGGGGAAATATTAAAAAAACAAAAATAAACGAGCCCGCCAACTCTCCACGGTGATGGACTATGCTCCTGCGCTCCTGCCGGCCACCGACTCCCCCCCACGCCAGACCAAAGAGCTCCTGCCGGGCCAATTCTCCAGCAGGGGCCCTTGAGCTCCTCTCGGTACCATGCAGCACCCATGCACCCCACGGTCAGCCATCTCAACCCCTAATTACCCGGTCGAATCATGACTCTTAAAGCTTAATTAACCAGTCAGATTTATATATCAACAAAATCACAATTTACAAGATGCTAATACAGTAATTTCAGAGCCAATTGATAATGATATAAGCTTTATATTTCCAGCCTTGGGAAATCATATCTACTTGTGGCTGGAAATCTCCAGGCAGGTACCCCTCAGCAGCCATCTCCTCTCTCCTGACTCTCAGCTCCGCCTCCCTTTTCCCTGTCCAATCACAGGCCTCCCACTGCCCTAATGTGATTGGACAGGGAAAATCCTGCAACACATACAATATGTTGATTAACAGTAATAAAGCTAAGTTTGTTTGTTTGTTTGTTTTAAGTTTCTTGTTCTAGCTGAATGTGGTAGCACATGTCTTTAATTCCAGCATTCAGGAGGAAGAGACAGGCAGGACTCTAAGAGTTCTAGTCCAGCCTTGTCTATATGGAAAGTTCCGTGGTATATTTGTGTCTTTAAAAATATGTGTATTCTTGACCCAAGGAGATGTGTCCCTGCTCCTGGGAAAGCTACTGCAGCCCTTTCCTGGGAATCTGCCCTTTGCCTTTATTCTGTGGGGGGTAGAGTGCCAGGGTAGAGGGCGGCTGATGTGGAAAGATTCAGCAGTATAACTGCTTAATGTGCAAGTTTCAGGGGCTTCACATGGTGAGCCTTTTGGACACGGGGTCAACTTCAGGTCAAAGGGGTCAGAATCCCAGACCTGTAACACGAGGCTGCTCACCTCCGTACTGCTCTGGGTCCTAGGATCTCTGGCTCTGTTTATTCAACCACCAAACCAAATTCAGAGTCTTGGCCCTCCTTGACAGATGCTTTCAACCTGCGGAAGCGTTGGGAACGTTCCTCTGAACGGCTCTTGGGCAGATCAGAGCTGTAGGTTGAACGCAGACCCATTGGCCTCCGAGAGGTGATGCTGAGGCCTGGGCCACCTCCACCTGCTGCAGCAGGTTGGCTCAGCAGAGCAGGCGGGGAGCGAGGAGCCAGTGCTGGGGGTGTGGGTAGAAGGTGATCACTAAACTGGAGGTCGTGCGAGGCAGAAAGTCATGGTGGCATCACTGTACCAACCAGGCCGGCTAGCTTTTCAGTTATTTACGTTACTGGATTCAGATCTTATGGGCAGCGGGAGAGATTTCAGGCAAATGCAGGCCCACAAATAGCAGTAGCAATCCCCATGCCCTGGATAGTGAACCTCCCTCTAGACAGACAGAGATAGAAGTGAGCAGAGACATTTTTTTTTCGGCACTAGAGGATGCTACTGCTCCACCCTGTGGCTGCTCTGACCTCATCTACCTGAGCCTCAAGAGCTTCCTCACTCAAAGGTCTGAGAATGCAGGCTGTCCAGGACCAGTCTGGTTGGTGTGTCCCATCAGAACATTCCAGATCCACATGTCTCTAGTCTGAGGGAGAGACTGGAGAGAGCTCACTGCTAGAAAAATAGCCACTGAGAACCAGTGTTCAGGAGGGAAGAGTTAGGGGTGCCGGACCTACTGTGTGTGTGTGTGTGTGTGTGTGTGTGTGTGTGTGTGTTGGGGGTAAGGATGGTAGGACCATGCTAAAGGAGTTAATAGTGACTTCTCATAGGCAACAGCACATCGCAGTTTCTGGAATACTACCATCCTCAGTGTCAGACACATGGAACCACTAGGAGCCACTTACCTATTGAGTGTGACAGACTCAATGCTCAGGGGCCACCATACTGCTTGGGACCTATGAACGTGTCTTAATATCATTTTGCATTTGTGCATGTGTTGCTGGAGACACGGTCTGTTGTTCACTGCTGCCTAGGGCAGACCAGACGGCCTGAAGACTTCCCGGCATCCCTTGTCAGTTCTTCCCATCTTGCTGCAAGAGTGCTGGGAGTGCGCACTGCCTCATCTGACCTGTCATGGGGTCTGGAGATCCAAATTTAGGTTCTCAGGCTTGCCAAGCAAGTACTTCACCCACTGAGTCATCTCCCCAGCCCTTTAGCTTTTGTAAAACAACAACAACAACAACAACAACAACAACAACACACTCCTGACCTCGTTCTTCAGTGACAGGGTCCTGAGAGAGAGGGCCAGGATATTAGAAGATAAAGAAGGTAATAATGTTTGTGAGCAGGAGGTCTTGCACAAACTATGCCTTATGCCAAGCAAGCTTATTAAAAAAGTACAGCAGCCTATGTACTATTTACAGAGGAGAAATGGGACAGTCAGCAGAAACTGTAATATGGTGGGGCAAAGTCAGCCTGAGGCTTATCAAGCAACATTAGACACGGGGAGCACAGGTGTCTCAAGAACAGTGCAGGCTGAGGGCACGGCAGTCTCGGGACTGATAACTCCCAGTCTTGTCAGCTGGGTGGCGGGGCTGGGGGAGGTGGGGGGGTTTGGGGGAGGAAGTTTTCAGGAACGGAAGCTAACTCCTTTGAGGCCCAGGTCTCAGCCACAGACTGGCCTTGCCAAGGCAGCTCCTGAGCAAGGACACAAAACTAGATTCCTTTTGTCTTTCCATCGGGGCCTCTGAGAAAGCCCTGGATCAGTCTGGCCCTCAGCACAGTCCATCTTGGAACACCGGACAATTGTTTGGCAGTTTTCAAATACTTTTATAGCGCAAGGGCCCTCTGGGGGCCAGGGAGGTGGTTCAGCAGGCGAAGCCCTTGTGCACATGTCTGGTCATCTGAGTTTGGTCCCCAGAATGCACATAAAGGTGGAAGGAGAGAATCTACTCACATCATATGCATGCAATAATAATACATACAAGTAAACAAATTTTAAAATGTCATAGAGTGTTCTTGATAGCAGCTACAATGTGTCCTTGGCTACTTTAAAGAAATTAACCCATAGGATCCTGATAACAGTGTGGCAAGTCCATTTTACAAAGGAGCCAGCTGGGGCTCTGGGCGGGGTTGGCTTTGAGTTCTGCGTGGAGTGTTCACTGAAGCTCCTCTGGAGAGCCTGTGGGATTCCCTTGAGTTTCCAGCCTCCTCCTATTCTCCACTCCTCTCCCCCCATCCCATTCTTTGTCCCTGGTCCCCTCATCCATCTTTGTTATGTGTGAGAACCTGGCTGTGCTTTCCCAGAAGGCCCACCTCCTAATAGTACCACTCTCTACGGGCCAAGCAATGAAACACACAAGTCTATGGGGGCCAAACCTATTCAAGCCACCACAGATTCCATACCCCAGATCAGGGAGAGGTTAAACATTGAAGCCACATGGTTTATAATATGCCATTATGCCAGTCACCACACACACACACACACACACACACACACACACACACACACCACATATCAATGTACTAATTAACAGAAAAATCCTAATCAGATTAGATGAGGAGCAGGTTGCAATCTTTCTTAAGTCACAAGTCTGCCGGTAGCAGAAGCACAGAGCGACCATTTTGTCTGTGTGCGTCTCAGTTTCCTCTGCTGAAGACAGAATACTTTTGTGCAGGTTTGCTTTGAGGGTTCTCTGAAATAACAGAACCTTTCTAAGTGCCACACAAACCCACCTTCCTACTAACACAAAGAGAGCCCCCAACAATCCAGGACTTTGAAGTTACCTTGTGGTTTTTACTAATTATTTTGTCAGCCTTATGCTGACTGAGAGACTGCCTGGCCCTTGTGGATTAATTCTCCCCAGGTTCTGCTCCAGCCCATTGCTGGTGTCACTCCTAAGCTGAGGTAGAGGTGACCTGGCCTGGATGATGTGCCCTAATCACAGGGTCTGCTTAGGGAGTCTGGGGGCTGAGTGTCTCAGATTAGTGTTGCTAGCCCACTAAGCCTTGATAGTTTGCAAAGATGAGCTGAGTTCTTTATAAAAGAACCTCCCAGGCATGGTTCCCTGATGGCTTCAGGGAGCCAATGAGCAGGTACTGTTAGGGACACCATTTTATAACATGGTGTTATAAATATACTCATTTTGTGTGTGTCTGCGTATGTGAGTACAAGCCACGACGGACATGTGGGGGGTCAAAGGACAACTTGTGGGAGTTGCTTTCCTCCTTCCACCACGTGAGTCCAGTGCATGGGCCGGTTTTGTGTCAACTTGACACAACCTAGAGTCATCAGAGAAGGAGGAGCGTCAGTGGAGGAAATGCCTCCGTGAGGTTCCGCTATAACATCAGTAGGGGAGGGCCAAGCTCACGGTTGGTGGTGCCACCCGTGGGCTGATGGGGCTGTGTTCTGTAAGAAAGCAGGCTGAAGCCGGGCGGTGGTGGCGCCCGCCTGTAATCCCAGCACTCTGGGAGGCAGAGGCAGGCGTATTTCTGAGTTCGAGGCCAGCCTGGTCTACAGAGTGAGTTCCAGGACACCCAAAGCTACACAGAGAAACCCTGTCTCAAAAAAACCAAAATAAAAAAACAAAAAACCAACAAAACAAAACAAAACAAAAAAACAAAAACAAAAACAAAAAATAAAAGCAGGCTGAGCAAGTCAGAGGAAGCAAGCCAGTAAGCAGACCCCCCTCCGAGGCCTCGGCATCAGCCCCTGCCTCCAGGATCCTGCCCTGTCTGAGTTCCTGTCTTGACTTCTTCAGTGATGGACTACAGTGTGGAAATACAAGCCAAGAAGCCCTTTCCTCCCCATCTTGCTTTTGGGTCATGGTGTTTTGTTGCAGCCATAGAAACCCTGGCTAAGTGGTCCAGGGAATGATAGTGGCCCCCATAAAGTCACAGATTTGAATACTTGGTCACTAGGGAGTGACTGTATTTGAAATGATCAGGAGATGTGATCTTGGTAAAAGAAATGGGTCACTGGGGGTGGGCTTTGAGGTCTCAAGGGCCTAAGGCAGGCCCAGTCTTTGTCTGTCTGTCTGTCTGTCTGTCTGTCTGTCTGTCTGTCTCTCCCTCCCTCCCTCCTTGCTACCTGTGAACCTAGATGTAGAACCTAGGTCAGATGCCTCTCCAGCACCATGTTGGCCCCCATGGCAGTGGACTCAACCTTTGGAACTCTAAGCCAGCTCCTCGTGCTCACGCTGCCTCCCCACAGCATGGGATACGGGTAACTGGGCTTGGTAACTAGTGCCTTTACCCACTGTCTCAACAGCCCAGGAAGCTCTTTTTAGAGATGAATAAATGAAACTTAGGAGGGGATGCAAGGAGGTCCTTCAGGTCTGAAAATCTCCAGTCTCCTTCAAATCAGGGGGCGTGGTGGCCTGAGGATCAGAGCAGGGCAATCTGGAGCCTGAGGGTGGGAGGTGATGGCCCATCCTTAGGGATGGACACTGCCCCGGGGAGGGTCGGAGAGCAGAGTCCTTTGCCCTGGCTCAGGCTCCGAGTGGAGCGGGTCTCACGGTGGCAGTGGCTGGAGTGGGCGTGCGCTCCGTGAAATGGGCGCTGCCGTCAGAAAGGAGCAACAGTGGTTCTGCGAGGTTTTCAGCTGCAGGCAGGCTTTTCTGCAGAAAGGCGAGCTGTTGGTTTAAGGAAGAGGTGAGTGAGGTCTTGGGAACCTTTGTTGACTTTTCCCGGGTAAAATAAATATGGAATGAGCAACCGAGGGAGGGCAGTGCGACTCACCTCCCCGGGAAGAGGACAGAGCCAACCCCCATGCCTAGAGATAGTTATTCCTATCCAAGAGCTATCTTCCTTCTTTCCAGATCTGTCTTTTGCACTCTGCCCATCAGGCCTCCACTCTATAGCCTGTGTTCTCACAGGTACCCAGGGCTCAGCCAAGGCTCAGAGACAGAGGCGTGACTTCCTACTACACACTAGGCAGAGCTGGGTACCTAGAGAGAAGCAGGAAAAGATGTGGCTGGAGCTCTCTCTCTCTCTCTCTCTCTCTCTCTCTCTCTCTCTCTGCGTGTGCGTGCGTGTGTGTGTGTGTGTGTGTGTGTGTGTGTTCACAGGCTCTCAGGTAGCTCAGGATGGCCTTGAACTTAATATATGGCCAAGGATGATCTTAAACTCATAAATCTTTTGCCACCATCTCTTTAGGATTGCAGCCAGGTTTATGCAGTCCTGGAGATCCAATGGGTTCTATTAAAGCCGGGCAAGAATTCGATCAACTCTACCAACAGAACTGCATCCCACCCACCAACTTAGGTAGCAGCGTGAAAGCTGTATAAACCAGTCCAGGAGCTGCCCAAGGCTGTCAGCAATGGTTCTCCGGGGAAGATGCCCTAGCAGCCTGTTGGCATAATCTCTTTGTGCACGGTGTAAAGATTGTCTTTGAATTAGTCAAATGTTGCTTTCAGTACCAGCAGAGTGCTGAGTCCTGTCTGGACTTCGGCATTGTTATTTTTATGAAGCATCACCCGTCTCATCTTCTCCATCGCCTTCTGATTGGTTTAATAGAGAGCTGATCAGCCAATTAGAGGGACAGAAAAGACTAGGGCAAGACTTCCCATCCCAGTGTGTGTGTGTGTGTGTGTGTGTGTGTGTGTGTAGGGGGGGTGTTGGTACTCTGTTCAAGCTCCACCCCACAGTTACCTGGCAATAGCCAGGTATGCCTCGCCCCACATGCCTGGCCCACCATAAGAGGGGCTGCCTGCCCCCTCCTCTCTCTCTTTCCCCGCTCTTTCCCCTCTCTCTTCTCATCCTCTCACCTCTCTGCCCCTCTTGGGCTCCCCTCCCCCCTCTCTCCATGTGGTCATGGCCAGCCTCTCTCTATTCTCTCTCTCTCTCTCTCTCCCTCTCTCTCTCTCTCTTTCTTTCTTTCTCTCTCTCTCTCTCTCCTACTCTCATCCTATTCTCTAAATAAACTCTATTCTATACCATGTTGGTGTGTATGTGTGGTCCTTCAGGGGGAGGCGATGCCTAGGCATGGACCCGCTTTCTCTCTTTTAAATCCCATCAATGGTGCCGAAACCCGGGAACATCAACAACCCCATTAATAAAGAAACCATCATTTGGTGCCGTGACTTGGGTGAGAAACTGCGAGGTTTGTGGTAAGCACTTTTTCCCTTACTTGCAAGCAGCTTCTTTCTGTTTGCCTGAAAAATCCTTCCTTCCCCTTTCCCTCCTCTGCGGATGCTAATTGCTGTTTGTCTGTCTCCTCCTAGTACCCCCATTCTGTTTCCCGAGCCCTGATCCTGCACGGCCTGAAAAATCTTTCCTTTCCCCCCCCAGCTCCATTCTGTTTGTACTTCAAGCCTCACCGCTTCTGACCAGTGAGCAAGCTGCCCTAGCCCCTCCCACTATCTCCCGGTCCCAGAGCTCAGCCACTGCGTCATTGCTAGGATACTTCCTTCTTCCTCTGCGGGCAAAAAAGTCCCGAGCTGCGCAAATTCTGCTCTGCAGCTGAGCTTGGGCTGGGGCCTACTTGTCGCCACCATGTGCTCGCGGTTTCCTTCCCCCGCCGCAGCCCACGGCTGCCGCACACGCGGTCACTACGCCAGCCCCAAGCATGGTGTCCCGCAGCGGCTGCCGCACGCCCCGCCCTCTATAACTTTCCCAGCTCCACACGTGCCTCCACGCGCACTCGCAGCCATGGTTCCATGCGCTTGCGGTTTCCTTCCCCCCTTTCCTGCCGCTGCCGCTGCCGCACGCGTGATCGCCACCTCCAGACCCAAGCGCGGTGCCCGGCAGAGGCTGCCGCACGCCCCGCCCTCCATAACTTTCCCAGCTCCGCGTGTGCGCCCCCGCGCACACTCGCAGCCACGGTAGCTCGCGGTCACCAGCGCTCTACACTGAGCTGCCCAGCTCGCGCGGCGCTGCCACCTCCTGCTCCCGCAGGGACGTGGACTCGCGGCTGCGGGCCGCGATCCAGCACAGGTCTCACTGAGGCTGCGGGCCCCACAACCAGCTCTACCTCACGCTCCTACAGGCAGATGCTTGTCATTGCTTAGATGTCCCATTTCTAGTTTCCCAATCTTTAGTCTTCAGATGACACTCACTCGTATTAGGACGATTAGCCTTTGGGTTTCCCCCACTGGGAAGTGTTCAAAACTGCTGTGGAAGTCCTGGCCAGACAAACACTTTCCCTTCCACGTTCTATGAACGTGTGGACGCTCCTAGGAATTCTCGCGACGGCCAGGGTTCTTAGCCTAAGCGGGCAGCGGTATTAGCATATTTTCCCAGGACGCTGGGATAATATTCAATACCTTCTTACCCACCCAATGGTCAATGATCTGTCTTCGACGGTACCTCCAGGCACTCCACTGGGATGCCTCCTGGAGAATCTCAAGTCTCTAAAATTAGCCTCCAATTTGAGGCTATCAATGTTAACAAAACCTCTATAATAAGGTCTGGATTGCTTCTCATCAACTCCAATGGACTATTGCTTGTCTTCGACCGTAAATTAACAGTCTGGTAAATGATAAAGGACCTAAGCCTCACCTATCTATGTTCCCACTACCTCTTAGCTTGTTCGTTCCCATAGCCTGCATAAAGCCTAAATCCGAGTAGACAAACTCATTTTCTGTCACCACGGTTTAATCCATTGCTGCCAGCTTTCTTTCTTAATCTGATCCTAGCCTCTTTACTAATAAAGCAACATACTTTACCTATGCAACCTGTCAAAGCTACTTAAGATTCTCATTTCCTATCCTCTCTTGACTATTGCTCTCCCCTCTCATGTTCAATCTTGTCAGAAGTTTGCTATTAAGTTTAAGACAGACAGAATTCCCAAAGGCCTGACAGCTTCTCCATGAGGTCTCAGAAGATGTGGACACCGCTACCAGATGCTGCCTAAGAAAGTACAGTGGACACCACCGCTACTAGATGCTGCCCCCAAAAGGAGTGCAGTGGACAAGACCAGATACCTTGAGTCAAATGACTTAGCTAAACAAAAGTAAGCCATTTCTCATCTCATGGGTATCCATTCCACAGAAGAAAGCCCTGCGTCTTCTGCGCTTCAAAGCCAGGCTGACAGCCAAAGCCGCCATGGAGACCAGAAGACCACAAAGAACTGCTGGCTACTGGAATCTGTCACCTTTTAATAATATAATTGCTAAGTTATTGCTTATTCCTCAGACTTCTGACTACATTGACCACTAGACAATTTTCTCCTTACTTAAACTCTATTCCCATTGAATACTTCATATTTCCTCTTCTTGCTCTGTTATTGCTTATTCCTCAGACTTCTGACTACAGCTATCTCCTTACCTAAACTCTATTTCCATTATATACTTCATATTTCCTCTTCTTGCTCTGTCACTGTCCTAACATCTGAGTTCCTATAGATTTGCCTAACTCTAATAATAAATATTCCACTATGCGATCCAACTTTCAATCCTATTCCTTCTGATTCCTTCTCCTCCACAAAAGGCATATCTTAAAGACTGTTCATGTGGTTAACTCATGTTGTTATCTCTTTAATAAACTTGTTAGCTACAGGAACCTACCCAGATCTACTGCTCATAGAGCAAATAGGCTCCATCCAGATAAGTACATCTACCCAAGTTCCCACTTACTACCTAATCCAAAGGGTGGGACTCCTCTGGGTTTCAATTGTACATCTCAAGGAGAATTTTTCCTTTCTCCCAGTTGTACTTATTCCCCACTTATTCCCTACCTATACTAATGTGTTTCAATATCTTGTCAAGTCCAGGCCCTTGCCACATCCAGGACAGCTCCAGAGAAGCAACCTTCAGATGCTCCAATCTCCTCAGCTTCTCTAGACAGACAGCTTCTACTGGACCTGTTCTGACCTATCCTCAGATGGCTCCACAGACCCTGGACAACAAGAAAGCCTATTCTCCTGAGACTGGACAACCATCCCCCATACCCCTTTTCTCTAGGTTCCCCAGAGACACGTCGCCCCCAATGTCAGCATGAAGCAGCCAGATGTCACCACGACGACCCTATTCCTGCTTCGCCATCACCTCTTTTTATTTTTTTTCTTTTTAATTAAACAAATACTGGGGAATGTTGGTACTCTGTTCAAGTTCCACCCCACAGTTACCTGGCAATAGCCAGGTATGCCCTGCCCCACATGCCTGGCCCACTATAAGAGGGGCTGCCTGCCCCCTCCTCTTTCTCTTTCCCCGATCTTTCCCCTCTCTCTTCTCATCCTCTCACCTCTCTGCCCCTCTTGGGCTCCCCTCCCCCGTCTCTCCATGTGGTCATGGCTGGCCTCTCTCTATTCTCTCTCTCTCTCTCTCTCTCTCCCTCTCTCTCTACTACTACTACTACTACTACTCTCATCCTATTCTCTAAATAAACTCTATTCTATACCATGTTGGTGTGTATGTGTGGTCCTTCAGGGGGAGGCGATGCCTAGGCATGGACCCGCTTAGGTACCCCCTTCCCCCACATCGCCATGCCATACTCACTAACACCCTTTCTCTCTTTTAAATCCCATCGGGGGGTCCTGGGAAACCAGGGTGGAGAGGGAGAGAAGAGGTAGAGAGATCATGTGGATTGGCCAGGAGGATTCACCATGAGGTCTCCATGAGAAAGCGGCCATGAGGACACACATGGACCAGAACAAGCCAGAGTGAGACTCAGGTAAAGGTAATGGACCACGGAGCTGGGAAACGGACAGCCTAGAGGGCTAGAGTAGCAGAAGCTGCGTCTTAGGCTCGCCGCTTGCTAATGCAAACACCAGGTCTCTGTATCTTTTATTTGGGTGCTGAAATGGGCTAGAGCTGGCGTAGAAGCACCCTGCAGTTATTTGGGAGCGGGTGGGGCAGAAGAACACCCCCTCCCCGGATTACCTTTACAGCAGCCTCCCTTTGGTGTCCCTAATCTCTGCTGCAGTGATTGGTTCTGCTCACAGAGCATGCGCTCTGCCCTGTAAGCTTTCTTCAAAGGCCATTATAGAATATACCCTGAGGCCAGGACCTGGCCCCAAATGTGGCCTTCTCTAAGAATGTGTGACTGGAGCCAGTCTGGTAGGAGGGGCTGCAGAACCGAGACTGTTGTACAGGAGAGACTATCAGTGTGAGGAGAAGGCCGAGCTGGTCTCACAGAACGCGGTACCAAGGAGATCCTCCTGGGTCCTAGCCTACCTTCCCCTGTTCAATGACTTGGACATTGTAGTGATTTGATATAAATCAAAAATCCAGCCAGATCAGTGGTGGGCACATGCCTTTAATCCTGGCACTCGGGAGACAGGCTGGCGAATCTCTGCGTTGGAGGCCAGCCTTGTCTACAGAGCCAGTTCCAGGACAGTGGTGGCTACACAGAGAAACCCTGTATCAAAAACACAAACAAAGAAAACAAAGTAAAATCCAGTTTGGGCACCAGACTGGGACTACTGCTATGGACAGAAAGAAGACTGCAGTTAAGGAATTGGCCATCTGCCTTCTAAACGGACGCTGGGTAGTAATTAAGCAAGGCCAAGGCCCTGTAGCAGGTGCAGTGTCAAGAATTAAAGCAGAGTTTGGGTCCTTCAGATAGAGGTAAAACTGAGCACCTCCTCAGTTAGCTTGGCTGCTAGGGACACCTATGGAGGGTCACCTCTCCCTCATCTCTCAGGGATCGTGTTGCTTGTAAAACAGATTCAGTATCACTGGTTCAGACCCAGCTGCGTGTAAGCAACCCAGCAAAGCAAAGATGAGCTGTCTCTGGCTCCCTCCGGGAAAATAAGCCCTCCAAATCCACTGGAAAGCCCTGGCAATGATTCTCACAGCCAGCAGAGAGCAGCAGAACACACCCAAAGTCCTCCATCTAAAGTAGGTGGGCCTGACCAGTCCAAACCACACACTTGCCATCATCACTCATGGGCAAACCACCTGTCCGACTTCGATTTCTGGAGGCTGGGGACCCTGGAGGTTGGAGAATCGAACCCAGGACCTTGCACAAGCTAGGCAGGTGCTCCACTACTGAGTAACACCCCGGGCTTGGCCCAGAGGACGAACTCAGGTGCCGTTCAGCAAGTGCTGCCCTTTATTTTATTTTGTAGTTTTTTTTTTTTTAGACAGTCTCTTTCATTGTCCTGGAGCTCTCGAAGCAGCAAAGCTGGTTAGTCAGCAAGTCCTGGATTCCGTCAAAAATAACTTTAATTTTAAAAAATGTACTGCATTCTTAACTTATTATTGGTGCCTCTCTCCTTTTTAAAAGTTCACAGATGTCTCCCGTGTGTGTCTGAGATTTCTGAGAGCGCCACAGTAGCTGGAGGCGGGGAGGCCCAGTGCGCAGGCCCAGGGAAGGAGTCAGGTGTCCGGTTCGGTTCCATTCTGTGACTCTCCACCTTATTCCCTGGAGACAGCAGCTCTCACTGAGCCCGGAGCTAGGCTGGCAGGCTGCAAGCCTCAGCCATCCAGTCTCCACCCCACAGAGCTGGGGTCGCTGGTGTGCGCGCACAGCCACGGGGAGCGTCACACGTGGCCGCCCAGGACTCCAGCTCGGGTCTTTGTGTTTGGGCAGTAAGAGCCCTTACCCACTGAACTGTCTCCCAGCCCCTCAATATCGTCTTAAATAGTTTCTAGTTTTGTGATAAAACTGCTTTAAACATGCATAAATGTAAAACTTCTTACTGAGACACTTCTCTACTGCTTCAACTAGGAAGAGCAGATGTAAACAGAGAATCAAGAAAGTCAAAGTTGGCAGAGGAAGGCCTTGTTGGGCATCAGTGGGAGGATGCCTTCACCCTGGTCAGGTGAAGGCTCAATAGATGCCCCAACAAAGGGAAATCGAGGCGGGGGTGGGAGTGGGTCGGGTGGAGGGGCATATACTTGGAGGCAGGGGGTGGGAGGAGGGCTTGGGGGTTTTAGGTGAGGGGGGGAAACCGGGAAAGGTTTTAGCATTTGAAATGTTAGTGAAGATTATATCAATAAAAAAAAGAAAGAAAAAGTCAAAGTAACCTTGTCACTGTGTAACACACATGTGCTGGCACCGAGGCTGCGCTGCAGGGGGACTCCGGCAGTGATCTCCGGCACGTGACCACTGCGGATGTCTGCTTTTCTCCCGTCGTGCTGCGGGAAGTGCCCAGCCTCAGCAGCTGGGAGGTCACTCACCCTTCTCTTAGAGTCAACTTACCCCAGTCGTCTCTGCCTCCTGCATGACAGCGCTTAGCTGGTGATCACCGGTTCAGGTACAAACACAGACACTGGCATTATGCAGTGACTTCATTTTTAAGTCATTCAAATGGATTTAGAAATTTATTTGAAAAATAGTGCACAAACTCACACATATGATTTCATTGTTACATATGATTTCATTGCTGCTGGAGAAGTGTGTGTGTGTGTGTGTGTGTGTGTGTGTGTGTGTGTTTTGGCCAGAGACACCTCCTGTGTTGTTCCTCAGGTGCTGTCTTTCTTCTTCTTCTTCTTCTTCTTCTTCTTCTTCTTCTTCTTCTTCTTCTTCTTCTTCTTCTTCTTCTTCTTTTCTTCTTTCTTCTTCCTTCTTCCTTCTTTTTCTTTTTCTTCTTCCTTCTTTTTCTTTTTCTTCTTCCTTCTCTTTCTCCTCCTCCTCCTCCTCCTCCTCCTCCTCCTCCTCCTCCTCCTCCTCCTTCAACATGATATTTCATTAGCCTGCAGCTGGTTGGTCCGCAAATCCTGGATTCCTGGATTCCCTCTCGAGAAATCTCTCTCTCAGTCCTTGCTTCTTATAGGTGAGCAAGTTGAGGCTCAGACAGCACCTCTGCCTTAGCCTTGGTACACAGATCATCAGGGTGGGGCAAATGAGTCACTTTGCACAGCCATTTCTCCCGGTAAGACCCTCAGTCAGTCAGAACAGACTTGGTCTGGGGAAGGAGCCTGGGTACTTTGAGGGAATAGTCATGGCAGTGTGGGGACGTCCCTGGAGGTATCCAGTCACCAGTTTCCAAATCTGGAGAAATGAGAGAATACTGATGTGCATAGCCTTGGAAAGAGCCGAAGGCCCTACCACGCTAGACTCAGATACGTGCGTGTTGTCTGAACTCCATGGCCCTCCTTCCCACGGTCATCACCTGGTTCTGGCCCTTCGCTACCAGAGAAAGTTCACCTGGACTGGCTCTGCCTCATACTATAGGTGCAAGATGGAGACACGTGGAGCAGATGCAAATACCTCATCCCCATGAGGAAGGATGGTGGGGCAGAGAGGGCGTGGCACCCTTTGTTCCCTGAGCTGAGCGATACTGGGGGCAGGGGTTGGGGCACGGAGAGGCATCTCTAGAATTCTTGTCAAAGGATATAACAAGACTCGTTATATTTAAAGCCAGTTTAGTTACATTTGAAGGGGGTGGTAAGGGCACTTTGGTCATTCGAAGAAGCTTAGGTCAGTGTCGGGAGGGTCTGGAACACACTGGTCAGCCTTGAGCATATATCTGAGACCTCAAAGCCCCGCCTCCACAGTGTCACACTTTCTCTAACAAAGCCACACCGCACAGCCCACCACAGAGCTGAAGCGGGAGGGGCTGGGGTTAGATGATGGGATGGAGAGGCTGAAAACCTGCGCTCTAAACGCTAGAGGGACCATGTTCAAGGATGTTTGGGGAATGGGATAGCAAACAGCAAAGACAGGAATGAGGTGAGAGTCACCTGGGAAGAGGCAGCCTCAGCAGGGGGATTGCCCCGTCAGACTAGCCTCTGGGTATGTCCGTGGGGCATTTTCCTGATTAGGGACTGATGTGACATGGGGCATTTTCCTGATTAGGGACTGATGTGACATGGGCCACTCCTTGGCAGCTGGTCCTGGTTCATATGGAAATGCAGGCCGAGCAGACTGTGGAGAGCCAGCTCCTGACTGGTGTTCCTCCGTGATTAACTGTGTACGGTGAAATAAACCCTTTCCTCCCGGGTTGCTTTTGGTCATAGCAATAAAGCAGACCAGGACACACGGTAAGTGAACATATTGGGGTAGGGCCTATGTGGGCCTCAGCTCGATGAATAAAAGGAATGGGATGACTGGATAAGCCTGCCAAACTTGACGGCTTACTATAAACCTCAACATCCAAGGGGCCTACAACCAGACTTCATGGGCTACACAGGACACAGGCCAGCGGCTCCGGTGCTCGGGTTGGTCCTTGTCATCTCTGAAGAGGACTTCTCTGAAGAGGACTGCAGTCTTCTTGGCATTAGGAATCCGCTCTCCAGGTCTCAATTTTCCAGGTTGGTAATCCCATGATTTAAGTGGTTGCTCTTGGGAGTTTTCAAGTTCTGCGAGCATGGGTCTTAGTCATGGTCCTCATATTGCACTGTAGATCTCTTGAACGTGTTTCTTAAAAACCTTATTTATTTATTTTTTTTTTTAGAGTTTGGCTTAGCAGGTGAAGGTGCACACTGCCAAGACCAGTGACCTGAGTTCAAGTCCCAAGGTCCCCAAGGTGGAAGGAACGGGAAGAAATCAACTCTCCAGCGTTGTCCTCTGACTTCCCCACGTGTGCTGCAGCTCCTGCATGATACATTCATGACTGCACACGTATACGCCCAGACCTCTACCTGGCACAAATGTAATAATAAAGGTTTTAAAACAAAATCTTACTGTTTTCCTAAGATAAACAAAGCTTGCTGGAGGAGAGATGACTCTGCAGTTAAGAGCACGTGCGGCTGTTGCAGGGAACCCAGCTTGGGCTCCCAGCACCTACCTTAGGTGGCTCACAACCTCCTGTAACTCCATTTCAGAGGACCCTCAGGTACCCGCGCACCCCTGGTACACACACACACACACACACACACACACACACTCATATATATGTATGATATACCATATATCATATATACATATACATATACTCAGGCATGCATACATATGCATAAAATAAGCAGATCTCTTTTTTTTAAAAACTCAAGAACAAAAGCTTGCTTGCCGTTCTGTGGCCGGAGTCTATGCTGTCATCACTCTGGACATTGGCCGAGATCTCAGAACAGAGGCCTATCCTGAGGCTGGCGGTGGGATCTATGGTGGACATGCTCTGGTGGTCAGGAAGCCTCATTCCCATTTCTCACTCTACCTCCATCTCTCTGGGGACTCTCCCATATGCCTCATGACTTCTCAAAGTCGCAGTGCACTTGTCTATGAGATGGTGGTAAAGCCCCATGCTCTCTGCTTCCCTTCCTAGTTCAGTCCCCAGCACCACAAAAATCAGTCGCAGTGGCATAAGCCTGTAATCCTTGCACTTAGGATGTAGAGGCAGGGGGATCATGGGTTCAAAGTCACTCTCAGCTACATAGGGAGTTGAGGATAGGCTGGACTACATAAAATGCTATCTTTAAACAAATAGGAAAGTATATTTTATCTGCAAATGGTAGCACAGGACTATAATGTTAGCCCTTGAGTAATAGAGTCAGTCAGGAGAATGATGAATTTGAATAGAGATGCAGGCCAGCAGAACTGTGCAGCGTGGCTGTGTCTCAAACAATAACAGAAAGTATATTTATTCATTTAACAATCAGGTGTGTGAGGGTTACAGACAGGTTCCATTTTTCCCCATTTTTCGCAGTGCTGGGATGGAACCCAGGGCCTCCTATACCTAAGCAGTCACTCTGGTGATTTGAATAAGAATGGCCTCCCATAAATTAATATTTGAATGCTTAGTCACCGGGGAATGAAGCTCTGAAAGGATTAGAAGGATCAGGAGGTGTGGCCTTGTGTGTGTGTGTGGGGGGAAGCGTGCCACTGGCTTTGGGATTTCAGGGGTCCAGGCCCAGATTCTCTGCCTGCAGATCAGGATGTAGCTCTCTCAACTGCCTCTCCAGCACCTTGTCTGCGGCCTTGCTCCCCAGTATGATAATGGACGAAGCCTCGGAAGCTATACGCGAGCGCCCAATGAAATGGCGTCCCTTATAAGGGCTGCTGTGATCATGTTCTTCACAGCAACAGAGCAGTGCCTAAGATGTGCTCTATCAACTAAGCCATATATATCCCCAGCCTCACACTTCATATTATGTATATTTTACCACAATTTAAAAACTAAGAAGACCCGTCTTCGTGTGCCCTCGAGCAGGGAGGAGTGGGCAGGCAGAGTGGGCAGCGGGGCTGTATTTCCGGCTCTTCTGTTTCATCTGGCTGGCCCAGCATCTCAGATCAAAGACCTCTGATGACACGGCTCCCTCCAAGCCGTGTGCTCGGTTGTCATATGTGGCTCCAGCGTCTGTCCAGGCCGCTTGCCTCCTCCCTGGGATGGGATGGGGCATATAGATCTGCAAAGGCAGGGCTCCCGCAGGCTTCCTGTAGCCAGGGCCAGCACTGCCCGGGCACGCCCTGCAGAGGGGAATCACCTCGTCCTGAAAAACACGAGGTGAGAGAGGGAGAAAGCAGTACAATTAAAATCTTAGTGTATGAATAATTACGTTTTAAAAATCCCCACTTTTTTTGAAACATCAAAAGGAATTCTGCAATAAGAGGTTTAATTTGCAGATTTAGCGGCATTTGGCAGGTTAAAAGTAGGGGCTGAGAAATGAGTAAGCGTGGGATTTGGGGCTGGAAGAAAAGAATGGCAGGATCTGTTTGGCCAGAAATCCCGGCTTTGAGCTCCCTCTGAGCTCCCCAGCCTCACTTCCTCTGCCTGCAGCAGCCCTGGGACCTGGCTGCTGGTGTGTATGGGGGGCGGGGAGGGGGAGCACTCATGATTGAAGGGGTGGGAAGAACAGGTTAGGAGCAGAGTTGAGCTCTCTGGCCCTGGGGCCTCACTTCCTTCTAAAAAAAGACTTGATCTCTCCTGCTTATTTATTTGCATTTTGAATTATTTACATTTGAACGTTCTGAAAATGCATACAGGTAGAATAAATAAATAAGTATGCGTCTTTTAAAACTGAAAAAAAAAAAACCCCAACATATACATGGGCTAGCGCGATGGCTCAGTGGGGAGGTGCTTGCCTACCAACCTGATGACTTGAGTTCTATCCTTGGAACCCACATTGAGGCAGGAGATAGCAAACTCCTATGAATTAATTGCCCCTCACTTCTGTGTGTGGGCTATCGCTTGCATGTACTTACACACACACACACACACACACACACACACACACACACACAATTTTATCATTCTCACCCCTCTGGGCTTTCTCTTCTCTCTTCTGGGAGCCTCTTCTTTGATCACATTTGAGGGGGGAAAACCCACAAAGGACTGAGTAGAGGTTCCGTGGTGCTGAAGAGCAGCCCAGGGTAGATGCTCGGGGACAGAGTCCTGAGTGTGTGGAGAGAGCGGGAGAAGGTGACGGACTGTACTGGGAGTGCACATGGAGAGAAGTGGGACGAAGACAACCGCGCCTGGGAAGCTTGCTGGCCGCAGGAAAGAGACCCTCATGGGCTGACTTAGCTCGGTGAGGCAATTCTCAAAAAGGGATGAGGAAGAAGTGTCTGTGGCAGAATTCCCAAGAGTAGAAGGTCTGTGGCCTCTGTCCTGAGGGTGTGGTGTAGTGCCGGGAATTGAACCTAGGGCCCTCAGCAGGGTAAATACTGTGTCTTAGTCAGCGGTTTATAACTGTGAAGACACCATGACCACATTAGCTGTTATAAAGGAAAACATTTCATTGCGCCTGGCTTACAGTTCAGAGGTTCAGTCGTCGTCATGGTGGGAAGCACAGCAGCATGTGGGCATGTATGGATGATGCTAGAGAAGATGCTGAGGGCTCTACATCCGGATCCGCAGGCAGCAGGAAGAGACAGGGAGCCCCTGGGCCTGGCTTGAGCCTATGAACCCTCAAAGCCCAACCCCCAGTGTCACACCTCCTCTGCAAGGCCACACCTCTCAATAGTGCAACTCCCTCTGGACCTATGGGGAGCGTGCTCAAACCACCACATACTGTCCCACTGACCTAAACCCCAGCTCTTCTTACTCTTTGATTTGAGTTCCTTGGGCTGCCTTTGAACTCACGTGTCCCATACTGCCTTGATCTCCTACTCAGCCTGCCAAGAAAATGGCTGTAAAGGGAAACTGTATCAGCTAACTGACTTGTTGCTGTGGTCTAAAGCCTGAAATAACAAGAAGAAAGATGGCTCTGACTTTACTCTTTGTCTTTGCAGTTTCAGAAGTAGCAATCCATACGGGTAGGGGCATGCAGATGGTTGTGAGCCGCCATCTATGTGCTGGAAACCAAACCTGGTTCCTCTGTAAGAGCAGTCAATACTCTTAACCACTGAGCCCCTCCGTGATCTTTTTTTCATGCTATGAAATTTTTAATCATTTGATTGAGATGCAGGTGAGGGCAGGCACAAGGTAAGGCCAGAGCCTGTGATTGGGCAGTAGATAGAGAGGCCGGCAGAGGGAGATACAGGGCGAAGGAAGGAAGATGGAGGAAGAGAAAGACGATCCAGATGTTGCATGGCTTTAAATAGCCACAGGTAGCTGAGTATCCTGTAAAGGATACATAATTACAGGACAATTTGTCTTATCTAGGTGGGCAGTTTATATCAATATCAATTGGCTCTGAGTTCATTATGTAGGCGTTTTGTGGGTTGAGAATTCACTGATATAAATCTAACTGATAAGTTACAAGCCTCTAGAGTTTTGATTTTACCAGGTCACAGGGATTTGTGACAGCTAACCACAGGGGGGTGGATGACTGGGCTGAAGGTTGGGCAACTGCTGCTTGGGGACCATGGGGACCCTGATGGGGCGGGTTGGGGGGACGGCGATACTAGAAATTAGCCGGCGCTAGCACAGGTGCCTTGTCTCTTAATATATTTCACATAACAAGAATCTCTCACATACCTATAACACTTTAATAATAATTTTTACTTTTTAAAAATGTATTTATTTGATGTATATGAGTATAGCTATCTTCAAACACACAAGAAGAGGGCATCTGATTCCATTACAGGTGGTTGTGAGCCACCATGTAGTTGCTGGGAATTGAACTTTGGATCTTTGGAAGAGCAGTCAGTGCTCTAAACCACTGAGCCATCTCTCCGGCCCTAATTTTTACTTTTTGAAACTATAATCACATCTAATCTCCCTCTCCCTTCCCTCTTCTGTCCCTATCATGGACTCCCTTTGCTTCTTTTCACATTCATGGCTTCTTTATCTTTAGTTGTTGTTACATATATATGTTGAAGGGACAGTAGCCACTCGAGCAGGGCTCAGCAGGTCTTACCCTCCTCCCCCTCCCCAACCCCCCCCAAGTCCTTTATCTACTCAATCTTGCTGCAGAAAAGCCAACCAAAAACAAGAGTAAATATAGGCTTAGGGGTTGTGTTGGATGGCTTTGCTGGTTTCTTGGTGGCAAGGGAAGAGCAAAATTAGGTCATAGTCAAGCTTGGAAAACAGGCTTGAGGATGGTATCTTAGTCAGGGTCTCTATTCCTGCACAACATCATGACCAAGAAGCAAGTTGGGGAGAAAAGGGTTTATTCAGTTTATACTGTTCCACACTGCTGTTCATCACTGAAGGAAGTCAGGACTGGAACTCAAGCAGGTCAGGAAGCAGGAGCTGATGCAGAAGCCATGGAGGGATGTTTCTTACTGGTTTGCTTCCCCCGGCTTGCTGAGCCTGCTCTCTTATAGAACCCAAGACTACCAGCCCAGGCATGGCACCACCCACAATGTACTAGGCCCTCCCCCCTTGATCATTAATTGAGAAAATGCCTTACAGTTGGATCTCATGGAGGCATTTCCTCACCTGAAGCTCCTTTCTCTGTGATAATTCCACCTTGTGTCAAGTTGACACAAAACCAGCCAGTACAGATGGTCTCATATGAGGGGGTCTAGAGGGAGCATGTTTGTATTGGCCTCACTGATGATATCCATGAAGGAACACTGACTAGAAGATGGGGATCAGCAGCTGGATTAGTTCCTTTCCTCAGTACTGTGACAGAATATTCTCCTGATGAAATCAGACAAAACAAGGAAGGAAGCACAGAGCTGACAGCTGAAGGGACACATCATGATGACCAAGACAGGAGGCAGCAGGGAAGTGGAGGGTGACTGGGAAGAGGGTTCAGGGTGTAGAACATCAAGACCTGTCTCACACTGAACATCTTCCTCTAGGTAGGCTCCGTCTCCTAGGAGATTCACAACCTCCCCAGAAAATCCTCCGGGCACATAATAATCAAAACACCAAATTCACTAAACAAAGAAAGAATATTAAAAGCAGTAAGGGAAAAAGGGCAAGTAACATATAAAGGCAGACCTATCAGAATCACACCAGACTTCTCACTAGAGACTATGAAAGCTAGAAGATCCTGGGAAGACCTCATACAGACCCTAAGAGAATACAAATGCCAGCCCAGGCTACTATACCCAGCAAAACTCTCAATCATCATAGACGAAGAAACCAAGATATTCCATGATAAAACCAAATTTGCACAATATCTGTCCACAAATCCAGCCCTACAAGGGATAATTGATGGAAAATGCCAACACAAGGAGGGAAACTACATCCTAGAAAAAGCAAGAAAGTAATCTTCTTCCAACAAACCTAAAAGAAGATACCCACACAAACATAAAAATAACATAAAAAATAACAGGAAGCAACAATCACTATTCCTTAATATCTCTTAACAACAATGGACTCAACTCCCCAATAAAAAGACATAGACTAACGAAATATTTCTCATGTAAATCTTAAATTTTATTAGAAAATGTTTGTAATTCCCCTTTTAATTAATTTATTAATCTTTTATGTCTACGATTTTATCTGTAATATTTTTCATGATAATCTTCAATTTAATGTCTTCTATATACTTCCTCCATTTTATCAGAAATATTTTCAATGTAAATCTTTGATTTTATCACAAATGTTTCTAATTCCACCTTCAATGAATTTAGTTTTTACATCAACCATTTTTTATGTAAAAATTCCCATGAAATGGTCAATTTTAACGTATTTGTCTATTTCTTGAATTTTACCAGAAATATTTTCCATGTAAATCTTCAAGTTTATCTGCAAATGTTTATAATTCCACTTTCAATCAACTTAGAATTATCTTTATGCCTACCATTTTATCTATATAATTTCCATGATAATCTTTAATTTTAACATGTTTTTCTATATATTTCTACAATTTTATCAGAAATATTTTCCATGTAAATCTTCAAGTTTATCAGAAAATGTCTATAATTCCACTTTCAATCAACTTAGGAATACTTTTATGCCTACCATTATTATGTCTATACAAAATTTTCCATGATAATCTTCAATTCTAACATGTTTTTCTACGTTTTCCTACAATTTTATCAGAAATATTTTCCATGTAAATCTTCAATTTTATCATAAATTGTTTCTATCCCATATTTCAATTAATTTAGCAATGTTTTACATGTCTACCACTTTACTCCTTAATTTTCTATGAAAATTGTCAACTTTAATGTGTTTATCTGAAATATTTTCCATGTAAATCTTTAATTTTATCATAAATTGTTTTTACTTCCATTTACTTCCCTTTTCAATAAATAAAAAAAAAATTAAAAAAAAGAAAGGAGTATTTGGATTAAAAAAACTAATCTCTAAGTACTGCCCACACAAGGAACATGGTTTTTTAAATATAAATTTACCTTTTTTTTATACTTACCTATAGGGGTGCATGCACAGTCAGAAGACAACCTCTTGGGCTTGGTTTTCTCCTTCCACTGTGTTTGTATTGATCTCACTGAGTCCCAAGGATCAGGCAAGGAGTTCAGGCCTGGCAGCAGCTGCCTTCGCATGAGGTGGCCTCTCGCTGGGCCTGATAACGCTCTGTGCGCTTTTTGTATTTTATCAAGTCCCTGCATTGTGGCCTTCGCCCTCCCCACTCTGCTTTCAGGCTCACAGCGTGACCCTATGGGACGCCTTTCTCTAATGCGTTCTTGCCGTTAACCTCTCCCACCCTCATCCAAAGCAATGGGACACTGAATTCAGATTTAAGCATCCAAACTACGAAATAAATAAAGCTTTTCTCCTCATAGGCTTTTTATAGGTATAATATTTATCATATTTCCTTGTGTGCCATATAAGAAAAAAAGAGTTCATTCGTTAACACCTCCTCCCAACCCCCAGAACATCATGAGAGTAAAACTTACATAATAGATGAGGAAGAAAAATGGAAACACTAAAATTACTAAGCGAATTAAACAGAAGCAGCATCAAACCTTGAACTTGATTTGTACTAGTGCGTGAAAGTGGAAAATGTTTCACCCCTGAAGGAAGCAGCTCTGGGATCTTCAGCAGCCCTCGGAGTTAGGGAGGGCAGGAAGGCTCCAGGTCTCATCCCTACTTCCTCTAAAAAGTCTTTCTTGATTCAAGCCAAAGACGTTCCCTGACCCCCAAACCTACACCCTGAGGCTTCCTACGCAGACCCTCACATGCCAGGAAAGTATGGGCTTCTGACTGTGGGGAGCACGAGCAAGCCGAGTGTGCTGGGAGGGGGTGTAGGGCAGAGGTGAGTCCACTGCAGCTTTTGTATTGTTCCTTCCAATAGTCTGGTTTACGTTCTGTCGCCTGGCCCGCCATGGCTGCGGACTGTTGAGGGCTGATGATGGAAGCTGGAAGTGACCAGCAAGTTCCCGTTACCAAAAACCCTCTCTTTCCTCGCTGTCTCTACAGGATCGAGCCGATGAATTTGGGGATTTTTGTTTTTCCTGCCATATGTTTTCTTGGATCATAACATAATTACTGTTTTATTGTTGTGAAGAGACACCACGACCAAGGCAACTTATAAAAGGAAGTATTTAAGCGGTGGCTTGCTATAGTTTCAGAGGGTTAAGTCCATGATTCTCATAGTGAGAAGCATGGCATTGAGCGGACGGGCAGGCATGGCCCTGGAGCAGTAGCTAAGAGTAATTACATCTTCATCCTAAGGCAGAAAGCAGGGGGAGGGGCTATCATGGGCTTTTGCAATGTCAAAGCCCATCCTCAGTGACATGTTATAGAGTTTGTGATCCCTGGAAAAAGACCATAGAATCAATCCAGTTATAGTTAAAATATTTATTGATTAGCTGCTGTAATGGCTATTCCTGGCTGTCAACTTGACTACATCCAGAAGTGGAAGGGCACACCTGCAGTCCAGATCCTAAGGCTGAAAGACACTGCCTTGACATGGTTTGTCGTATGCTTTTGATCTTGGGGTGTAGTGGCCATGAAAAGCTTAGGCCCAGGCAAGGTGGTTCACACCTTTAACCCCAGGAGACAGAGGTAAACAGAACTCTGAGTTCAAGACCAGCCTGAGACAGAGCAAATCCTAAAGAAAAGCTTAGGTCCAGGCATTCACAGGTTCCAGGGTCACGTCTTTATTCGGGGACATACCTTCTGGCAGAGGCCTACATAAAGACAATGGGAAAAGGAAGATTTCACTCTTCTTTGCCTGATTGCACTTAACTGCCAGCACATCTGTTGAAACCTACTTCTTCAGGATTCCAGAATCTATAGGAGACCAGCTGAGATTCCTAGCCAGCCCCATGGGACCGAGAACTATTAGATTCTTGGGCTTCCCATTAACAGCTGCCCATTGTTGGGTGAGTTGGACTGCAGTGTAAGTCACTCCAGTAAATTCCCTTAATATATGGAGACTTCCCATACGGTCTGTGACTCTAGAGATCACCAACTCCTACGGCTGCTAACCGGAGGGCAGCCTTAAAGCCTAATCTCACGTGTGCTGTGCAGGAGTGTGGGGATGGTTTCCTAAAGGTGAGAGCACAGAGGACCTTCAGTATCTATGCAAGCAAACAGAGCCCGGTCTGTTCTGCCCAGTGGAGTGGTTAAGGCAACGCAAAACAACCTTTGGGTGTCTACATAAGCAAGTTACAAAAACAAAAAAGTGGTTAGTCACATCATAACAAGTAGATAGTCACGGCTGGTGTATGACACTGAGTCAGGGATTCTGGGAACTTGTTTTCCAGGGTCTGGAGTCAGAGACCAACAGCTGGTGGATGCCAGGATGGATGCCTAGCATAAAAAGGAGTCTCTTTAGCCACCCCAAAGCAACCCTCCTGATTCCTCCTAAACAGCCCACCAACCGGGGATCAGACATTCAAATGTATGAGCATATTAAAGCCATCCTCACCCAAATTGCCACATGCCCTTAACTGAGCATGCTCAGAAGAATGTTAATTTAGGTCGAGCACGTGCTGGAACATACTCGTCCCAGAGTGCCTGCCTCCCACATATAAAGATGGATAGGTTTTCCTAACAAGTCGCTCACCCTTTCTTTTGGAGAGAATGGCGTATCCTCCTATCTGAGCTGATAAGGCTGTTCACCGTGTTTGTCAGCTTCCTGTCCTTCTGCACGTTGTGCTTGAGTTGTTGACCCATTACACGACTTTTCAGGTTTAGGATTGGAAACTATTCCAGGCCACTATCTGTTTGTGGGGAACTCTCCTCCGTCTCCAGGCACCGTGCACTCTCTCCCTCTCCACACTTAGCTGCTGTTCTGAGCCTGTGTGCAGCATGCCTTTGGGGCATCAGAACACTGACCCGGGGTTGACAGAGTATTTCGTGTGAAGAGGAGGTTTTGTTGTTTAAATTTAAATCTGTCTATTCCTGCCTCTGACAGCTCACGGTGCACTTCTCCAGCCTTGCCTTGAATGCCTCCTTCATGGGTGATTTATTCTTCACTGAGCAACCCTGGCCTGCCTTCAGATTATTATTGGAAAGTCTCAGATGAGGCCAAGCATGTCACCTTCAAGCTTCCATTGCTTCTTCCTCTGCCTCCAGGGGTTCTCTGAGTAATTTTAATCCCTTCTCCACATGTGGCCAGCTTAGCAGGTGTGGAGCAGTTCTTGCAGTGAGCCTGTCCCCACTACTTTTCTTCTGTCTCTTCCTCTCAAGGAGTCTTCCAGCCACTGACTACACTAGCAGCCACAGTGAACTGCTTTCACTGGGTGCCAGGGGCCAAAAACTAGCTTGTCTGATTTGGCATTCCTCTTTCTAGCTAAAATCTGAATTATGATTTTTAACCTCTTATCTTAGAGGAAACTGCCACAGAGTTGAAGAGATTGAGAGCCCAAACCTACTTCATCCTGGAACCGGACTCCATCTTAAAAAATAAATAAATAAATAAATAAATAAATAAAGCCTGAGAACTTGACCTGCAGCAGAACCTAAGCTGTACCCAAGTACCAGGAAGGACCCACAGCGTGTTCTTGTCCCATAGCCCAGAGTTTCTCCCTAGCTACTTCCTAGCAACAGTCAATCAAAGATTAGTCTGATTGTTTCAGATGTACTTTCAGACTGTGATTGTTCATGGTTTTGCTTCAGAGCACCAACCTGTCAGCCTGCAACAATCACACAGTTAGTTGCTTGCCAGGCTGGGACTCTGTTGCTTGCTGGCCATTTCCTATAAAAACCTTGTCCTGTTGAGGTTTGGGGGTGCTTCACCAACCTGTCCTGCTGAGGGTGGCAGTCAAGACTGGGTGGTCTTTTGGGGTTTACAAAATGGGCACAACAAGATCATCAGGAAAAATTGGTAAAGTGGGAAAAAGACCCTCTCCAATACCCTTTAGCAATATCCAGAGCTGGAAGTCTGAATCGAGGCATGCACTTGACAATTCTGTTTTAAGGAGGCATCTCTCAGGATTCGGGAAAGCCATGGCTACTACGACAGATGGACACAGGACCTAGCTCTCCATAAGTAGTAAGGAAAAAGGGCCCAGGATAAAAATGACAAGCTGCTCATATGTGTTGTAGTTAAAATAGGCTGGGGTGACAAGATGGATTAAGGTAAGCACAGCAAGGTCTAGAACCCTGAGGAAGATGAACCAGACAGCTTGTAGTTGTCTGTGACATAGCCAGGCTAGACAGGGAAGAAGAGGCACAGGGCTCTAGGCCAGCGGTGGCCTGATCGATGTCTGCACACACACACCTGAACTCCTACAGGATGCATGTAAGGCATTACCATTCTTTCTTTATAATCTTACTTTTAAAAAAAGATGTATTTATTTATTACAAGTACACTGTAGCTATCTTCAGACACACCAGAAGAGGGCATCAGATCTCATTACAGATGGTTGTGAGCCACCATGTGGTTGCTGGGATTTGAACTCGGGACCTCCAGAAGAGCAGTCAGTGCTCTTAACCGCTGAGCCATCTCTCCAGCCCCTATAGTCTTACTTTTAATGAAGCTAGTTGTAACATTAAGTTGTAAGTAAGGATGGCTTCAAACTGGAAGCTTCTGCACGGGAGACCATCTCAGACAACCCCACCGACGAGGAACTAAACAGAAGGTGGCCAAGGAAGATGGCAGCCACATCTTGATGGCTGTGACGGAATTAACTCATTGTCACGGTAAAGGTGATGATGAAGATGTGAGGAAGAGAGCACAGTGTAATTCAGTGCACTTGAGATACCCGAGACGCCAGCTGTTGAGGTCTGGTCTATTGCTACAAATGACTTCCCATGCTTACAAGTGTTTGTTGTGCAAATCTTGTTCCTTGATTTTAAATTAGGGGTTAAATAAAATTGGCTACAGCCAATTACTGGAGGGTTTGGAGGTACGGGGGCTTGAAGAGAGACCAGGGGCAGAAGGAGGAAGATGAAAGGAGAGAGAGAGAGAGAGAGAGAGAGAGAGAGAGAGAGAGAGAGAGAGAGAGAGAGCGCTATGAGGGGAGAGATGGACAAAGAGCACACGGCCAGGAGAAATAGCACCTATCTGGGGTACACTGCTGGGGAGGTAGCCAGGCCTGCAGTTAGAAGAGTAGATTAGGGTTTACCCCCAAGAAATTGTCAAAGCCAAATAAATTAACCATAGTCTGAGTCTCTTTTATTTGCAAGCTAGTCTGGGAAAAGTTTAACTGGCTGTACTACAGTCAGTGGGCAGTGGCACACACCCAGTGATTGACAGCAGCAGACCTGCGAGGTCAGTAACTAACAAAGCCAGAGCGAGAGACAGGCAGAGGGGTTTGACCACGCCTGACTGGGTGGTCAGCGCATAAACACGGTAGACTATCTCCCTGGCTGGATCAGGGTTATATTCATAGACTGAGGGTGGGGGAACTCTGTTGGCTTAGCCCATGCTAGTCCAGAGAATTGTCCAATTGCAATACATTTTCTCATCTGTTGTCCAGTTCTTCCCATGGTGCTACAAACAAATACAACACTCGGACCAAAGAACTGCACAGGCTTTTCCTCTCCTGGAAATTCTTCCCCCTCTGGAGAGTTTCTCTCACTTTTTCTTAACTTCTCACTTTTCTGTAATTCGTTTCTGCTAAGGCGTGGTTATTTCTGCTTTACATAGTTCTAGGAAGGTCTGCGTCTATAGATTACATCTGGGTGAGATGACATGCCACTGTCTCGGACTGATCTTCGGGGACAACCGAGCACCTGGCACCTTAGGACCCTAGGTGATGCACAGTTGGGATGAGAAAGGTTCTGTCACACTCAAGCCCTGTACCTGAGGAAGGAGTCCTTGGACCGTAGTGTGTGGGCTTGGGTTTCACTAACGTCAGTCTTAACCCTTCCTTGCTTGGATATCCTTTACCCTGTAGGAAATTCATGGCTGAGGTGTGGAGTGGTGTGATTGGTGACTGACTCACTGAGGGCCATCAAGATGGCTCAGCTGGAGAAGGCACCTGTTGCCCGATCTGATAACCTGAGTTTGATCACCAAGAGAAAAGAGAGAACTGACTCCGGCAAATTGTCCTAGGACTTCCACACATGAACTGTGGCATGCGTGTGCGTGCATGTGGTATAAACACATGGATGTAAGTTTTAAAATTTAAATCCAGAGAGTGGGCTGGGTGTGTAGCTCAATTGGTGCGGTGATTGCCTCGCACAAAGACCTAAGTTTGATCCTCCGTGCCCCCAGAGAACTAGGTGGGGTAGTATGAGAAACAAGACCCCCCCACTCTGTACTAAGTGGATTCTGTCCTTACTGGATGGGGCCAGATTGGGGGATGGGGGAGGACTGATGGGTCTTCCCTTCCCTTCGAGATTTAGAAGGCCCAGCCGAAACCTCAGATGCATCCTGTTACCGAGGCGTACATGAGGCAGCCAAGGTGGTGTTTTAAGGGTGTAAAATTATGCCACCTCCAAAGTTCAGAAATCACCGAGAAATCTCCCAGTACCATTAGTGAAAGGGATCAGGATCTGCTCAGGACCTCCAAGACCTTCTCAGCACAGAGGAAATGTACTTGCCCGGGAGGGATGAAGGGTAGTGAATAAGAGACAAATAAAGGAGAAGAAAGATCAGAGCGAAGGGGAAGGGACCCAAGGACAGGGGGAGGGGTACTTGTCCAGGAGAGGGACTAAGGAGCGCTTCTAGTGAGAGAGGAGGTAAAGAGGGAAACCTTGTGCTAGGATGAAGTGTTCCATTTTAATCGAGCATGTTAATTAGGTGAGCCACAGGGGGCTTTTGATTGCTGGACTTCAATACTTGGATAGTTTGGACCTGGTCTCAGAAGAAAAAAAGTGGTCAAATAAGGGAATAGATCTTGGTGGCTAGCTTTAGGAGTGTAATCCAACTGATTTTAGCAAGAGAGAATGGGAGAGGAGTGCCATGTTTGCCATGCTCGGCGGCGGGGCCGTGAGAGTCCCTTTGATCAGAGCAAGCCGCCTCCCTCCATCCGATTCGCCCACTCAGTGCGTTGGTTGCCTAGTGTATATCAGGGGAAGAGCCGGCCACTCAGGACAGAAAGAAAAAAGCCATGGACTTTATCTCCCAGGGATTCTGGGTATGATGGCCGTGACCACAATTATATCTAGCATCAACAGGTGTCGCTGAGGGTTCACCGTCCCTCTTATTGAAGTGCCCCCCATTTTCCTGCAAACCCCTCCCCCTCCCTTACCTGTATCTTTTTTTTTTTTTTTTTTTTTGAGACAGGGTTTCTCTATGTAGCCCTGGCTGTCCTGGAGCTCACTCTGTAGACCAGGCTGGCCTCGAACTCAGAAATCCACCTGCCTCTGCCTCCCAAGTGCTGGGATTGCAGGTGTGCGCCACCACGCCCGGCCCTGTCTCTTGCTTATGCTTCCTTTAAACACAAATTAGAGTCCGGGACAAGAGAACTCAGTTCTTTGTGAGTACCAAGTGCTGGGCATCTCCTAAGAAGCTGAGATATAAGGGGAGAAAGGGCTGTGGTGATTTTAGCGTTTTGTCTCCCGTGGTGCTCTGCCGACACTGGTGAAACGCAACGGCTTGTCTAGTTTCTCTTTAAAACATGTTTGATGACACTGTGCTGGTCAGGGTTTTTGGGAAAGAGAGAACGTCTACTGAGAAAATGGTTCCATCAGATTGGAATAATAAATAATAAATTCCATAATGATTGGTATGGAGGGACCTGCCTGCTATGGGAAGTGCCGTCCCTGGGCAGGTAGACCTGGGGGGTATAGGAAAGCGAGCTGGGCGAGTTAGCAAGCAGGGCTTCTCTAAGGCCTCTTCAGCACGTGCCCCGAGGTCCCTGCCTTGAGTTCTTGCCCCAACTTTTCTTGAGGATGAACTGTAAGACAAAATAAACCCTTTCCTCCTCAAGATGCTTTTGATCCGTGTTTCATCACAGAACAGAGAAGCAAACCAGGACACACACCTTTTGGCAGGTTGGGAACACACATTTTAGTGCTTTCTGGACTGCATAAGATGGATTAATCTCTTAAAATCACCTTCGCCAAATCCTGCCCCCCACTAGAGACTCAATACCTGCCTTGCCTCCGCTCCCCAGGGAGTCGGGCCTCTGCAGGAAGTGGGCCCTGGAGCGGCCCCCACCCCCTGAACAGCCGGGGGCTCTCAGGAAGAGCTATGCCGCTTGGAGGATGCTGTACCTCCACCAGCGTTTCACGGGAAATCTGGGCGCAGAAGATAACACAGTTCCCTGCCTGACAGAACTTGCTGCTTCTCAGATTGGCCGGCGAGCTTTGGTTCCCAGCCAAGTCCATGGTGGGCTTCCCTGCTTTGATGTGGTTTCGCAGGAAAAACATCCGCAAATGAGCAACAACCAACAGGACTTCTTTTCTCCCTTAGCCCACCTTGAGATTTTTGAAAGCGGTGCTAATTAGTCTCAGGGTTGGTCCGGTCTTCCAGTGCCAGGGGAATGTGTGAGGGACTCAGCTCTGAACGTGTAAGTACATTAAACTTAACTTAGGATTTCTAAGCAACTACCCAAGCCTGCGCACTGGTGCAAAAGCGGAAGAGGGAGTGTGGGACCAGGAAACGGTTCATACTCTACCACGCTATACGCATGTCAAGCCGAGCGCTGCCTCGGTATGTACAGTCTCTGTGGAATGATGCTTCCATAATCAATAAATCACTGTCCATGCCAATGACTAGTTAGGGGAAAAATCAGTTCCAAAATAAGACAAAGAAGAAACTGGTAGTTGATGCTAGAGGCAACACCTATTACTTAAAGGATTTTTGTTTGCTTGCTTTTTTCTTTTTCTTTTTCTTTTCACTTTTTTCTTTTCTTTTCTTTTCTTTTCTCTCTCTCTCTCTCTCTCTCTCTCTCTCTCTCTCTCTCTCTCTCTCTCTCTCTCTCTCTCTTTGAGACTAGATTTTCCTATGTATCACGGGTTTATCTCAATCTTTCTTCTTTTGTAATTATTTATTTATTTATTTATTTATTTATTATATGTAAGGACCCTGTAGCTGTCTTTAGACACAACAGAAGAGGGCATTAGATCTCATTACAGATAGTTGTGAGCTACTATGTCGTTGCTGGGATTTGAACTCAGAACCTTCGGAAGAGCAGTCAGGTGCTCTTACCCGCTGAGCCATCCCTCCAGTCCCAATCTTTCAATTCTTAAAAACCATTTGTTTGTATGTTTTAATTTATTTGGTGTGTGTGTGTGTGTGTGTAAGTATTTTACCTCGTGTGTACAGATGTCTTTGGAGGCGGAAGAAGGCATTGGGTCCCCTGGAGATGCTGTTGCAGGTGACAGAGAGTAGCCTCATCTGGGTCTTGCAACTGAACCCAGGACCTCTGTCTGCCAGAACAGCAAGGACTCTTTACCACTGAGTCGAATGTCCTTGGTCTCAATCTTAAAATCCTCCTCAGTAGTCTCCCAAAGGGAAATACGCATGTGCTACCATACCCAACTCAATAGTTTTCTAAGGCTTTAAAATGTAGCAGATATGGTTTATATCAGTGGCAATAACAATATTACCTTAAAAATTAGTTGTAATAATAGAAATAGTTTTGGAAGAAAATAAGCAGGAAAAGAATCCACATAAAAAAATCTGGCACTTTGGCTGTACGGAACAAGGCAACGATGCCTAACCTTACTGTTTTGACTTAGCATTTTATTGTAGGCCCTGGGCACGGAAATAAAAATGAATAAAAGAAAAGAAAGGGGCAGAAGAAATTAATAAAAGCTATTATCTTAGTCTGTTTGGGCTCCTACTACAGAAAAATAAATGAAACAAAAACAAAATTAAAAGAATAAGGAAGATGCGTAGCAGGTAAGAGTGCAGGTGCGGAGACGAATTCAGTCCCTAGCAGCGATGGTACAAGGCTCGCTCTGGCCCTGCACAGGGCTGCAAGTCCAGCCCTGGAGCGGGGGAAGAGAGGGGGATCCTAGCACGAACAAGGCTCTAGGTCTGGAACCCAACAATGCAAAAACAATCAAAGATCAAATAAACTAAAGAAAATTCACCAAAAACGGTAAGACAACAGCAACAATAATACAATTTTTAAAAATTTATGGTGAGTTAACAAGTCGGTGACCTGCACGAAGTGAGACACTGCTATTTAATCTCTTGCCCCCCTCGGGCCGATGCTCTGCAGGTTTCTGTAAAAAGCCCCTGCTGTCTCAGCAGCCAATCAACTTACAGTTTATTGTTTTCTGGGTTTTTGTTTTGTTTTGTTTCCTTTCTAATCGAAGTGTGAAAAAGTTCTAGGTTCAGTTGTAGTTCCTGATGAAGAAACCCAATTGAGATTTTTTTCAGTGATAAAACGTGCATATTTGTATTGCAACAATGTAGCTAAAAACATGATGTAAATTCCTCCTTTTTATTTTTTTAGTTTAATGAATATCATTTATGCAGTATGAAATCTTTATACTATATGTTCCATGTGTTAAGAATAAATGTACATTAAATATTGGTAAAAAATATTTTTTTAAAAAGTAGAACAGGACACTAGACAGTCTTCTCTGAACTTTACATACTCAAAAGCATGTATACCTACCCACACACATGTGCACATGTTACATGGCATAATATATATATGTATATATATGTATATATATGTATATATGTATATATATATATATATATATATATATGAATATGAATGTGTGCACACTCAAAAGTAACAAAAACAAAACATTTTTAGTTGTCTTCTCTTAGGGATGTACAGAATATTTAAACTATTTATTTGGGAAGATGTACAGGGAGGTCTCTTGATGCCATCACTCAGCCTCTCCAGGATTAATATCTTGCAAACCTGTAGTGGGTTATCATAACTAAGACATGGACTTTGATGCAACCCACAAGGCCCATTCAGCTTCCATGTGTCACAAGCACTCATTTGTGTATGGAGGATCATACGATTTAATCACGCATGTAGTGTGGGGCAGTGGACTGTGCCAAGAAACTTATGAGTTCAGAAACCCCGGCACCCACCTGAGTATGGAAAATGTTTCATGGTTTTCATCTGCACCCAGAGCTGATCCTGTGAAAGCATTCCGTACCCAAATACATCCTAGAGGGAACTGGTCTCCCAGGACTACTGACACACAGGCTTGCAGGAGAGACAAGCCACAGTCAGAGACAACAACACCAGCTAACAACAGAGATATCCAGATGAAGAGAGGCAAGAGCAAGAACATAAGCAACAGGAACTAAGACTACTTGACATAATCTGAACCCTGCTCTCCCACCACTGCAAGCCCTGGATATCCCAACACACCAGAAAAGCAAGGCTCCGATTTAATGATGATTCATGATGATGATAGAGGATTTTAAGAAGGACATAAATAACTCCCTTAGAGAAATAGAATAGAACACAGGTAAACAGCTAGAAGCCCTTAAAGAGGAAACACAAAAATCCCTTTAAGAATTACAGGAAAACACAACCAAACAGGTGAAGGAATTGAACAAAACCATCCAGGATATAAAAATGGAAATAGAATCAATAAAGAAATCACAAAGGGAGACAACCCTAGAGATAGAAAACCTAGGAAAGAGATCAGGAGTCATAGACACAAGCATTGCCAACAGAATACAAGAGATAAAAGAGAGAATCTTAGGTGCAGAAGATACCATAGAAAACATTGACACAACAGTCAAAGAAAATGCAAAATGAAAAAAAGCTCCTAACCCAAAACATCCAGGAAATTCAGGACCTAATGAGAAGACCAAACCTAGGGATAATAGGTATAAAAGAGAGCAAAGACTCCCAACTTAAAGGACCAGTAAATATCTTCAACAAAATCGTAAAAGAAAACTTCCTTAACCTAAAGAAAGAGATGCCATAAACATAAAAGAATTCCAAATAGATTGGACCAGGAAAGAACTTTCTCCTGTTACATAATAGTCAAAACACCAAATGCACAAAACAAAGAAAGAATATTAAAAACATTACGGGAAAAGGGTCAAGTAACATATAAGGGCAGTTCTATCAGAATTACACCAGATTTCTCACTAGAGACTATGAAAGCTAGAAGATCCTGGGCAGATGTCATACAGACCCTAAGAGAACGCAAATGTCAGCCCAGGCTACTATACCCAGCAAAACTATCAATTACCATAGCCAGAGAAACCAAGATATTTCATGACAAAAGCAAAATTAAACAATATCTTTCCACAAATCCAGCCCTACAAAGGATAATAGATGGAAAACCCCAAAACCATAAGGGAAATATATCCTAGAAAAAGCAAGAAAGTAATCTTCTTTCAGCAAATCTAAAAGAAGATAGACACACAAACATAATTCCACCTCTAACAACAACAATAACAGGAAGCAACAATCACTTTTCCTTAATATCTCTTAACACCAATGGACTCAATTCCCCAGTAAAAAGACATAAACTAACAGATTGGATACATAAACAGGGCCCAGCATTTTGCTGCATACAGGAAACACACCTCAGTGTCAAAGACAGACACTACCTTGGAGTAAAGGGCTGGAAAACAATTTTCCAAGCAAATGATCCCAAGAAACAAGCTGGGGTAGCCATTCTAATATTGAATAAAATAGACTTTCAAACAAAAGTTATCAAAAAAAGATAAGGAAGGACACCTCATACTCATCAAAGGAAAAATCTACTAAGAATAATTCTCAACTCTGAACATCTATGCTCCAAATGCAAGGGCACCCACATTCATAAAAGGAACTTTACTAAAGCTCAAAGCACACATTACACACCACACAATAAAAGTGGGAGAATTCAATACCCCACTCTCATCAATGGACAGATCAGGGAAACACAAACTCAACAGAGACACATTGAAACTAACAGATGTTATGGACCAAATGGATTTAACAGATATCTGTAGCACATTTATTTCATCCTAAAACAAAAGAATATGCCTTCTTCTCAGCACTTCATGGTACCTTCTCCAAAACTGATCATATAATCAGTCACAAAACCATCCTCAACTGATACAAGTAGATTGAAATAATCCCATGCATCCTATTAGATCATCACAGACTAAGGCTTGTCTTCACTAACAACAAAAACAACAGAAACAACATGGAAGCTGAACAACACCCTACTCAATAATTTGGTGAATGAAGAAATAAAGAAAGAAATTAAAGATGTTTTATAATTTAATTAAAATGAAGGCATAACATACCCAAACTTAGGGGACACAATGAAAACAGTGCTAAGAGGAAAACTCAAAGCTCTGAGTGCCTCCAAAAAGAAACTGGAAAGAGCATACACTAGCAGTTTAATAGCACATCTGAAAGCTCTAGAACAAAAAGAAGCAAATACACTCAAGAGGAATAGATGGCAGGAAATAATCAAACTCAGGGCTGAAATCAACCAAATAGAAACAAAAAGAACTGTACAAAGAATCAGCAAAACCGGAGCTAGTTCTTTGAGAAAATCTCTTTTCTTCCTTCCTTCCTTCCTTCCTTCCTTCCTTCCTTCCTCCCTCCCTCCCTCCCTCCCTCCCTCCCTCTCTCTCTCTCTTTCTTTCTTTCTTTCCAATTGTAGTCTAACAGGAGTCAAGCTGAAAAAGGAAACTTCAGATGAGAAAACGTCTCCATCAGATTGTCTAGTAGGCAAAAGATCACTGAGTATTTTCTTGACTGATGATTTACTATAGCCAAGTGCCATCCCTGAACAGCTGGAATCAGAAATCAGTCTGCACAAGATAATAATTCTATTCCTTCATGACCTCTTCTTCAGTGCCTGCCTCCAAGTTCATGTTTGATCTCCTGTCCTAACTACCATTCATAATGTACTGGAAGATTTAAAATGAAATAAACTCTTTCCTCTCAAAAAAAGGGGGAGGGGGTGTTCGTCAGATTCTTGGCCTGGAAGACATGCCCACAACTCCCCACATAAAGAACATAGCAAAGGATACAGAGTTCTCCATGCTAATGAGGTACCTAGATGGGCCCTGAGGGCTTAGCCAATGAGCTTCCCTTCCTGGGCATTTCTTCCTGTGATTTATTTAATCTCTGGTCCATCCTGAAGAAGGTGTGTGTACCCATTTTCCACCATGAACAGTGAATAAAAACAGTTTGGACAAACAAGAACTGTCTCTCTCATGAAGAACAGTAGTGGGGACTGTGGAGGAGTAGAAGGCCCTTCTGGGCACCTGGGCACTCACCCACTGAGCCAAGATGGAGGCCCCTCTTCCTTTGCCCCAGCTAGTCTTCCCTGGCCAAGAACCCGTCCCTGACTCCTCAGGTTGTCCAGGAGTTAGGGAAGCCCAGATTCTGCCCCAGCCTGTGGTATTTTTCACCCAGGCTGGGACGCCATCTTAGATCCCCGTCTGCCATTCCCCAGCTGGGGCACCATTCAGTGAGCCCAAGGCCACCATGGTGGAGAGGGTGGAAGGTAGTTTAGTGCTACAGGGTTTCACAAGTCCAAATGGCATTCCCATACCCCAAATGCAAAGCAGCCTCAGAACTACAATGTAACTGCGCTGCCCTCAAGGTCCAGAGGAGCTCCATCCCTGACTCCTGGCAACAAGACTGTTAGAGAAGTAAACTCATAATGCACAGACTTTGGAGTTTGTTTCCTGTTCAACTTCATTTCCTTGAGATTTAATGCAGCTGTGTGTATCAAATCTTGCACCTTGTCACCGCTGTGTAGTATTGATGGAGTGGAGGCAACACAGTTGGTTTAGCCAGTCACTCGCTGTAGGACACTTAGGTTGCAATTGTTTTTTATAAAAGAAAAATGTTCAGGGCTGGGGCTTTAACTCAGTTTGGTAGAGTGTGTCCTAGCTTGCACAGAGATCTGAGTCAATCCCCAGTAACACATAAACCTGACTCTGTAATCTCAGCATTTGAGAGGTGGAACCAGGAGAAACAACATCATCATCTGATACATAGTGAAGTTGAGGCCAGCCTGGGCTACATGAGACCTTGCTCAAAAGAACAGAAAAGGAAAAGGATCTGGGGGGGTGTTGTGGATGGCCCTGTTAGGGACTTTTTGGATGGGGATAGTGAGAAGGCAGATGTAGCTACTAGTGTCTGCCAGTCTGCTGGAACAGAGAGTTGCCGCAGTAGTGAGGGAACTTGCTGTTCTTTTTTATTATTTTGATTAATTCCTTCCATAGGGGAGATAGTGGCTTAGTGGACGTGGGGTCTCACTGTTACAACAGGAGGTAAGTTGGTTCTAAGTGCACAGCAGGGGGAAGACCTCATGGTAAAAGCTACATGTTTCCTGTGTACACGTGAGTGGGAATGGTTGTTGGCATAAAAGGAGAATGTAAGATCAAAACAGTGGAGCCCAGAGCGCTAAGGATGACAAATGAAGAAAGCCTCTGGTAGCTGGGTGTGAGACAGCCAGGCAGACCTGACAAGAGACGAACAGGATCTACGAGTCAAGGCCGGTGACGGCAGGCTGGCTCGCTAGCCTCCATGAGAGCTTCCCCCTCAGAGAAACACTAGGCAGGCACTACTGTTTGTAATATATTCTTGCTTTTAATGTGTTGCTTCTAACGTAGCTAATTATAATAGACTAAACCCTAAGTGAGGGTGGTTTCTAACAGCACGTCTCTGTTTTAGGAAAGGGACTCCAGGCTGTGCCATGGACATTTGGTGGCTGTGGAAACAAAAAGTCTAAATATAATTAATAGCACGTGGGACACTTGCAAGGGTGAAGGTGGCAGCACTAGTTAGTGACTAACTACCACCAACAGCTAGTCAGGACCAACAACTAACTACCACCAACAGCTAGTCAGGACCAACAACTAACTACCACCAACAGCTAGTCAGGACCAACAACTAACGAAGGCAGAGTCAGAGCTGAGCGAAGTGGAGTGTCAGTCACCCCCTAACTAGATGAACTCTATGTGAATAGCGTATGGTCACGTCTGATTGGGCTAGGGAGATAGAGTCTGGGCCCTCCATTGGCTTAGCCCATGATAACCCAGAGAATTAACCAGATTCAACAGAGACGACCTCAGTGTGTGTCCAGTTTCTACCTTGGATCTATAAAACTCTAGACAAGAGAAATTCAACAACTCTTTTTTTTTTTCTCTCTTGGAAACCTCTCCCGTTCATGGGACTTTCACTTTTCCTAGATTTTACACTTTCTCACAATGTCATACTCTTCTATAATAGCTTTTAATGGAGCCTGTTCCACTTTGAAAACTATCAGGAGAGTCTGTGCCATTAATGTCCCTTGGTGTGCGCCACTGCTTGGCATCAGCTATTGACGACTGTGAGTGACCAGCACCTAGGTACCGTCACCCTCAGACGTTCTTAATCCAGCACTCAGGAGACAGAGGCAGGAGAATCCCTGAGTTCAAGGCCAGCCAGAACAAGTTCCAGGACAGCCAGAGCTACACAGAGAAACCCTGTTGGGGAGGGAAGGGGGTGAAGGGGGGAAATCGCATGTACCCCTGACCCAGTGCTGGGAAACTGGGAGACATGATGATCCACAGGGCTCATGGCCACTAGCCTAGCCTTAAAATTGGCAAGCTGCAGGTTTGGTGAAAGACGCTGTCTTGAAGGAATAAAACAGAGCAACACGGGGTACCCTCCTTTGGCCTCTTCCTGTGCACAGGCACACATGTGCATGTGGGACACACGTAACACCACACTCATAGACATACACACATATACAAAAGAAAAGAAAGGAGATTTTTATAAAACATAAATAATCATTTATGTGTGCTTTAAACAATATTGATAGCCAGACATGTTGACAGTTTGTGGGAATTGATTTTTCTCCTTCTGCTATCCTGGGTCTTCAGGATAGAACTAAGTTTATCAGGGCTGAAGGCAAGTGTCTTTAGTCAGTGAACCATCTTATTGGCCTCATCTTGCCTTTTGAGACAGGGTCTCCCATGACTGGAACTCTTTGATTCAGCTAGTCTGGCTGGCCAGCAAGCCACAACCATCTATCTACCTCTGCTCCCCAGTGTCAGGATTATAGGCGTGCCCCGCTCTTCCTGCCTTAATTTTTTTTTTAATGTGGGTTCTGGGATTGAACTCAGGTCCCTATGCTTACATGGCAAGCACTTGACTGAGCCCCCTGCCACCCAGGAGACATGTTCTAGTCCAGGACAAGTGAGTTAAGGATGTGTCATTTATGTTCTTCCCACCACGGTGGAAATGAAGAGAGACTTGAGGCTCGTCGAATGCAAAGGACACGCATCTCCTTCAATGCGGACTCGGGGTCTGTCAACTAAACAGTCACAACCAGCAAAAGACAACTGTAGAGCGAGGCCCCACAAAACCAAGTCCTCTGATTCTGCACTGACTGCAATGAAGAGTGCTCAATAGGCCACAAATGCAGCTGAGTAGGGACAGCAGAGTCTGGCTATGGGCCACATAGAGCTCACAGTTTCTATTCAGCCTGCCACCTAAAAATTGCTTTTGTATATGTGTGTGTTCTTAAATGTTTAGTTTAAAAAAGAAAAGAGAATCAATGGCTCAGTGGGTAAAGACCCCTGCAGCCAAGCCTGACACCCGGGGTTTGATCCCCAGGACCTACATGGCAGAAGAGAAACAATTTCCAAAAGTTGCTTTCGGACTTCTCAGAGCACACCACAGTGTACACAGGAACACACACACACACACACACACACACACACACACACACACAATTAGATAGTGTCATAAAATGTATAAATCAAAAGGCTAATAGTATTTTTTGATGTGAAAATTATACACAATTCTGAGGCTAGATATTGGCTCATTGAGTAAGAGCACAGACTGCTCTTGCAGAGGACCTGAGTGTGATTCCCAGCACCTATGTTGTGTGACTCACAAACATCTGTAACGCCAGCTTTTTAGGGGATCCAAAGCCTCTGACCTCCATGGGCACTGTATTTATATACACAGAACCCCTAAGCCCCCCTCACACATGTTTAAAACTAAAAATAAAATCTTTTTTTTCAATTATACAAAATCCAAATTTTATTTTCCATAAAAAATGTTTTATTGTACCTGGCTCATTTTTTTTTTTTTTTACATGTTGTTCACCGTTGCTTTGGCACCACAAAAGCAGAGCTGCATGGTTGCAGCAGACACCCACTGGATCTGTAAGCCACCGCTGGGTCCTCTCTACTCTTTCATGGAAAAAGCAGACTGAGTCCCACAGGCACAATCTCAAGATAACCCCAAGGTCCCTGATATTCTTCACTGTGCTTGAGTGGAAAAACCTGTGATTTCTAACCCCCAGAATCCAGTGAACAATATTTACCCTTGTGACTATTTTAGGTAGGATTGCAACTTCTATTTTGCTAATTGACTGTCTTTTTGTAGCATTGACAAAGCCAGCCACTGTGTTGCAAGCTAGGCCTAGGGAGAGGCCCAGGTGGCAAGAGACTGAGTGCAGCTTGAGAGGACAGCCAGCCAAAAACTAAAGCCCTTTGTCTGGCAGCCTGCCAGGGACTGAAGGCGGGTGGCCACCCCGGGAGCCAGGAGTGGATCCTTCCACCACCTCGCGTGGATGGGCCAGACCGCCCGCACACTTCTGTGAGTTCACGTGGCATCACCTACCCTGTCTTCAAAGCTCTGACAAGTTCTATAAAACAACTGGTCCATCATTTTAACCAATTTTCCATTGATGGACTATCAGATAGATATAAGCAATCATTGGCAAGCTATTTAGGCAGAAGCAATCTGGTGTGATCATTGTCCTGTTTACAGAGTTGTGCTTCCTTTTATAAATGTCCCTGCCTCAGACAATCTTATAAATGGATTTGAGAGTTTTGTTTGTTTGTTTGTTTGTTTGTTTGGACAGGGTCTTGTGCAGCACAAGGCCTGCTATGTTGAGGATAACCTTGAACTTCTGATCCTCCTGCCTCTACCTACTGAGCGCTGAGATGACAGGTGTGAGCTACTGTGCAGTGCTTGGAATGGACCCCGGGGATTTGTGTGTGCTAGGCAAACGCTAACAGCTGAGCTATGTCTGCAGCCCAGAAACATTTTTTTTTTCTTTTAAAAGAAAAGCTTAGTGTGGGCTGTCATAATGAGCTGTAGCAGAAAGGAGATGGATCTCACAGTCAGGCATCCCTGAGGTAACAAGCCCCACCTCCCACTTGCAGGTGGCCTTGGGCAAATCATCTGGCTTCTCCAGTCTGCTTCCCAGTCTATGACACAGGGTAATCTCCCTCGTGGGCTATCCTCTGGGCTACTTCTCTGGGTGTTGGGAGAACACGTGAGCATCAGAGTATATAAAAGAATGTGAAGTGCTTAGAAGGTGAGGTGGGGTGGGGTGAGCATTGGTATTCCATCTAAGGTATGTAAGCATGGTTGGGGTTATGAAATTTCCTCCATGATTTAATTAACTTTAATTTTAGACCCTGCCAACATAGTCTAAGGCTAGGAGGGAGGGTAGTGATCGTTGCCCAGGGCCATGGACTCAAAACAAACGTGAGACTTTGCTGGCTTAACTCCAGTGTTTGTGTGAAAATACCTAGAGGGTGACTGGCCTGGACTTAGCATGTGACTCGAGAGAGAGACCAGAGGTACAAGGGCCTGATCCTGACTCGCTCTGCAGAGGGATTTCTAACAGTTTGGCCATCCAGTCTATGAGGCTCAAAGTTTTAATCTGCAAGGATCTGCAAGGATACAAAAAAGCTTGTGCTAGAGCCTCCCTCTTCTTCTTTTGTTTTTAATTAATTAATTAATTATGGTTCTTTTTGAGACAGGGTTTCTCTGTATAGCCCTGGCTGTCTTGGAACTCACTCTGTAGACCAGGCTGGCCTCAAACTCAGAAATCCACCTGCCTCTGCCTCCCAAGTGCTGGGATTAAAGGTGTGCACCACCACGCCTGGCTCCTCCCTCTCCTTATCCACCAAGCTGCACCAGGTAAGCAGAACACCAGGGTCTGCCGTCAGATCTGACCTGATGCCCTGGACAGACAGGTTAAAAGGCTCTGGCTAACTTGTCCTCTCCACAGATGGAGCTTGGTGTGCAATGGAAGAGAGCCAGAGGAGGGTAAGTCACACAATCTGGGCTCCGCACACCTGAGCTGGAACCTGTGTCAGGCCCTGTGTTAGTCTGCTCTGGCCACCATAACAGAGCATCACAGACTTTGACAACAGAGTTTGATCTCTCATAGTTCCAAAGACTACAAGCCCACTATCAATGTGCCAGCCTTTTCAAGACAGCAGACCTAGGGGCTTAGGACCTAACCTTCAAATATCACCGAACTTGGCAGGGAGCACTTTGTATTCAAACCAGAGTGAAATCCCTGTGTGCAGTTAGAGTGGAAGTCATGGCCTTGGTAGAACAAGTTTTCAGCGCGTACCGGCCTTCTGTGACCACGGTGGGATGCCCTGCAGAGGCAGCGGAAGAAGCAGAACACGTTCTTCCCTGGAGATGGAGAAGCAGTCCAAGTGTGACAGCAGATAAATGATGGCGCAAGCAAGGGACACTGCTCAGTGCCCCTGCAGCTCACACGGACTCTGGTGCCTCCTCTCTGCCTTCCTAGGGGTGTCCTGTCGTTTACCCTAAGAAAAAACACAGGAAAAGGAAGATCACATCTAGCTGTACATGCTGTAACAGATGCTTATCTGATGCACAGCTATCCCACGTAGCTGTCATACAAGCAAACACAGCTACTTCATACAACCGATAACACACTAAGTTACTTTCCCCGAAGTACACGGAGCCCCTTTCCCTCCTCAGGAGTGTGCTCTCTCTTCTTCTAGCCAATTCGGATTCCCTTGGTATCCTGTACCATAAATACTATAGATACTGACACGCACGGCTAACTACTATTAACACATCTTACTTTGGATGGCAAGGGAATGGAAGATGGGTGAAAATTAGTTAATATGTAAACAAACATATGTAATAAAAACGTCACTGTCTTGTTTTCGCACCTGGTCTTGTGATGTTAGCTGGGGTTTTAAATCATCTCTTTCCATTAGCTCTTCCACTTTTTGATGAGATGGGACTTTCTTCCTGAAGGGCCTGACCTATAGCAATTGTGATTGACTTGGGTTGTGGTTTTATTGGATTTTATCATAGGGTGTAGGCGTCTCAAGAGGTGATCCAGAGGTCTCACGCTTCTTGCCGCCCAGACCTGATTCCGCTGTGAGAGGAGGGCTCGACTACAGTACTGTGACCTCTTTGCCCTGTTGATATTTGATGCCAATTGGGCCAGGTGAATCTCAACTTCTACTCCTTGGAATCTCTGTTTTGTGTCCTTCCTTGTGGAAGTCCTTCCCTTGAGGTAGCTATAGATGAGTAAAACCTGAGTTTAGGGAAACAACAAATGGTTTATGGATCACCGTAGATAACAGTGAAAGGAAGCCAGGTCCATCACTGGTCCTGATCCCCCCAACATGTGCTGTTCATGGACATGGAGTCATGGAGACATTGCCCTTGACATAGCTGGTTTAAGGACCAGCTCATTTGCTTTGCATCAGGGTTCCCTGGAAGGAAAGATGCTCATCTCTGCTTTTCCTTTGTTTTGATTTGTTTAATTTGTGTGTTGTCTTGTTTTATAAACAAGGGTAATTAAACATCACATCAAGATGGTGGAGACATTTACCTGCAGGACTTCAGACCCCTAACCTGGTGATACATTTTTGTAGCCAGTTATGTGTTTTGCCACCTCTAGAACTTTTGCCATTAATGGCAGTAGTACTTGCTGGATGTCTGCTTTGGAGTGTGTGTGTGTGTGTGTGTGTGTGTGTGTGTGTATGTGTGTGTCCACAAATCAGAGAAGCTTGTGTTGAAATGACAAGTACCTTGGCTGCCATCCCAAATCCACTCAGTGTACACAATCTCACACCCAACAAGAACATAGCAGTTGGTGTCAGTCTGCCTATACAATGGTGTAAGACTGTAATTGGAACCGAGAAGAAATCCTACCCTTTAGTGACATCAGAGCCACCATAGCGTTGCAGAGCATTGCTCACACATTTGGGCTGATGCCGGCGTGAGCACCAGCATCTCGCTGCCTGCACAGCACATACAATTGTACGGAGCATGCTGCACTTGAGTGATGGCAGACAGCTGGATACCTGCCTCGTATTGCTATGCTCGGCAATACGCTATTTTAGTCATTCCTGCTAAGAACAGTTTGTTGTGAACAATTGACTTTCTCCTGACAGGAGCCTCACATAGCTGTTTACTGTCACTTGATTGCATCAGTTTCTCCCGAGCCAGATGACATATTGTGTGGTTTTGTTCACTGTGGTCCTAGAAGCAATAGGCTCTCCCACATATAAACACCATATAGTCTAGGTGGGGGTGTGTGGAGATCCAGTGGGCTATACCATCTAGGTTTGTGGATGTGTATACTGTGGTGTTCATACAGTAACACAATCACCTACAAATGACATTTTAGAACTTCTCCTTGCTGTTAAATACCGGATGGTGTTTTAATGAAGGAGACAGATTCCTACCGGTCTTGGCTGATAATCATTCTTTCAGCTCTCAGCAAAAGCTTCCAGGACCACCCCACTGTACTGTGTCCACCCTTGCCCTTCTCCTCCCTATTCCCTCTCTGATCCATAACCTTCCTCAATGACAAGCATTGCTGTCCTAAATGATCTTATTTTTATTTCCTACCATTTTCCATTTCCATGTGTGTGTGTGTGTGTGTGTGTGTGTGTGTGTGTGTGTGTGTGAATGTGGATGCCCGAGGTTGATGTTGAGAACTACCCACCCTCAATCACTTTTCCACCTTGTTCTTCAAAGCAAGGTCTCTCAATCAAACCCAGAGCGATCCCTAAGGTTAGTCTTACTAGATAGCTTTCACTGGGGAAATCTACTGCTCTGGCTTCCAAGGCTGGAATTACAGATTGGACCCCATGCCCACCTGGCACTTTCATGGGTTCTGGAAATCTGAGTCTAGTCCCCATGTTTTCACGACAAGCATTTTAACCATTTAACCATCTTCTCAGATTCTTGTTTATTTCTTGATGTGTTTAAAGATTTTAGTCATTCCACCCCTTAGAACAATACTTGCTGAAGATAGAACTACTGTCTGTTCAATTCATTGATAGATCATTTGTATCTAACACAATGCTTGATGGGTAACATGTACTCAAAGATCATCCCCACACACACCCACCACACTGGAGACAAGGTTTCTCTGTATAACCTTGGAACTTGCTCTGAAGACCAGGCTGGCCTAGAACTCAGAGATCTGCCTGCTTCTGCTATAATTAAAGTGCTAGGATTAAAGGTACATGCCACCACTGCCTGGCTTCAAAGACCAGTTTCTAAAATAAATGAATGAAAGAAGAAAGGAAGTTGTGTTTCTTGCTGTCGTAGACAGAACCTCCGCTGTGTCCTCTGTGGATATCAATCCCCATCAGTGGGGGACAGACATGTGACTCTTCCCCATCAACACTTTGGGTGCATGCAGAGCAATGGAATACCTAGGTGACATGGGAACACCAGATGAGAGCGGGATGGTGAAGGTGTGGGTGTTGGGAAGGCTGGTAAAGAGGGTAAGATCAGGGCCAGCCTGGGCTACATGAGACTCAATGAAAGAAAGACAGGAAGAAAGAAAGAAAGAAAGAAAGAAAGAAAGAAAGAAAGAAAGAAAGAAAGGAAGAAAGGAAGAAAGGAAGGAAGAAAGGAAGGAAGGAAGGAAGAAGAAAGAAGGAAAGAAAGAAAGAGAGGAAGAAGAAGAAGAAGAAGAAGAAGAAGAAGAAGAAGAAGAAGAAGAAGAAGAAGAAGAAGAAGGAGAAAGGAAAGAAAGAAAAAGAAAATAATTAAAATTTCTTGGCAAAATTGAAAAATTATAGACTCATTAAAAATAGATTGGGCAGAAATACAAGCACAAAATAAAGATCAATGTTGGGGGGAACATCAGCAAAAGCCATGTAAGGTGACACTTCCTGTGGGGGTGATCGCAGCAGCCCCAGAGTGGCTAGGGACAGTGTGCCTGCACAGGTGTCATGGCCGCAGGAACAGCTGCCGGCTGAACTCACTGTTCCATTGGCAGCTTGGCGCCACGTCGGCGGGGCGGCCCCTCGGCAGGGCCACAGCATCTCTCCTTTGAAAACTGACTTCAAAATAGCTCCTGCCTCCTTTCAGGAGCAGCTCAAAAGGAAACCTGTCTCACATTCATAAAAGGAAGTAGATGCCGAGTCCCTCTGAAACTTAAATCCAGTTCCCACTAAAAGAAAATGCTGGGGGTGGGGGGGTGGGATAGAGGTTTTCTGGGAGGGGGGAAAACTGGAAAAATCTAACATTTGAAAATGTAGATAAAGAATATATTCAATAAAAAAGAAAATGCTTTTGTTGTTTGATTATTTATTGATATAATCGAGTGTTATAGAGCCCGGGCTGGCCTTGAGCTCACCGTGTAACCAAGGGTGACCTTGGAACCAGAAGGAGGCTTCCTGTATTGTGCCTTAAAACATTTTGCAGGTTCATTGGTTGGCAGAATGTCATCACAGGCCTGCTGGCAAATGAGTCCAACAAATGTAGTGCACAGGTTTCTAAGACCGTATAACATACTACAGAGGATACACAGGGGTGGGAGATTCGCTGGGCACCTTTAAGCACTCAGTGCGGTGGGATAGCTCATGTCCAGATAGAGACTTAGAGAGACAACCTGGATGAAGATGGCTGTTGGAGACACGGAGGATGGGGAAACGGATGGTAAGCGTGCCAGCTGCCTCCGAGCTCACAGGGGCTAGGAGGATACAGGTCTAGTCGCAGTCTCTTGGGAAGTGTGGCTTGCTACATCACAAAGAAATTTTAAGTTCCGATTAAACCAATAGAGAGGGAGGGAGTGCCACTGCCCAGAACAGGTGGCGTGGAGGAAAGATTTGGGTGTTGAAAGGTAGATGCATTTACATGCCAGGAAGAACCAGGGAAAAGGCTGGCAGGGCTCTGCCTCTGCTTGGGGAGGCAAGGCCGCAGGCTTGCAGTTGGTACATGGTTATCAGTAGAGATGCATAACCGGCAGGTCCTGGTGGTGGTGGGCGGGCATCCCTGTTGGCTCCAGGCGTCAGGAGAGCTGAGGGCCCCAGATGGCCTCAGCACAGGCCTTGGTGAGTAGTGCTGTGCTAAGTGACCAGACTGGAAAGACCACTCTGGCCCAGGTTCCCTAGGGACACGGGACTGCAGGGCTGACTCCAATCCTTTCCTTCCTCACACAATCCAGTCCTCTGTTGTAGCTAATCCTCCCCTGATGCCACTTTCTTCTTCCTTTGGCTGCAGTTTCCACCAAGTGACTGCGTTTTCTAATCTTCCAGATCTTCCAAAGCCATCGACACAAAGAGCTGCTCCAGTTACCACTGCACCCGCCCACGCACGCCTAGGTTCTCACAGCTCTCAGACCCACAAGTGGCCATCCTCTGGTTCAAAGGTCTTCAGTGGTCCCTTGTTGGCAGATGTGCTGAAACTTTTTAGGTGAACTTATCCAGCTGGCTCTGGAAAGTAAAAGTGAAACAGGTCGTTAAAGGTGATGGCCGACCGGGAAGGCTTGCGTACATTTTCCAGATGACATCACTGAACCTGGGGCAGGCCGGAAGTCATCCAGCCGAGACTTGGGTCCTCAGGCTCCAAGTCCACTACTCTTCCTGTTGAGCCAAATGGGAAACTCTTAATCTGACTGGCCTTGTCTCTCTGCCTTCTTCGATGCTCATCCCTGGAAGAATGTTCTATAGTCAATACTCAAAAAGGGAGGAATTTTTGTGTGCATGTTTATGTATGTATGGTATGTGTGCAGATGTGTGTGCAAGTGTGATCATGTGCGTGCTGGGGCCATGAGACAACCTTAGACGTCATTCCTTAGTCACCATCCATTTTTTGTTTCATTTTTTGAGACATGGTTTCCCACTGGCCTGGATCTCCCCAAGGAGGCAAGCCTTGCTGACCAACCACTAAGCCTCAGGGATCTACCTGGTGTCCATCTCCTCTGCACTAGGTTTGTAAGTGCGTTCACCGACCGTGCTTGGTTTTGGATTTTAAAAGGGTTCTGGGGATTGATTCAGGCCCTCGTGCATACAAAGCAAGCATTTCACCGACTGATCTACCTTTCCATTCCTCGGCCCCAAATAGGGACAGAAGAAGCAAACGGACTGTCCCGTTCAGATTGGGCTGTGTGCTTGTTGTACCTGTAGTAAGCAGACTTCAGCAAGCTGAGTGGGGAATAAAATATCTGTAGTTACAGAGAAAAGTAATTCTGTTGAGCCACAAAGGTGGGTCAATGGGTAAAAGGCCTGCTGCCAAGCCTGACAATCAGTTGTCCTCTGGCTTCTTCACGTATGTTCACACAGACACATAAAGACATGTATGCGTGTGAGCACACACACACAAGTAATTCATAAATGTGGGAGAAAAAGACTGGGGACAGACTGTCCTGGGGACAGAGCTCAGGATATCGGCTAGTCCTTAAAGCCACTGTGCCAAGGGCACTACTGCTTCTTATGTTCAAGGTATATCTATAGAAGATATCCATCTGCATGCCTGGCTCCCTTACCAGTTTGTTCCCTCGCCCACATATCCTCTTCTTGTTGTAATCTCCATTAATATTCTGGTCTGATCTGCGTCCTGTGAGGAGGCAGCAGGAAGCTCGGGATGGATTAGCCAGGCATAGTGAGATGCTCAGGGACAAAGACATCTAAATCTTGCAGGTGTAGGCTGAATCCCAAGCTTACTTGGTAGGAGGAAAGCCCTAGACATTTCCAAGGGTCTATCTTTCCTCTCTTCTCCCTTCCTGTTTCACATACACACGTGCTCACATACTCAAATGTAAAAATCTTCCCTGGAAACTTGAAAAGTCAGTTCCCCATAGACATAAAGGACTATATCATATCTCACCAGAGAACATAAGTTTCTGGTCATTCCTTCATGGTCTGAGCTGGTTGGGTAATAAACTGGTGAAGAACAGCTGACGCCATTGAAGAAGACATTCTTGGTTCTTTGGCATCATGTGACCCCAGGTTTCTACCTTTGTGATCATAGAATGTGAACCCTTTGTTTCTCTGAGAGTAATAGTCGTTATTTGTGAAACCAAAATAATATCAATTTATCAAGCTGTTGAAGTATCAAATGACACACTTATGAAAAAATATGATAAACTCTAGTATTAATCAAAACACGTTACATTATGGTATAATAACAAAGAAGATAAAGATGATGGTGGTACAACAGGGAAAACAAAGGCCCAAGTAGACATCCAAATAAAGCCTCCAGGGTCAGGACTGGGTTGCATCTTGTTAAATTATTCAAAACTCACAGGTTATTGCCACTGCTATTTGTTGCTGTCCACAACCTATGTACATTAGGGCTTACTGCTGAAGGTACTTGCCTATGTCCTTAAACATGGGCAAGCCAAGCTGGTGCATAGCTAGAAGCTTCACCCTACTGACAACTGTTCATGGTACTGAAAGGTATTCTGCTACTTGAAGAGAAAAGTAATCATCAATATCACCTAGTTACAAACCCTGATATACAGGACATACAGGAAATACCCATAATAGATATACAGGTGCAATAATGGTACAGATGTTATGGGAGGAACCAACTACTTTTTAAAAAAATTTATTTAAGGCCTTTTCCATGAGATGGAAGTTGTACCTAACACGGCTACAATGATCAAGATTGTGAAGCTAGATAGGTTGTGGGGCTAGGGGAAAACCTACTACTATTATTCTACTAAAATAATAGCAATCAAAAGACTCCTGAGTACGGACTGCTATACCATAGATCAACGCCTTGTCCAGCCCTCACCAGAGAAACTTCTTGAAGTAGATGGGAATTAACACAGAAACCCACAGCATGAACAGAGTGAGAGAGTTTGGAGTGCGCAGTTCTGAACGGGATCTTTGATCTGTTTAGAAGAGGGGACAAAAAGATCATAAGAGCCAGAAGTGGTGGGTGACTCCAGGGGAACAGCACCTCCTGACACAGCAGGACTGATGCACACGGGAGCTCACAGAGACTGAGGCGGCATGCACAAGATCTGCACAGGTCCAAGCTGTGCGGGTTCAAGATGAAGTCCAGCACTGAGAGAGAAAGCAGGCACTGGGTCCCATCCCTAACCAAGAAGCTCTCTGCAACTGAGAGCAGGTGGCAAAGGGAAAATTAGTTGTTCCAATGGAGTACCACTGGGTCTATCAACCACACTAAGGTCAGGTCAGGCCCCATGCCCAGGTACTGACCAACACAGAACAAAGTCAGTGATGTTTTGTGGACTTTTTGTTTCTTTTGCTTTGACTGGCTTTTTTTCCTGGTCTTATCTGTCTTTTACTTGGTTGTTTTGGTTTTTCATTTTTTGTGTGTTTTCTGTGCTTCTTGCTTTTGTTTCTTTTTTTGTTTGATAATTTTGAAAGAGGGGGCGAGGAAAAGGAACGTAAAGTTGAGTAGGGAAGCAGTGAGGCTCTGGCAGGATTTGAAAGAGGGGAATATATGGTCAAATATATTATATGAAAATATTTCTTAAATAAAAACATGTTAGAAAAAGACATTGATGAGGAAGAAGATGAGGAAGAGGGAGATGTAATAAGAATGTTGAGATTTGCAGGAAACACTCAAAAGCTGGTTTTAGGCCATTGAGGAGCTGGCAGGACCACAGAGAATAAGTGTAATTTCTCCAGCTCCTCATCAGCACAAGGAGGAGAAAACTGTACTTCCGGCCATGATGCAGGGCGGCAAGAGTTTTTACAGCAGCGTTTTCTTCCCGGCCACAGAACCTCTACAAAGTATCCACGTTCATCTAAATAAAGCCAAATGCATCCATATGCAAAGGTTATATGTTCCTCATATGAGGACACTGTTTCTATACCAACAGAACTACCCCCTCAAGAGGATCTTGGTGCACCTCTGTAACTTCAGCACTCAGGAAGATCCAGGTGTTGCATGTCAGCCTGAATATACAGTATGTTACAAGCCAGCCTGTGCTTCATACTGAGACAGGCTCAAAGAAACAAGACCAGAACAAGGAAACTGTCACTGCGCTGTCCAGAAGCTCCTCCTCGTGATAGCTATTGGGTAGCAAGTGGAACCAGTGACCTCTTGATCCTATTTGCACTTCCAAACATGCAACTGCACCCTAATAATTATCCGTGTCCCCAGAATAGCAAAGAATTAATTCCATTTGGCATGGGGACTGGAGAGAAGGCTCAGTGGTTAAGAGCACTGGCTATCTTTCCTAAGGTCCTGGGTTCAATTCCCAGCACCCATGTGGTGGCTCACAACTATCCGCAACTCCAATGCCAAGCGATCCAATGCCCTATTCTTGCCTCTAAAGACACTAGACACGCACATGGTGCACAGACCCACATGCATATGAAACTTCCATACGCACGGAGTAAAATCCATGTATTTGGGGCAGTGTTAAATGGTAGCTAGGATTCGAGACTCAAGACTCATCTGAAGTTCCATATACTTTACAAATGGGCAAGAACGGGGTCAGAGAGGGTAAGGGACTTGTGCAGGAATGAACAGTGAGTTGGACAGCAGCTCCAGAGACAGGACTGGCCTGTGGGTGCATCACTCTCTCTCTGAGACCTAGCCGTCATTTGCAGATGCCGAGATGCTGCCCTGTCTCACACGGCAGCTCCTCCACATGTGCCTGAGTCAATGGGACACCACTGGTCTCATCTGTTTCTACAAGCTCATTGTGGACCCGGTCTCTCCCAGAATCCCAGGAAAGACACTAACAGTGTGTGTGTTGGCACGCCTGTAATAACTGTCTACCTCAGTGATTTTATTGACACCTCAAGCACAGCTCTGGGAAGCAGACAGGACAGGGATAATTATCTTTTGTTTGTAGATGAAGTAACTGAGGTTCACTGGGTTTGGGGAGCAGTCACTCCCTTCTGTGGGCCTGCCTTCACCTGAGTGCTGATGTATTTTCTGATTTCTGTCAGCAGGCACCTTGACCATAAGAGCCGTCTCATCAGCCCTTTTGTCCAATTTCTGGTGGACAGGAGTTTTCAGGTTTTGACAGCATCAACTCCATCTCACATGGCCATCTATGCATCAGAAAATGCAAATCTCTCGTGCTCGCCTTTCTGTAACTCTGTGTCCAGACTTCATCTTCTCCGCTTTCCCTAGAATATGTGTGTGTGCCTGTGGTGGTGGCGGGAGGTCTATAAAGACCAGAGGTTGAAGTCAGCTGCCCACCTCAGTCCTTTTTGTGAGTTGGGGTCTCTCACTGAACCTGGAAGTCACCCATTCAGTAACACTGGCTGGCCAGCAAGCCCTAGGACCCTCCGGTCTCCGCCTTCCTAGCTCTGGGCTCACAGGGAGCTGCTGTGTCCATGTGGACGCCAGGATCTGCACTCAGGTCCTCACGCTTGCACGGCAAAAATATCTTCAACTAAGCCATGTCCCAGTCCTAGACTTCCTCTTTTTCTAAGGACATGGGTCCTATTGGATTAGACTCACCCAGATTGCCTCAGTTTAACTTGATGACATCTATAAAGACCCAATTGCAAAAAAAAAAAAAAAATGTTATAGTCACAGGGGACTGGAGATTAAATATTTGACTGGCGGTGGAGACATATATTCAAATCCATAAGAAAAAAAATACCTAACCTTTAGGAGATGGAGCAATGGAGAGAGAAGGGGGAGAGGGAACGCTGAGGAGACTGAGAAGCTTCATGACCCGCTCTAGGCCAAACAGGTGCCTAGCTGTCACCTGACCTTACCTCAGGCTGCTCGAGGCTACACCCTTAACCACTGGGCACTGCCACCCCAGCTGCTTGTGGTCCCGTGGCCCCTGCTCCTGTGGTTTCCCATGAGGGCGGCTTATAAAGAGGGCTGTGTTTGTACGCTAAGAAGAAGCAAACACGACTGGTAATTTTGTTTTCTCAGCTGAAACGCCAACACACAGAGAGTTGATATTGAGTCTAGCATCCTCTCCTTAGCTCCCTATGTGACTGCGGTTTCCCAGAGCAGCCCACGGCCTAGGGTGAGGTCACTGGCAGGGAATTGGCATGGTGTGAGTCCCAGGGAACACTGGGAACTTCGCCTTCACATTAGGCTTGGGCACTGGAGAAAGCAAAGGACATGGACCAGCCCACTATATACAACTGCAAACCCTCGAGAAGCCCAACAGGACTAGTAAGGGCCAAGAGAGGTCTGACTAGAGCCTGGGGACTCAAACAGACACAGGGTGGGAATCTCTGGCCCTTGTCTGCTAGCTGTGTGACCTAAGACAAGATGCCTACATTCTCTGAGCCTCATCTGTCCCTACTTCAAAGAGTTGTTATAAAGACACACAGAAAACAGTATTTAGTCTTGAGCTGGCCCAACACAGGCACAATGATCTCCCACAAATGGTGGCTGATCTGGGGTGTACAAGAAAGAAAGAAAGAAAGAAAGAAAGAAAGAAAGAAAGAAAGAAAGAAGAAAGAAAGAAAGAAAGAGGGAGGGAGGGAGGGAGGGAGGGAGGGAGGAAGGAAGGAAGGAAGGAAGGAAGGAAGGAAGGAAGGAAGGAAGGAAGGAAAGCAGACAAGGGAAATGCTGTTCCCTCTAGGAACATACAAGCAAGAGTTCACACAAGAACATGGCCTCAATGTATTGAAAGCAATCCAGATTGGATAGAGCTGAGACTTAGAACAGGCAGAGTAGAAACAGAAATTTCACAGAGAAAAGGAATCCTGAATCAGCCTTGGTAATTCTAGAACCTTCTGCAATAGGTGCTCTGGAGACCATGTCCTAGACCCCTTCTGGCAAGATCCTCCTCTCTCTTCATACCTGAAATTAACCTCACTCCAACACACACACACACACACACACACACGCACGCACGCACGCACGCACGCACGCACGCACGCACACACACAGAATCACATGCACACACAGTCACATACACACAATCACAGTCACATGCACATACACAGCCACATGCACACACTCACGCAGTCATATGTGCAGACTCACAGTCACATGTACACATAGTCACATACACACATCTACACAGCCACATGCACACACACACACACACACACACACACACTCCACACCACTTTTTGTTTGAAGAATCACCAAACCTGGGTTTTCCCTGGGAAGGACCTGTCAGTCAAGCCGTGTGTTACCTAGAGCTAATGAGTAACTCAAGAGAGATCAAAAGATAGAAGTGATGCCTTTTATTAAGCTCACAGATTTATTATAAGTGAGTCGGCAGGACCACACAGGTCTCCTGTTCCAGCACAAGGAAGAAGAGTATGTGTGTGTGTGGTCTCCAGTAGTCGCAAGGCAGAGAGATGGCGGGCGTGAGTCTAATAAAGGCTATAATTGGTACCTCTCTTCCAGCAAAACCCACCACCATCTCCCCGCTGCCAGGCCCTCTCCTCAGGAGAAGGTACTCCGGGGAAACTCAACCTCAGGGGATGCCAGCTTGTGCAGAAATGCCAGGGCGGGAGCCCTTCACAGAGGCTCTTGCCTCCCAATCTGAGACCAGCGGTGTGGCAGGATGTCCGTGCGGCAGGGGAGGGCTCGTCTTCCTGGGAGACCAGTTAGGAGAATGACCAAGAGGAATATTTTCAGGGGCAACCCTGATTGGTCCCCAGTGTTCAATTACATGTCCCTTTCTCAGGAAATGAGCCAGGGACGCTGAGTCACCTCCATGAACAGGTGCCTAGTTAGTTCTTAGAAGCATTACTATTTCACTTAATAGACATCATAAATGTTTGTTGCCATAGCCACAGGTTTTTGTGTGTCTTGGTTTGCTTGTTTGTTTGTTTGTTTATTATAAACAGTTGGTTTGGACTCCCAAGGGCTCCAGATCCCATAGGTTGAACTCCACAAGGGCATCTGGGCTCTGCCAGGTAGCTGGCCACTGCTTAGGCTCTTAGAGAAGATGGGTCAGCACTTTATTATTCCAAACTTGCCTCCTCTAAAGATAACCTTTAAAAAAGCTGTCCGTAAACACCGAGGCTCCTTCTCGCACAGCCTGGACCCTGTGTGTAGCACACACCAAGCCTCACGTTGGTCCTCTGTACAACGCAGTCACCTGAGGTGGAAGGTCCCCGTCCTTCGGTCTTTCCCCTGAGCCCCCCCCCACCTCCCAGGCTCCTGCATTTCGTCTAGTATCCCCCTCAACGGCACTGCGACCCCACGCTGCTCTGGCAAACACACATGGCTGGTGATAATTTGCCCCCGACATTCCTTGGCAAGCTCCCCTTTCCCTTTCTTGGCCAAGATGTAAGAGCCAAGAGCAGCCGTGAGCTCATGTTAGGCTCCAGCCCCATTACTTCAGAAAGACAGCTTCGTGTATTAATGTGAGATTAATTGCTGCTTCGAGGGATTGACTCTGACTTGAACAGTCTGAGACAGCTTAAAAAGAAAAAATTATCTCCCGTCTGGGAGGTTTGACTTTGAAGAGTTTTTTGTTACTGACTTAGGATTCTGCTCCTATGGAAGGGGGTGGGGGAAGTAATGAATAAAATAAAAATTTATTGTTGATACCAAGCAATTGTACTCTAAATAAGTCCAAATTGTGTTTTGTTTTATTCTGTTTTGGTTTGTATTGGGGGTCGGGGTGTTGTTTTGAGACGGACTCTTACTAGGTTGCCAAAGGAGGTCTCAATCTCTTTGTTTTAATATTTTAAAGATGTATTTATTTTATTTTATGCATATGAGTGTTTTGCCTGAATGTTTGTATGCATATCACAGGTATATCTGTCCAAAAATGATGTCTAATCCCCTGGAATTTGAACTACAGATAGTCACGAGCCACCCTGTGGGTGCTGGGAAGCAAGTCTGGGTCCTCTGCAAGAGCAGCATGGGGAATTGAGCCACTACTGAGCCATCTCTCTATCCTTCTTCTGAATCTTGCTGCCATCCTCCTGTCTCAGGCTCCCAAGTGCTTGGATTATATAGACCCCTGGTATCTACGTAAGCTTGGACTGATTTAGCATTGGGAGGGATCCAGAGATGGAAGCCAGGATGCTGGGACTGTCTTAGAACCCGTCTCCATTTATTCATCGCACATCAGGACAATCGGTCACTATTCCCATTCAGCAGCTGAAAAGACCATGTCTCTACAGCAGTGCTCTCCACCTATGCGCTGTGACCCCTTGGGAAGGGTCACATGACTCTTCACATGGGTTGCATATCAAATATTTACATTATGATTTATAACAGTAACAAAATTACAGTTATAAAGTAAACTTAGGGTTGGGGATCACCACGGCATGAGGAACTGCACTAAAAGGCCATAGCATCTGGAAGTTTGAGAACCACTGTCTTACAGCTGACGGAGGGTTTAGACACAGGCCTGTCTGGTTCTAAATACTGGTCTCCCATGGCGTCTTCTGTCTCTATTCATTAGAATGGAATTTCTGCAAAGGGCATCCATGCACAGTGCTTACAGGTGGTCAGCCCCTTCTCTGCAGCACCCTCTTGAACTTAATCTTTTGTCTCATCTCAAGGTTTAGACAGCTGGAAATATCTAGGCCTTAAAGAAAATCACTCAACAGAATAGCAAGAAAATGCACAAGCAGTGGTGTGAGGAACAAGCCAACCCAAGGCTTTCTCAGAGATCCTAATAAAAGGACAAAGGGACCGTAGTTCTGTGTCCTTTTCTAGGAGTGGACTTGGCAAGGCTGGTTCAGGGCTGAAGGCGGCGACTTGAAGGAGTCCAGGTTGTGGTTTCTGGGGATCCAGCTCCCCGCCCCTGGGAGTTATCAGACCTAAAGGACTTTTACTTCATGATATGGTAATAGAAATCAAACAATGCATTAGGGATATGGGCCAGTAGGTCAAGTGCTTACCTTATAATCTTTAGGACCTAAGTTAGAATCCACATGAAAAAGCCAGACGTGGTACATACTTTGAGTTCCAGGCCAGCCAGGACTACATAACAAGACCTTGCCTCAGACAAAACACAGCAACTAAAGACCAACAACAACAAGAAGCCAGCTATGGTGGCACATTCTGACAACCCCAGTGGGATCCCTGACTTGCTCCTTTAGCCTACAGGCCAGTGAGTGACCCTCTCAAAAAACTTGACTGTGGAATGACACCCAAACTTGTCCTGTGGCCACCACAGACATGCAAATATGCATGGACTCTCTCATACATGTGTATATGTGTACACAAGTACATATGAAAAATTTCCTAGTCCAAAATAGACTATAATTTTGGTGTGTAATATTTTTATTTACTTGCAAGGTTTTATTTTACAGTAAAGTTTACTAAATAAAAATATACTGTAATGACAAAATTTTTGAAAATATTTTCTTTCTTTACAGATATTGTCACATACATTTATAACATTTTTTGGATTTGTTTTTTTCAAGACAGGGTTTCTCTGTATAGCCCTGGCTGTCCTGGAGCTCACTCTGTAGACCAGGCTGACCTCAAACTCAAAAAACTGCCTGCCTCTGCCTCCCAGAGTGCTGGGATTACAGGCGTGTGCCACCACTGCCCAGCTAATGACATTTTTTTAAAGTCATACTTTATAGGATGCTCTGGTTCTTCCTTAATCCAATACAGAAAGGTGGGCACGTGGTTAGGGATCAACCACTTGAATGCTCACACAGGCATATGTTAGGGAACTAAGAGGAAACAATGCAAGTCTTAGACAGTTGTTACAAGTAGGTTCTGGGAACCAAACTCAAGGCTTCTGATAGAACAGCCAGTGCTCTCACCCACTGAGCCACCTCTTCAGCCAAGTGTGCGAGCCTTGCCGTCCTAGAGAGCAGGTCAGGGAGAGAAGGGGAAGGTGAGAGGAGGGAAGCATAGAGACTTCTTGGAGAGATTTCATTCTTCCTATCTCGGAGGCCAGCAAACTTCAGTCCATAGTCAAGTCTGGCCCACCATTAGCGTTTGCATATTATACAAGCTAAACCATGGGCTTAGGCTTTTTTTTTTTAATAGATTAAAAAACATCAGAAAATTCTATAGGATTCATGTTTCAATGTTTACAATTTATTTTATCAGAACAGAGCCCATTTGCTTGCACATCATCTGTGGCGGCCTTCATTTGCAGCGGGAGAGGGGCAAGATTATATCAGAGACGGTGTGCCCCAAAAACCTAAAAGATTTTCTATCAGAAAGTTTGTTTTCTGCTGCTTTAGATAATTTCCACTGGGGTCAGTCTCCTCCCCTTCTCTGGATTCTCATTCCGGCTTCCCCACCATCTCCCATTCCATCACCAAATCTTCAAAGAACTAAGGAAGGAAGGAAGGAAGGAAGGAAGGAAGGAAGGAAGGAAGGAAGGAAGGAGGGAAGGAAGGCGGTTTCATGGCGTGTCAGGTTGCATTCATACTGAGTGCATATATATGCACACTCTTGTGTGCATGTGTGTTCAACTGGGGATTGCTTCATTTCCTTGAGAAGCAAACTCTATCATCTGGAGATTTCTTCTCTGACTTAGGCACTGGGTGGCTGGGGTTCTAGCTCACTCATTTGGTAACACCAAACAGATAATGTTTTAGTAAACATGTAGGATTTCAGGATCTATCAGATGTGTAGACTGGGGAGAAAGGAAGGGGGCAGGCTGAACAAAAGGTAGAGGTAAAATGAGTAGTGGAATAAATGAGTAGTGGGATAAATTGTAGTTGAGACCCAGGTCTTTCAAAGGAAGTGGAGGTGAGGCCTTCACTGTCCTTGTACAGCATTCCCTGGGAGGTTACAACGCTGTGGTCCTTCTGGGGCTCGCACAGCCTCTTCTGGGTGGCCATGATGGATGCCGATAATCTGTGTTAGGAGAGAATTCTTTTCATGTTACAAAAGGCTGTGGTTGGCATTGTGTTCAAACTGCTTTTTCCCACTGCCTTATACCTGATGCCCAGGAACAAGAGCACAGAGAGAGAGGTTCAAGGAAGGGGGAGGCCCTTCCTAGGGCTTTAGCTTCAGAAAGCGGGTTGCTTCTGGGCGTTTTGGGCCTTATTCTCTGAGTTGTTCTTTGGTAGCCTGGCTTGGATGGTCCATTTGGCTTGGACAACACCCCGAGACCCCCATCTTTACACACTCATGCCTCCTATTGTTAAAGATCTCTCATTCTCTCCAATGGCCAAATGGCGTCGAAGCTTGAGCATCTGTCTCCCAAACCTCTTCTACCGAGTCCCCTTTCCTCCCAACCTCTGCAGGCTGAGGACCCTCAAGCCAAGTTTCATCTTCACATAGTCACTTTCTTCCTGGGAGATCTCGTGCTTCTAGGATTCCAGATATCCCTCCTATATAGACGTATAGGCATCTTTCCCGTGGACTTGTTCATATACTCAGTGGTCTTGCATTGATTTACCCTGCTCCGGCACTCTACTGAGCATTGTGGATATCGTGGTGTGCAGGAGGATATGAGCCTGTCTTCTGAATGAAAGAGAGACAGAGACAAAGAGACGCCTGTATTAAGTCTCTGACCAAAGCCTCAGAGCACAGAATGCACTGATGCAAAACCACATAACAGAAGAGACTGGGTCCCATTCAAGGGGTGTCAAGGAACTTTCTCCAGGCAGGGAAATGTATTCTAAATGCTGTTAGGAGGAGAGACAGACCACAGAATGGTTGCACGCAACCCTAATCTTTCATCCCTTAGTATGCTGTAGTTACGACTAACAAATTCATTTTAGGCTGGCCTAAGAAATAAGATGTCAGCCGGGCGGTGGTGGCACACACCTTTAATCCCAGCACTTTGGAGGCAGAGGTAGGCAGATTTCTGAGTTTGAGGCCAGCCTGGTCTACAGAGTGAGTTCCAGGACAGCCAGGGCTACACAGAAACCCTGTCTCGAAAACAAAACAAAACAAAACAAAACAAAAAACAAACAAACCACCACCACCAACAAAAAGAAATAAGATGTAAGGTGCAGAGGCTCACACCTGCAATCTGCACCCAGGAGGCTGTGGCAGCAGGATTGCCATGTAGTGAGTTCCAGGTCTGATTTACATGAGAGAGAGAGAGAGAGAGAGAGAGAGAGAGAGAGAGAGAGAGAGAGAGAGAGAGAGAGAGAGAGAGAGAGCTCCTCTGGTTGAGACTTTAAGATCTAAGTGAGCATTTCCAGAGTAGCTCAAATAGAATGAAACTGAGGACGTTCCCAGCAGGCGAGTTAAAGCCTCGTTAAGAGTTTCTAAGAGGGCTGGAGAGCTGGTTCAAAGGCACTGACTGCTCTTCCAGACGTCCTGAGTTCAATTCCCAGCAACCACACGGTGGCTCACAACCATCTGTTGGCGTTAATCAAGGATGCCCTTGAACTCCTGATCCTTCTTCTGCCTCCAAAGTGCTAGAATTACAGAGGAAAGCCAGCATGTCCAGCTAAATTATAATTTTAAAAGAAAACAAAGTGTTCAAGGAGTTTTTTTTTCTTAAATTTAAAGTTCTTGCATGCATTAGTACTTGTCACTAAATGGGGTTGTCAGTATCTCTGACTTGCTCCCTTCTGAAGCTCTTAAAGAATTGCTCAGTGGCTGGAGAGATGACTTAATAGTTAAGGACGTGTGTATTGCTATTGTAGAGGACTCAAGTTCAGTTCCTAGCGCTATGCCTAAAACTTCAGGTCTAGGATCTCCGGGGATTCTGGCCCGCTCATGCACAACACTGCTCCCTGCACATGTGGTACACACACAAACACAGACACATACACAGACACACACACAGAGATGGGGTGCATACACACACATACACACACACATACACACACACATACACACACACACATACACACACACACACACACACCATAATTAAAAGTAAAATAAATCTTCAAAAATATGTCTTTTTATTTTTTTATTTTATTCTTAAACAAGGTCTTACTTTGTACCTCTGGCTGTCCTGCAACTCACTACATAGACCAGGTTGGCCTTGAACTCACAAAGGTCCCCTTGCCTCCTGGGTCTATGAGTCCTTCTTCTTCTTCATCATCATCATCATCATCATCATCATCATCATCATCTCATCATCATCATTATTACTATTATTATTATTATTATTATTATTATTACTTAGGTTTGTTTTTTTTTAAGGAGAAAACAGTAGAAGTGAAGATGCCATTGGCTGTCAATTTCTTTTCTATAAAGCAGCAGAAAGAGGCTGCATTGACTTGCCTAGAAATTTATGAGATGTAAGCAGAAGCCAGACAGCTCGAGGAGAGAGGGAGGCTGTGGCGGGCAAGCTCCCAGTCTGGGTTCTAACTGTGACTCAGATACCTATGAGAAGCATGACTGAGCCAGGTACTAAAGATTGTGAAACCTCAAAGAAGTTTCCTTACTATAAAGTGTGTGTGTGTGTGTGTGTGTGTACACGCACATGCACATAGACGCACATATGCAGGGTGGGAGGTCCTGCTGGGGGGCTGCCTGGAGCCCACTGGCTAACACAATACAGGCACTCACTAAGTGGCGGCTGAATAAGAACGGGTCTAATGAAATCACCATGGAAACACTCCCTTGTTAAACTAAATTTGCTCCAGGCTAAACACGTTAAGTATTTCATGTGGATAATTCAAAGAGCCCACTGTGTTTATAGTAGGTTTTCTTTTGACTTCAGAGCAGAAATGGGTTTGGCAGTTCTCTTTGCTCCTCGTAGGACGCACAGTGGTCCTCCAGTGAAGGAAGAAGTCTTGGAGCCCATTCTGGCCCCGTGTGAGTAGACCTCAGGCCTCTCTGGGGCTTGACCACGGATCTCACTGCCTGGCTCCCCACAAAGTGGCACTGGGCACATCAAGGAGGGCTAGGACCAAAACGCTAGGATCTGGGTTTCTGTTGGCAGAGGTCTCTGTCATCTCTGGCCATCTTTCTCTGCTCGCTCTACCCCAACCCCACCAGCAGCTCCGGGCCTGCCCTCCCTCTCCTGCTAACTGTTTCTCCTGTCCATCTTTGCAACTGTACAGCTGGCGCAGTATCACAGATCACAAGGGACTTTAAAGTGTGGTTAAAGCTTGAGTTTCTGAATGGTAGGATCTTCCGGCAGCTTCAGAAAGACCACGCCAGGCCAAACAGTGAGCTTCACTGAGAAAGGAAAGGACAGGTGGCGGCGGAAAGAGAAGGGGGGGGTGCTTTCTTTATATATTGATGGTGAAGTCGTCACAGGTAAAGGTGGGAGGTGAGCCAAATGGATCCTGGGAATATGGTGGCTGTTACCTTGGCAACAGGTGTGCCAGTCACACTGTCCCCTATGTGATGTCACAGGTTTCGGAAGTCCTGATACCATCGCTGAAGGCGTTGGCTTGGTTCTTTGAGGATTTCCAAGTTCGCAAAGATGTTACTTTTGTTAAAGAACCTAACTCTGCTCTATTCCCTTCCCCCTCTCCCTTTGCCCCTCCCCTCTCCCTTCCCCCTTCTTCCAGTGTTTGAGGAGAGGTCACATGCTTGATGGGGACTGCAAAGAAAGCAAACCAGACTGGATGCATCGCCCAAGATTGCATAGAGTTTGGAAACAAAGAAAAACAGATGGGTCACTCCAAAGGTAGGGTACCAGAAGAGGGTGTGCTCATAGAGGCCCTTCGACAAGGAAGTACCATGAAGGAATGCAGGAGAAAAGAGCACAGATCCCTCCACCCGCCTCTCTCTCTCTCTCTCTCTCTCTCTCTCTGTCTCTGTCTCTGTCTCTGTCTCTGTCTCTCTCTCTCTCTCTCTCTCTCCCTCCCTCCCTCCCTCTCCCTCCCTCCCTCCCCTCCCCTCCCCTCCCCCTCTCCCTAGATGCCTCAGCCCAGCACAGGGTCTGTGAAAGGCTGGGAGAAGAAAGAGAAAACTGACTACATGTGACCTGCATGACGTGCATAAAAAGGAAAAGCAGAGCCGTCCAAGCTGGAGCTGGGGTGGGTTTAGCTGTCAGGTGTGGGATCGAGAACTAACTCAGACCAGAGGCTGGCAAGCACTCCCACGTGTGCATATCACGGAACAGATCATCTACAGACGGCGGATGGGTGTGTTTCGATGTTGCCAGCTACCGGCTTGCTGCTGGCATCGACAGAATCCACCTCGCAGACTTCTTTGTAAACAGCACCGTATTACGAGTCCTTCCCCAGGAAATCTTGTATCTCCTTCTCCTACCCTCCCTCCCTGTCCACTTCCCCCGCCCCTTAATTTTTTTCTCATAGACTTTGACAGGACATATGGTATTCACGGCCAGATAACCCTTCTGTCCAAAGTGGTTCACCATTATGATGGCGATTCCGTAAGATGATAATGAAGAATCTGTGCCACCCAGGGGTGCCACAGAGCATTTCATTACTAATGGGGGGAGGAGTCAACAAACCTCCTGCCCGTACTGTCCTATAAAAACGTAGTACATGCAATTATGCACGGTGCATACAAAGTATGAAAACAATACACTTAGTTGTTTGTGTGTTTACAATACTATCTGTATTATTATTTTAAAGTGTACTCCTGCTTATAAAGATGTTTACTGCAAAACAGAATGCCCCGCTATCCAGAAGCAGCCTCAGACACCTGACTGCTGTGTCTGCTCGCTGGCCTGGATCTTCTTGAATTGTCTGCTATAGTTCTAATCTCTGGAGAACTGCATGAGATGACCTCCAAAGCTCAACTCACCTGCTCTAAGTGCAAAAGATATGCCATCTGGTAATTACAGGACAGTGCCTGCCTCACACAGACGAGACCAGTATTTATATTTGTGTGTGTGTGTGTGTGTGTGTGTGTTGTAACTCCTTTCTCTTGTCCTTTGTCCAGCTACTGTCATTGTCACCAAACTTTGAGCAGTCTTCGACAGTCAAGAAACTTCCCTCACACTCATTACCTTTTGCTGGTTTTGCAGTGAAGGAAGCCGAGGCTCCCAGGCCAGGACTGCTCCTAAGCACCCGTCCCCTTTGCCTCAGAGGAGAGCCAGCAGACACCTGCTGGGATGCGGAGAGAGGGGTGAACAATGGTATTTGTCTTTAATCCTGTTTTCTTCTGGGACTTGGCCTCAGGTGCAGTTTGGTGGAGGAGAAATCAACACTGTTTGAACAAAACTCTCTGCCAAGCTGGCCCAGAGAGGCTTTCACTTTCCCCATGGGAAGTGGTGACTGAAGATTTGGCTTGTGTGCTTGCTTCTGGGAAGCCCTTCCAGGTGAGGGGCGTGGGGCTGGGAGCAGACAGCCGGCCCGAGACAGTTGTTTGCCAGACCTGGGCAGGCACTCATGTTTTTGTCTTGGCCCACTTGGCAGGTCTTGTTTGACGCCAAGATTGGCCAGGGACTGGGGTGCAAATCTGCTATTTGTGTGGAGGATTTGTGGACTAAAGCGCTAGCAGCCAGCCAGGTGTGGCAGAGTCCTCCTCTGATATCAGCACTCTGGACGCAGAGGCAGGCAGATCTCTGGTGAGCTCAAGGCCAGTCTGGTCTACAGAGTGAGTTCCGGGACAGCCAAGACCACATAGAGAGCCTCTGTCTCAAAACAAACAAACAAATAAACAAACAAAAGCTAACAGCCAGGTTGGTCCTCTGTGCCATCACTCATGTTTAATATGCTGGGGCAACTGAAAGTCGAACTAGTTATTCTTGGTGGACTGGTATCTAAAATCAGTGTGTCAGGGCTAGAGGGATGTTAAGCAGTTAAGCATGTTTGCTGCTCTTGCAGAGAACCAGAGTCCAGTTCCCAGAACCCACAGCGTCAGCTCACAACCACCTGCAACTCCGGAGTCAGAGAATTCTGATGACGTACGTCTTCTAACCTCTGCCTGTACATATATGTGTTTACAAACACATACTTAGATAAAATAAATCTAAAATCCATGTGTGTTGGAATAATTCAGATGAAGAGTTTTCTATACACCTTTAGCTCTTACAGCCTTCTGCCTGGCAACCCAAGAAAGTGCCTCATGCCTGTCATCTCTCCCTGCAAATCTCTCCTTTCTCATTTCCCATGGCACCCTACCTCTATGAACTCAGGCAAGGATCTTCAACTCCTGATCCTGCTTTGTAAATGTCCAGACATTCCTTAAACTATAACTATCTTAGCTTAATTTCTGTTGCTGAGATAAACACCCTAGCCAAAGGCAACCTGGAAAGGAAAGGGTTTGTTTGTCTTCCGTATTCCCATCACTGGCAATCCCTGAGGAACATGGGGACAGGAACTCAGTCAGAAGCAGAGGCAGGAGTCGGGCTGCTCAGTGGACTGCTCATCACAGTGTTGGGCCTGCTTCCTTGTACAGCTCAGGACCACCTGTCCGGGTGTGGGACCACCCACATCAATCATCAATCATTAATCAGAGTATGTATGCCCTACCGACTTACCTACTGTCGTCTCCAGTCTGTGGACAGCTTCCCAATTGAGGTTCTGGTTCCTTCCTTCCAGATAACTCAAGCTTGTGTCAATTTGACAGACAGACAGACAGACAGACAAACAAACACCCTGGCCAGTCCGGCATCCAATTGCTTCACAAAGCTGTTCCAAATGCCTTCTCTGCCTCTCACCCTCCAGGTCTCTGTCTTCATCTCTATGCTTAGTGATATTCTTCGTCTTACCTTTTTGGTTTTGGTTTTGGTTTGTTTTAAGTTTTATTTGAGAAATCTGTATTTATTTTTAGGTGTTTTATTTATTTTCTGTTTATGAGTGACGTGGACTTTTTGCGTATGTGCACCATATGTGTGCCTAGTGCCTGAAGTGTTCAGAAAAGGGTGTCAGATCCCCTGAAACTGGAGTCATGGATGGTTGCGAACTATCATGTGGGTGCTGGGAACCGAACCCAGGTCCTCTACAAGAGCAACAGCTGCTCTCAACCACTGAACCACCCCTCATGCCCTTGGACATATACTTTCCTCTTAGCTTCTGCATTTCCTGTTCACCAGTCCTTCACACACCATTAACTAAACAACAATGTGTGTGTGGCTGGGCACTATGAAGTCATCACTTAAAGCTTTCAGCATCAAAACACTGAAAAGATAAACTCTGACGCTCTGACCTTGGTAGACAGGGTCTTCAATGACCTCATCTCCTAACATCTGTTCTCTCAGTGCTCCTTTGGGAGCGTTTGGTGCTTTAGGACCACGGATGGGCGCTGTAATGGGACCGCATTCTTTGCTTGTAGTGCCCTTTGACCTTCCTCTCTGCCCCTGTAGTTTCCATGTCTATGTCTGTCATTGCTCATAGCTTACAACTACTATTGTATCTACTCTACCGGAAGTCAGTATCTGTTTCTTACTCATCTTTGCATTCCAAGCACGTAGTATAAGTGTTCAAAATAAATGCTCCTTAATAAACAAATACTTTGTTTGATGGAGCCTAGTTGGTCCAATTTGCACATATTGTTATACAATATCAAAGATAATTTTTCTTTACTTTATCATTGTAATGAGAGTGGATGAGTGTGTCATACATGTTGGCTATAGTCTAAATGTTTGTGTACCTCCCAACTTCATATATTTTTCTGGACCTGAAAGCATCCATCTGTATACCTAGTGTGTGGAGGCTGTATCAGAGGAAATGTGAATGTGAAATTATCCCAGGCTAAACTGGGAGACCCTCTTTTAAAATAAAACAAAACAAATATACTGTGTGGTAAGTCTCCAATATGATGGTTAGGAGTTGAGACTTTGATTGGTGATGATAAGGCTGGAGTGGAAGCAGTGTACTTCTAAAAGAGACCCAGTGAAAGTCCCGCACCTCTTTTTGCCACACAAGAAGCTACAGAGAGAAAGAGGTCTGCTGTCTGCAACCCAACAGAGCTCTTACCAGGACCTGACAGTCTTCCAGAACAAGGGGAAATAAATGTGTGTTGCTTAAGTCACCCAGTCATGGTCATTTGTCAAGATAGACCCACTCGCTAAGACAATCTCTCTCTCTCTCTCTCTCTCTCTCTCTCTCTCTCTCTCTCTCTCTCTCTAACTCAAGCTTTCTTACCCTTACTCCAGACCAGACTCTTCTGACTTCACTCCTGACCCTACCATGGGCCGAATGAGTGTTGGGGTGCACATCACAGACAGTGGGTGGTATGTTTATATCATCTACTGCTTACCCAGTGCCCACAGCCCACAATAAGCACTCAGTAGAGAGCTGTTGAATTACGCCATGAGTTACTAGATATTAACCTAGGGTCAAGTCTTGTGAATTGGGGTAGATAATAGGATGTCCATACAGTCCCTGAAGCCAAACCCTCCAGAAACTCCACTCGTGATCAACAGGGGAAAGGTGGACAGCTTCTACCTCCCCAGGAGAGGGCTCCTTGGAAAGGTCTGTCATCTCTACCCCTCTGAAAAGGGCAGGAGCTCATAGTCTTCCAAGAATGTGACTGACGGCAGCAAATTCAAGTTCAAAAGAAGATTAGATTTCAAGGCAACTGGAAGCTATTCAATCAAAGCCAAGTTTTACAGGGAGAGTTTCCGTCTCTCTCCTTCTCCCTCCAGGGCAGCCCAGGGCTTGTTGGAACCCGAAGAAGAACCGACAGTGTCTGCCTGTTTCCCTAATTGGGGAATGGATAGATGCAAAATCAGGCTCTGGACTTGTTTCTTCGTCCAGGGAGGAACCGAGGCAATGATTTCTCAGGTGCTTCTGGGATATGGTTTATAAGACTAACTCACAGTGGTTGGAGGTGCCCGGGCTCATCCTGGGCACACATATCCATCACTCAGGAACTTTCCTCTGATGGAGTCCCTTATCATGTCTTCTCTGCCCCTAATCAAAGAGTGGGCACTAATAACAAATTAGAGTCTTGTGTTTAAACAGAAATTTTAGATTACAAAGACTTCATTGCATTTTCATCTTAATCCCACAGTGAAGATGTTAGATGCCACCAACACAAGGAAGAGACCTGAGGCCAAGAGATGCCCATGGATTGGGTCATGGTCACGCATGGTATATAGATTTCCGTTGGGTCCTTGATAAGTGACACCTCCACAGCGCAAAGCAGTTTCACACGTTGGCGTTGAATCTTCAGGGACTATGAAGTAGATGCTGCTTTTATGTCCATTTTGACTGATGAGGGAACAAGCTTGGGTGTGTTAGGTAACTTGGTTAAGCCCACAAAGTAGTTGCTGGTATTAGACCGGGGCTAGCTACGTAATAACCACGGCCTGATTCTGAAAGTGAAGCCCTAGGCAGGCCTGGCTGGTGATTCGGCCTTATAGTCACAGCTTCTCAGGAGGCTAGAGTAGGAGGATCAAAAGTTCAAAGTCTGCCTGGGGTACAGGGAAATTTCAAGGCCAGCCTTAGCAATTTTGGTAACATGATGGTAACAGGCAGTCCTCGACATTGATGAATAAGTAAATTTCTAAGTTCATAAGAAAACCCCATCTATGGGTTTCCCCTCCCCTTGGAAGGTGGACCCATGTGTGATCACAGCTGCATCGCTGTCTATTCCCAACAAATCCTTGCAGAGGCAGCTGTTGTGTGTACCTATAGAAGGCTGAGGACCCTCAAGGAGGAGTCCAGACCTAAGGTACCTGAGGTACCAGGCACAAATGCAAAGGCTAGAGGTTGAAGGGCAGTCTGGTGACTGGAGACCAAAAGCGTACATCTCCGGAAGTCCTTCTGACACGCTCAGTTCACAACCAGAAACTATGCAAAGGGAAGACTAGACTGAAAAGAAGTTGCCTCCAGGAAGCATACATCCTACTTCCCTAATTTTAAATGTGTTTAAATGAGCGATTATTTTATGCACTATCCTGTCATAAGCCTGATGCAGTCTCCACCAATGCTTCAAAGAGTCTATTACCACCCAGAAATTCTACTAAAGGACTAGAAAATCCTTCCTATCTCAGACTGTCTAGACCACCTCTGCCTGTCTCCTGTATCCCTGGCTACCTTTGAATTTTCTATATACCCAGGAATAATCTTTATCTTCTGACCCTCCTGCCACTCTTCCTGAGTGTTAGACTCGTAGGAGTCAGCATGAGGGAGGGAGGATGGAGCCCACGCTTCATGCATGCCACATGAGCACTCTACAAACCCACAGCGATTTAGCACTGGAGAGACTTCACGGGGAGTCAAAGCAACATCGCTTACAAAACTACCCCAGAACGGATGAGGAGCCGGCATATCCGCGGGAGCAGAGCCCGCCCGAGTTCACCTTCATGTGTAGCTGTCAACACCGGGGTGAACGGACACTTTGTTTGAACAGTACAGGGGAATGTTCTAGGCATAGGAAGCCCTAGACAGAAAGCACGGAAAACACAACACAACAAACAAACAAACATGGAAATAACTTTTCATGCCCTCATTAGTACTAACTTTAAAACATGGACTAATAGCAATAAAACAAGTTTACTTGAAACAGACCCCTCGTTATGAAAGGAGAGGAAACGCCTGCTCTCAGACCCTCAGCTGCCGGGGAGTGGGGACACGCCTCGGAGTGAGAGCTGTACGCTCCAACCACTTAGCTAATTAGAGTTAATCTTATTTATGATTCCTCCTGGCCTTTCCCTGTTTATGTTTCTTTCTGGTTGAAGCTTGTCCCTTTCCCTCAGAAGCACCTGCTGGTCTTTCTCCTCTCCTCAAGCTCCTTTGAGTCCTCTGGGGAGAACAAAAAAGAAAAAAAAAAACTTTCCCTTTTTCTTCTCAAGTCTGACCCAAGGCAAGGAAATAAGCAGGCGTAAGAGCTCGGCCGGCTTTGCAGGCCCACAAAGCCAAGGATATAGATGCTAATTCGTATAGCCAGTGTGCCGGAAGGCACTGGACGAGAAGTTCCCAAACATTCTGTGTTCACTGAGCCCTGAGTGTCTCCGGCAGTTTTCCACGGAGCCCCTTGGCAAAAGAAATACCATCACTTTCGTTTATGAAGTAATTATGTAATTAGGCCCAAATGACTTAATAAGTATTTGTGGCTTAAAAAAACGTGGTAGCCATTTGAAAACTTAACACACAAAAGCTTGAAAGAAAATATATTTGTATTCCATTATTAATTAATTACAGAGACTCGTTTACGGGCGCTGCACGGTCCTCACAGTGTGGAATCGGGCTGGCCGCATCCACCGTGGCTTCCTGTTTCACACTGATTTTTCATAAGGAACCTTTTTCTTCTTTTATTGCAATGAGGCTAGGACTGAGGGGAGTGGCCATCAAATAGGTTGTGGTTCTTGAGACACGCCCAAATGGAGGAGGCCAGGGACCCTGCTATCCTCAACTGCAGGTCTGGGAACTGATCGCAGTAGCTCTTAACCAACTCTGCAGTCAGATGCGGAAACCCAGTTTGTGTTAGGTCCCTAGGGGAAAAGAATGTAAAAGAAAGGATATGATATGACCTCTAAGTGCCCATTCTCCAGTGAGGAGTTTGGTTTTCTTGGTCTCTAACATATTTTGAGACATCCGGGGGTCTTTTGATGTCACCGTGAGCAGCTGGGCACATGATTTGACACTCACCGAGCTCTAGACTGGGAGCGGTGAATGTCCGGAGCAGGAGGGGAACACTTCCCACCAAGGTGGTTACGGGAGGGGCCATGGAGGAGAACCTGGAGCCTGGTTTGTTGGCTTGAGAGAAAACGAAGGAATGGGAGCTCGCTGAAGTGGAAGAGCTGCCTGTACAGGACTCTGTGGCAGCCAGCAGAACCCTAGACTGTCAGAGGATGGAGAGCAGGTGGCAGCCTGTGTCAAGGGGTCACGGAGAGTCTCTGGTCTCCATCTGTTTTCCGGAAAGTCTCCCCGTTTGTTTATCAACTTAACTAGACTAAAACTGTCTACGCAGCTCTCTATTCACCACAACAAGAAGCTCAGAGTTTTACGCAGGGGATGTCTCCATTTGCAAAGGGCTTTGAGCACCTTTTTGAGAACCTGAGGTCAGGTTCTACAGTATAACCTCGGCACTAGGGATGTGAAGACAGGAAGATCCTAGGGCTTGCCGGCCAACCAGTCTAGTCAGTTAGCAAGCTCCAGGTTCAGTGGTGGACTGTGTCTCAAGACTAAGGTGAAGAGTGACTAAGAAAGATGCCCAAAGTCAGCCTCTGGCTTCCACATCCATGTGCGCACAGCCGCGTAGTCACAGGAGTATAGGACACACGGGCATACTGAGTGCTAATGCATGGAGCGCCGTGGACCAACACCACGGGAAATGATGGCGTTCCAGTGCCAGAGTGAGCTAGGAGGTCTGCGGGGATTCCTGCTTTACCTGCCCGTCTGGCCGGCTTTTAGAGAAATAACAGGTGAGCAGGTAGCCCTGTGTTGTTTGCAGAGAGCAGAGAGAATGCACATTTCCAGATCTGTGGCATCTCCAAGCCTTATCAGCCGGGCAGATCTTAGCACTCCCAGGCAGCCAAGCCTCCCGACAGGACTGTTCCCACGCAGCGGCCCAGATGCCATCGACAGTAGCTCTTCTGAGAGCTGTTTGTGTCTCTCGTATTTACAGTGTCAACAGCACTTAGACTGCAGCTTTGGAAAGCCTCTGTCTATTTGTTCGGGTAAATCCATGGCCCTGGATGTGGTTCTGTGCAAGATCTCAAGCCAATAATGCACAGGAGGTTTGCAGCAGCTTCTAGATTGTTCGCTGCCAACTGTTCCGGGAAGAAGAAATCAGGTGGCTTTCCTTGCTTTTGCACCTATTTTGGTGACTTACATGTTAAACAGATTGCCTCCCCCAGAGAAGAGAAGGTGCCTGCTCTTCTACATGCCCGCCCCTCCTTCTCACAAAGGATTTATCACACAGAAATTTGAGTAACAATTTTCTGGGAAACATGGTTTTCTAACAAAGTCCCTTAAAGTTCAAAATAAGGCATTTCGTAACTAAGACCCATAGGGCCGTCTATATGTACAGCTATGGATCAAAAAACAAATAAAACATTCCAGTTGTTTTTTTTTTTTCAGCAGATTCACGAGTTGGAAATTTCTGATGTCATTACAAAGGCAGGCATATTCATGATTAGTGGAATCCTTCACTTTCCAAGAAACCAAGTTCTACCAGGGGTAACTCACTGGATTCTGTTTACAAGAAGAGAGTCTACAGTTTTTGTCTTAATTTTCTTTAGAAGTTCCCTGTGCTTCTCCTGCCTCTGGGAATCTGGATTTATAAAGTAGCAACCAAAAAGTCCTTTCAATTCCTCTTAGATATTTTGTCTTCGGTTAAAGAAAATTACCACCCTTTGGAAAGTAACACTTCATGAGTCAAACAGCAAAGCTCCATGAGGCCCCTGACCTAGTGAAGTGCACAGTTCTTTAACTGTTGATGAGGAATGCAGCTTGGTGGATAGTGGAGGGGCTGGCCTGCGTTGAGTGGTGCTCCAGGGGAAGGGAGGAGGGAAGGAGGGAGAGAAGAAAGGAAGGGAGGGAGAAGGGACGGAGGAAAGGAGGGAAGGGAGGGGGAGGGAAGGAGAGAGGGAGAGAAGAAAGGAAGGGAGGGAGAAAGGGAAGGAGGGAGGGAAGGAAAGAGGGAGGAAGGAGAGGAGGGAGAGAAGAAAGGAAGGGAGGGAGAAGGGACGGAGGAAAGGAGGGAAGGGAGGGGGAGGGAAGGAGAGAGGGAGAGAAGAAAGGAAGGGATGGAGAAAGGGAAGGAGGGAGGGAAGGAAGGAGGGAGGAAGGAGAGGAGGGAGAGAAGAAAGGAAGGGAGGGAGAAGGGACGGAGGAAAGGAGGGAAGGGAGGGAGAGGGAAGGAGGGAGGGAGAGAAGAAAGGAAGGGAGGGAGAAAGGGAAGGAGGGAGGGAAGGAAAGAGGGAGGGAGGAGAGGAGGGAGGGAAGAAAGAAAGGGAGAAAGGGAAGGAGGGAGGGAAGGAAGGAGGGAGGGAGGAGAGGAAGGGAGGGAAGAAGAAAGAGAGGGAGGGAGGGAGAAGAAAGGAAAGAGGGAGGGAAGGAGGGAAGGAAGGAAGGTTGGCTGGCGTCTGCCTGCACGCCATGTCTCATTACCCTCCCTTCTTCCACTTAAGATCGCTTCCTTCCCTCTCGTGATCTTCTTTCTAGTTTCATGACCTATAACTACACATGCATACACATACAAGCACACATGCACCATAAATAAACGTGATTTTAGAACTAGAATACATAAATTAGACTTGGGGGCACACGCTCAGGATGCAGAGGCAAGCAGGTCTCTGTGAGTTCCTGGCCAGCCAGAGTTGCATAGTGAGAGAGCAAAGCAAACACAAAACAGAAGAATAGAGAGAATAGAGAAGAAAGCCTCTCGTGTCATCCCCCCGGATACTGTCTACCTCTTTTAAGACCCTCTTTTGAAATCACCAGTTTGGTGATTCTTGAGCCCCGCTGTCCTCCTTCCTCTGGTGCTCTAGCACTGGGGTCACAAGCTCATATCACCTGGGCCAGATATTTATTTGGGCTTGGGGACTGAACTCAGGCAAGCTCCTTACCAAATGGGACATCTCCTCAACTTCTGGTATCCTTTTTTTGTCTGATATTCTTGTTCATTTGTTTTTACTATTTTGCTTTGAGATAGAGTCTCATGCAGAAGAGGCTAGCCTCAAAATCACTACAGTTGAGGGTGGTTTTGAATTCCTAATCTCCCTGCCTCTATCTCCCACATGCTTGGATAGCAAGCATGTGCCAGCATGCCTGGCCTGACTGGTGCCTATTAATAGGCTATTGGGACATCAGAGACACTGGAAAGACATAGCAAGACTTCATTCAGCAAGGCTGGGAGAGAGACCTCTAAAACCACACACACACACACACACACACACACACACACACACTAGCATCTTGGTCTTGGATTTTTACCCTCCAGAGCAAAGAGACGTAAAAATCTATTGTTTGAGACACTCTGTCTGGGATGTTTTGCTATCAAAGCCCAGCAACTAACATGCACGTCAAAGTGCATGGGTGATGAGACCCATGACTTTCTCAGTAGGGACCCTGCTTCCTAAGTAGGGAGGCTTCAGACTGGTGAGGAAACCAACATGTGGTTATTGCACCTTACCATCAGGGGGAATAACAGAAGACAGAGAGGATCATGGGAAAACTCACAGTGGCTTGAAGCCCCTCTGCTGATACATTAAGTCTTTTCTATTGCTTCAACAAAACACATGACCAAGGCAGTCGAGAGAAGGAAGGGCTTGGTCGGGCTGACAGTTCCAGAGGGACCATCACTGTGAGGAAGAGGAAGCAAGACAGCAGGCAGGCACAGCGACCGGAACAAGCAAGAGGCAGAGGAAACAGAAAATCTTTGAGTCTTTGAAGTCTCAAGCCAATCCCAGAGATGCACTTCCCTCAGCAAGACCACACCTCCTAAACTTACCCAAATAGCACCATCAACGGGGACCAAGTACTCGAAAATCTAAGCATATGGGAGACAGTCTCATTCACACCACCATAGGAAAGAGGGGGTTAGTTGTGGCTGTTCTCACAGAACCTTATCCCATGAGCCCCGGGCAGGAGACCAGAGAAAGGAGGCGAGCTGGGGCCACTACTGCGAGCAAGTCTGTCTCTCCCTCTCCGTGGGCTGAAACACTTGTGTCTTATCTCTCGTTTCTTTTTATCTATTGACAATGTCTTATCTTTCTTCATCAAGTACACATTTATTGAGTCCAACTTTGTGATCAGCACCGTGCCAGGAATTAATGCCAGACAGGCTCCAAAAGAAATAAAGGAGAGGATCCTAGCTGCCTTGATTCTCTAGGGAGATAGCGCACAGTGATAAGGAGTTATGGAACAATAGACAATATGGCAGGACCGAGGGCAAGGGGTGCGGGCCGGCAGCCCGTGAAGGCAAGCAGTAGGGCCTGGGACGGACATCAAAGGGGGATCGAGTGTTCAGCATCATTAGTCATTAGAGAAATGCAAATCAAAACAACCCTGAGATTTCACCTCACACCAGTCAGAATGGCTGAGATTAAAAACTCAGAAGAGATCAGGTGTTGGCGAGGATGTGGAGAAAGAGGAACACTCCTCCACTGCTGGTGGGACTGCAAGCTGGTACAACCACTCTGGAAATCAGTCTGGCGGTTCCTCACAAAACTGGACATGATACTTCCGGAGGACCCAGCCATACCACTCCTGGGAATATACCCAGAAGATTCCCCAGCATGCAGTAAGGATACATGCTCCGCTATGTTCACAGCAGCCTTATTTATAATAGCCAGAAGCTGGAAAGAACCCAGATGTCCCTCAACAGAGGAATGGATACAAAAAATGTGGTATATATACACAATGGAGTACTATTCAGCCATTAGAAACAATGAATTCATGAAATTCTTAGAGAAATGGATGGAGCTGGAGAACGTCATACTAAGTGAGGTAACCCAGTCTCAAAAGAATACCCATGGTATGCACTCACTGATAAGTGGATATTAGCCTAGAATCTTGGAACATCAAAGACACAATTCACGTACCGAATGATGTCTGACAAGAAGGAAGGAGTGGACACTGGTGCTGGAAAGGATCAAAGCTTCAGTGTAGGGGAATACAAGAACAGGGAAGTGGGAAGGGGTGGATGAGGGAGCAGGGGAGGGAAAAGGGCATGTGGGACCTTTGGGGGATGGGGAACCAGAAAAAGGGAAATGAAATGTAAATATAGAATATATCCAATAAAAATGCTAAAAAGGGGGGTCGAGAATAAGGATGGTGGGCTTGAAGAAGGTCTGAGGCAACAACCCGGCCATGGTAGCTCATACCTGTAAATTCTCGGTAGATAAAAGAGGCAGGAGGGTCAGGAGCTCAAGGACATCTGTGGCTGCAGCAGAGTTGGGGGCTTGATGGGTTACACGAGAGCCTCTCGACAATAAAGCAAGGGTCCGGAGAGAAGACTCGGTGCTCAGGAGCGGCACTGCTCTAGAGGCCCGGGGTTCAGTTTCCAGCACCCACAGGGAAGCTCACTATCGTTTAACTGCAGTTCCAGGGATCCACCGCACTCTTCTGACCCCTGTGGGCACCAGACACACATGTGCTACACATGTAACTGCTGGCTTTTTAATCCTCGCCCCAGTTCCCAAATAAGGACTGGGAGGCTTATTTAGTAAGTGCCTAGGCCATGAATAAGGTAGGTTTGTTCCCCCACTAGCTCTTAACTTATTTTAATCCATTTATGCTCTTCTATGTCTCCCACATGACTAGTTACCTCTCCTCAGCTTCCTACTTCAGACTTCCTCTAAGCCTGGGCAGGAAATCCCCACCCCATTCCTGTGTATGACTAGCTCCCAGAATTCCCCGCCCCCCTCTCTGCCAGATGTCCCACTTTCTTCTTCTTCTTCTTCTTCTTCTTCTTCTTCTTCTTCTTCTTCTTCTTCTTCTTCTTCTTCTTCTTCTTCTTCTTCTTTTGTTTTTGTTTTTGTTTTTGTTTTTGTTTTTCGAGACAGGGTTTCTCTGTGTATCTCTGACTGTCCTGGAACTCACTGTGTAGACCAGGCTGGCCTCGAACTCAGAAATCCGCCTGCCTCTGCCTCCCAAGTGCTGGAATTACAGGCGTGCGCCACCACACCCGGCAATGTCCCACTTTCTAATCCTGCCTCTGTTTCTCAGTTTATTGGCTGTCAGATTTTTATTGACAGTGATGCTATCACACAGTATACAAGAGATTATCCCTACATGCACATACACAAATTTAGGCAAAACACTCTTCATACACGTGAAATAAAATAAATCTAAAGACAAAACAAAAGATCTAGGCATCAATTTAAAGAAATGAGCAGGAAGAATTGAATCTCAATCTTACAGAGGACTAAGGTATCGAATGCCAGGTTTATATGGGTATAGCTCCATCCTTGGCTACTGCTATGCTTATTTTAGCTCCTATTAAGGTCATGTTTGTCAAGTGGGAACAATAACACCTCCGATGTGGGCCATCGTGGAGAGTTCTGGAAGATCACAAGCACCTAACATAAACCTAACAGAAAGGCATGCATGGACAGTGACCCTTTCTTATATCGGGCACCCCCATCCCCTAGACCTGTAACTAGAGAACTGACTGTCAGTAAAGATCAATTAGCAGGATGTGACCTCTGTACGAGGTATCTGAGGTGAGAACTAACAGACACATTGACATAGTTTTTCAGAAGAGCTTGCTTCTGATATTCTCTCAAATGTCCCTCAAAAATGACTTTCTGAAGGCAGAGGCAGAGTGCCCCACCCCCCAAGGAGAGCCAGAATGCTGATTGGTACCTTGGTACCGACGTATGCAATGTGGGAGCTCTCTCTCTCTCTCTCTCTCTCTCTCTCTCTCTCTCTCTCTCTCTCTCTCTCTCTCCTCATAGTACGACAGGAAGGCTTTGAATTCACTGTTGCCAAGATGAACTTTACCTTCGGATCCTCCTGCTTCCACCTCCTCAGTACCAGGGTTACAGGTGTGCAGCACCGCAGCACCATACCTGGTTTATGCAGTGTTGGGGAAATGGACTTTGGGCTTTGTGCACGCTAGGGACCCCTGCGACCATCTCTGAAGCCCTCCTGGCTGCCATGTTTCTACTGCTCTCCTCCGGGTGTGGAGGGTACCAGTACCAGTGACTTCCAAAGCTTTCTCACCGTACGCAGGGCTCTACCAGCCAGTACATCGGCAGGAAAATAATAAACAGATGCTGTCACTGGCCTGCCAGAGAAGGCTTGCACAATCTCCTCACAGATGCTGCTGCCACGGTTCCTGCCAGGGACAGGAGAGAGGCCGCGGAGGGAAGCAGGTTCCAGGAGACAGTGAACCAAGTCTGAGAGGGGTGCTGGAGGCAGTGCCTGGGGCGGCCACCTAGACTGCGATCTGCTGGCTATGTGGAAACTGAGTCTCGTGTTGGGCCTAGGGGGACAAAGCTGTCTGCAGATAAGCCCTGGGCTGGAAGTCTGGGTCAGGATAGGCTAGCCCTGAGAACAGCCAGCCTGACTGCTGGGAGGAGTGAGGTCTGGACTTGTTCGCCTTGCTTGTGGCTTTGGCCCCCAGAACAAGGCGGGGGTGAGGAGGGAAGAGGAGTGTTGAAACATCAACACAGAGGCAGAAGCGATTCTCAGGGTGGCCGCCTTGAGGTGGCACCGGAGGTGAGAAGGGAGTCACTTAGGGTCTGAGAAGAGATGCTTTTCAAAGACCGCTAAGGCGGCGGCTTTCCAGGCCCATATCACCTCGGAGAGATCCTAACGTATGCCCCAGGTTGAAACATCATCTCTAGCCATAGTGGCGCACACCTTTAATGGCAGCAGTCAGGAGGCGGAGGCAGACTAACGTTTGTGAGTTTGAGGACAGCCTGGACTATGTAGTGAGTTCCAGGACAGTCAGAGTGTTGTTAGACCCTGTCTAACAACAAACAAAACAAAATCTCCTCTAATTCCTGTCTTGCAAGTTGGGATAATGAACCTCAAAGAGATGCATATAGACCAAAAGTCCAACAGCGAATGAAGGCAGAACCTCTCGGGTCTCCTTGCTGTATAAATTATATCCATCATGCTGCCTGTCGAGACAAGATTCATAGTTACACACATGGAGGGGGGCGGGGGAGGAAGGGAGGGAGGGAGGGAGGGAGGGAGGGAGGGGGGATGCATGCACAAATATTTGGAAATTTAACTGAGCATCATTTAATGTGAGGGGTGATTCTTTTTTAACGTTTATTTACTTATTTATTTTACATGTATGTATGTGTGCCTGAGTTTATGCACATGCACACAAGAGCCTGTTGATGGGGCCGGGCGGTGTTGGCGCACGCCTTTAATCCCAGCACTTGGGAGGCAGAGGCAGGCGGATTTCTGAGTTTGAGGCCAGGGAACTCCTCAGAGCCGCTGCCACTGCAAGGGAAACCGTCCTCCATGTTACGTCACAGAGCAGCCTAGAGTTGTTACTTAAGGTTTCATTTGGCCATTCAAGAGGCAATCCATTGGCAAAGCTTTGAAGTGACTACAAAGACACTGCTTGGGCATCTGCATTATGGTGGGACCATATGGCCCTGATGTGGCATCATCCCCAAAATTGGAGAGGGCATAACTCGCTCGCTAAGAAGGTGTCAAGCGAAATGGATGTGTTGCATTCTATGACTTCCTAACAAAGTTACCCCTGGCCGGGCGGTGGTGGCTCACGCCTGTAATCCCAGCACTTGGGAGGCAGAGGCAGGTGGATTTCTGAGTTCGAGGCCAGCCTGGTCTACAGAGTGAGTTCCAGGACAGCCAGGGCTACACAGAGAAACCCTGTCTCGAAAAACAAAACAAAACAAAAAAAAAAAAAAAAAAAGTTACCCCTGGACATGATAGCTCACCCTTGTAATCTCGGCACTGGAGAGGTAGACACAGGAGGATGGGAACTTTGGGGGTAGCCTGGGCTGCTAACATAGCAAGATCCTGTCTCAAAAAAAAAAAAAAAAAAAAAAAAAAAAAAAACAGTTTTAAAGTTACATATGGTATCTTACCTCTTTGAGAGAGTGGAGGATGGTACAGAACTGACTCCAGGGGGACAGATCTAGGGAGGCTGGGATGGGACAGACAGGCTGAAAACCTATACTACAGACAGCTGCCAGGGACAGACACCACAGGTGGCCTTGTGGCACTTACTGCACATTTGAGCTGCAATGGTGCAATGCCACATCCCCACCCCAGCTTCCCCGCTGCAGGGACAGGGCAGTGGCTGTTTAGACAATGAACTGAAGGATGTGCCGCTTGGTGGTTAGAAACCCACGGACAGCCCAGCAGCTAAGGGTGCAAGCTGGTCTTCCCGAGGACCTGAGTTTGGCTCCCGGAACCCATGCTGGTCAGCTCTCAACTCCAACTCCAGGGGACCTAAAGCTCTCTTCTAAACTCCTGGGGTACCTGAACTCATATCCATCCACACATAGACACAGACACAGACACAGACACAGACACAGACACAGACACAGACACAGACACAGACACAGACACAGACACAGACACAGACACATATGCACGCACACACAATCACACTAAAAACTAAAACGTATTCTAAAATGGAGGAGAGGAAGAGGAGGAGAGGAGGAAGAGGAGGAGGAGGCACAGGAGAAATACCAGGCGGCTGGCGGTATTCCGCTCTACATCTGTGTGGTCTTGAGCAAGTCACCTCAGGCCTCCCTGTCCCATAGAGCAGTTACCAGGAAGAGCTGCACCATGTCTGCCCAGGGCCTAAATAACACCTCGTTCCCACCTTGTGACTTGTATCTCCTTTTCCACTTCCAACTTGTTTTGTCTGTTTTATAAAACAGAACAGGGGTTGGGGCAAGTTAGTAAAAGTGTCCCCGTTCAGTCATCTCTGTCATTTCCCCCACTTCCCTTCCCTTCCCTCTTCTGCTCTCTCTCTTCCTCCCAACCCCCACTTCCCTCCCACCCCCACTACCCCCCTTAAGTCAACCTCGACTTATACTGAACAAATGAATTACAGGAGAAGCTTTAACTAATTCACCTCATTACAAGCATGCCCTTGGGTCTGCAGCTGCTCCAAACACACCCGTAATTGTCCCAGACTGCTTTCTGAAAGCAGGTAGGGCACCTCTCCCAGGAAATGAGCGGCAGCGGCCTGGCACGCCTGGGCCCCACCTGGGCACCCCTTGGGAACATTTGCATATTTCCTAGGCTCGCCTTTTGAAATTCCACACCAATAATTAAGAATTTCTAATTCTCTAGTAATTGAGCGCCGTTTGGGACTGGTTAAGCAGATGCTATCTAAATGATTGTCTGTTCCGCCTTGCTTCCCTTTGTGTGGGCTCTGAATGGCTGTCAAAGCAAACACCAGGCTCTTCCCTGCCTGCCCAGTCCGAGTCCTCGCCTCTCTGCTTCTCCCTCTCCGTCCTTTCCCCACCTCCCTCTCCTTCTCTTCTCACTGCCATGCTTTGTGATGTCGCACTGTGACAAAACCACCGTCCAGTGGTGACACCAGTGCAATTCCAAACCAAATAGGCAGTGGAATCCCTTTTCCTTTTTCTTTTCTTTCTTTCTTTCTTTCTTTCTTTCTTTCTTTCTTTCTTTCTCTCTCTCTCTCTCTCTCTCTCTCTCTCTCTCTCTCCTTCCTTCCTTCCTTCCTTCCTTCCTTCCTTCTTTCTTTCTTTCTTTCTTTCTTTCTTTCTTTCTTTCTTTCTTTCTTTCTCTCTTCCTAAGAGGGATTGTCTAGGTGACCGAATGACCCTTTAACAGCATGTTCAAAAGCCAGGCCCTTCACTAAGGCAGTTTGATACAGCTAATTTAATCAAACTGTCTGATAATATAGCAATACACACACACACACACACACACACACACACACACACAGTTAAGAAATGCAAGTATAGTCTAGGGACTGGCACTACTCAGGTAGTAGTGCTGGCCTAGCATGTACAAGGCCCTGGGTTCAATCCCCAGCACCATATGAAGCAGGCATGGCGGTGCATGCCTGTAATCCCAGCATTGCCAAGGTGGTGGCAATTCCCTAAGTTCTCTTCACCCTACTACACAGTGAATCTGAGGCAAGCGTGGGGTGTATGAGACACTGTCTCAAAACAAACAAACAAACAAACAAAACAAAAGGAAGCAGATTCCCAGCATCCCTCACCTACTAAAGGGTAGAAAAGTGGGCTGGCTACTGTTTCTTTTCTTTTCTTTTTTCTTTTTTTTCCAAGACAGGCTTTTGCTGTGTAACCCCAGCTGTCTTGAAATTCACTCTGTAGACCAGGCTGGCCTCAGACTCAAAGACCTGACAGCCTCTGCTCCCGAGGCTGCACAGCTTGTGCCATCACTGCCCAGTTTGTGCTGGCTAGTCTCAATGTCAGCCTCGCACAAGCTAGAATCATCCGAAGGGAGAAACCCTCAACTGAGAAAATGTCTCCACAAGAAGCTGTACGGCATTTTCTTCCTTCCTTCCTTCCTCCCTTCCTTCCTTCCTCCCTCCCTCCCTCCCTCCCTCCCTCCCTCCCTCCCTCCCTCCCTTCCTTCCTTCCTTCCTTCCTTTCTGTCTTTTTTCTTTCTTTCTTTCTTCTATTATGATTTATTTTTTGTTTTGCTTGTTTGATTTGCTTTTGTTTTGTTTTTGTTTTTGTGACAGGGTCTCTCTGTCTAACAATCCTGCTCTCCTGATCTCGTCTTATTTGCCTGCATGTGTATCAGCATAAGGGCGTCAGATCCCCTGGAACTGGACAGTTGTGAGCTGCCATGTGGGTGCTGGGAATTGAACCCAGGTCCCCTGGAAGAACAGTCAGTGTTCTTAACTGCTGAGCCATCTCTCCAGCCCCCTAAGGCATTTTCCTAATTAGTGATTGATGGGGAAGGCCAGGCCCGTGGTGGTTGGTGCCGTCCCTGAGCTGGTGGTCCTGGACTTTATAGGAAAGTAGGCTGGGCAAGTAATGGAGAGCCGACCAGAGGGCCGCAGTCCTCTATGGCTCTGCACCAGCTCCTGCCTCCAGGATCCTGCAATGTCTGAGTTCCTGTCCTTGCTTCTGTGTGGAACGCTGCTGTGGAAGTGTAAGCTGAACAAACCCTTTCTCCTCAACCTGCTTTTTAGCCATGGTGTTTCATCACAGTAGAAACCTTAACTAAGACAACATGCAGCATACATGAGGACACACATGAGACGCACACTCCCTCCGTTTCCTTGACACTCGACAACTGAGCTACATCCCTATCCCACAAAACCCCTTTTTATTCAAAGTTGAAACCTAAGGCGATGCAGGCCATAGAAACCTAGGAGCATTCTACTCCCTTCTCCCTCCTTTCCTCCTCCTCCTCCTCCTCCTCCTCCTCCTCCTCCTCCTCCTCCTCCTCCTCCTCCCCCTTCCTCACCTCTGGATCCAGTCCAGGCCCCCCGAGTAGGCTAGGCGAGAGCTTCACCACTGAACTTTATCTCCATCCCAGTCTTCTCTCTTAAGGCCATCTTAAGGTGATCTCTCATCACCATTACCACCACCACTGCAGCCGCCACAGCCACCACCGCCACCACCACTCCCACCACCGCCGCCACCACCACCACCACCACCACCACCACCACCACCACCATCTATGCATTCAAAGATGAATGTTAAATCACCTCCATGTTAAATCTCTGGTGATCTTGCTTCTAAAATTATACATATTCCTCCATCTGTCATACCCCAGAATTTCCAAAGTTTTGGGGATATGGTGGACGAATAAGACAATCTTCCAAATGAGACTTGATCACTGTTAGATAGTTTTAAAGCAGAGTTTAAAGGGAAACCAGGCGCTTGTGCGGTCTGAGCCAGAGGCTGCAGACAGCAGCTCTCACCACTGCTGCCTCCTGTCAGCCTCACAGTCTGTTCAGACCATTGCTGGCAGAGACCATAGAACACTTAGTCGATTAAAAGGCCGGGTGTAGAGCACGTGCTTGTAAAGCTTACACGTGGGAGGCAGAGGCAGGATGAAGGGGAAATTTCTGGTTTCTTTGGAGACTTTGCTGTGTGATGTAATTTTTTTTTTCTGGAAACAGCACTCTTGAATGAGTTTGCCCGGCAATGCTTTGCTGGTCTTCTCTGATTCTCACTTGTTGTGTGACTTCGTACAGAGAAATGCACCGGAGAATTTCTCGTGGTGTTCTGGCTGCTTCTTGCTGCTTCTGCAGACTGGTTCAGATCAGCGGAGTCTCGCTGTGTCCTCTGGATCAAGTCGCAGCTACTACTGATCTGTGCTGGTGTTTGCTGATCGGACTGGACTCCTGCTACCCATTCCTGTTTTGTGTTTTAGACTGTATTGCTGATATCCTGACAATGGAGATTCGTAGTTCTTTAGAAGAACGACTTCTAAACAGGTCCCAACCCCCACTTCCTATTAGCCTTTCTCTTCCCACGCCCAGAAGGTGGGCTGGAAGGGAGGTCGAAGCACTGGAGCCCTTATTAAAGGAGGTTTTGAAAACTTTAAGCCTACAGTAGGATGCTGGCTGGAAGCTTGAGGCTAAACTGGTCTATGCAGCAGGTTCTGGGCCAGACAGAGCTATATAATAAGACCCAGAATGAAAGAAAAGCAAGCCAACCAAAAGATTGGAAGACCACACTTACTTAGCTCTCCCTTTTAAAATGTGTTTGTTTGGGTGGGGTTTTGTTTGTTTGTCCTTGCACCTTGGGGATTATTTTCTTCATGAGCCACTTTCCAGTTGAATGAGTTTTCTCTGAGATCTACAAGTCTAAGCTATGAAGTGGGGGAGGGGAGCCAAGAATAAGTTGTGAAGCTATTAACATAGTGATGGGTCCGAAATGCGAGGACGTAAGTTGGAGCAGAGGGAGGGTGAGCCCTGGAGTAGGAAGAACAGACAGGACGAAGAGAGCGGATACCCAGGGTGGAAGAAACTAGGAGGAAAGCCATGTGTGACCGAATATGTCTGTCATCCCAGAACTTAGAAGGCAGGGGCAGGAGGATTGTGAATTACAAGCCAGTCTGGAATATATAGACCAACAACTCCAACCACAACAAAATATAAACACATGCTAGCTAGCCAAACAAACAAAAACACAAATATAGATTTGCCAAGCTCCACACTGAGGACAAGTCTAAAATGAGCTCATGAAATTGGGTTTTAAAATACAATACCCCCCACCCCCAAACACAAGATTCCATCTGATTGTAATTCCAGCACTTGGAGAATCAGGAGATCAAGGCTAACCTAAACAGAGCTTGAGGCCAGTCTTGGCTACATGAGACCCTGTCTCAATAAATAAGTGAAATGTACCCCAAGCATTCTCAGGCCTTACCCTGACTGTTGAGTCCAATGTTAAAACTCCATTTGCAGGAGAGTGGAGAATTGTATCCTTGGATTTCTCCCGATACCTTTTAAAAACAGAGTCTCACTATTTAGCCCAGGCTGGCCTTCAACTTGAGATCTCCTTGCTTCTCCTGAGTGCTGGTGTCTCAGACCAGCTGTACTCTCACGTTTTGGTTGATTATCATGTGTCTGAGCATGAGGACATGGAGGGAGTCCCAGAGAAGGTAGCCGCAAGCTTCCAAGGAAATTGTTCTTGTGATTCAGAAGATGAGCACAGAGTCTGGAGCCAGAATGTGAGCCTGGTATCTCAGCTGCTCACACAGATGTAACACGGGTAAGCACGGAATACACAGTAAGATCCAGCACTGTGTTGTGCCTGGTGGTCCAAACGCTAGCTCCAGCAATGACCAACCGGGTTGCACTGGGCACTGCTGAGCCTTGTCCATTTCCTCTGTAAAACTGGAAAAACTCCATAAGAGTAAATGAGTTAAAGCCCAATCTTGATTAGGATCCTGGCTGGTATGCTGCCTCTCTGATGTTTCGACCACAATATGTTCTCAGCTTTCCCTTAAATACAGTTCCTCATGCTGGGGTGGCCTCCAAACATAGGATTATTTTTGTTGCTACTTCATAACTGTAATTTTGCTACTGTTATGAATCACAATGTAAATATCTGATACACAGGATATATTATACATAAGTGACCCCTGACTGTGAAAGAGTTGTTTGACTCCCAAAGGAGTTGGGACCCACAGGTTGAGAACTGCTGCTCTAGGGGAAGACAAAAGGCTTTGAACTAGCGATGATGTTTTGTGTAGCCTGGAGTCCCCTTTCTCTATGGGCTGGTGAGATTCACAGGGTGGAAAGTGCAAACTATGTCACAAGTTCTAGTTGCTCTTCTCGACCTATCCGGGCAATGACTAACTCTTTGTATCTCCTGTCCCTAGTAGGAATGAGCCATTCCCAGCAAATGTCCCGCAGACAACTGTCCAGTGACACAGCAGAAACTGAAGGTGGATCAGCTGTGCCTCTCCTGGGTGTTACCCGGAACGACTTCATGTCAGCACACTTCAGAGATACTTAGACACTGGTGGTTCTTGCACTAATAGTCACACTAAGTAAATTATAGAACCAGGGTAGGTGTCCATCAACAGAGGGATATCTTAGTTATGTTTCTATTGCTGTGATAAGACACCATGACCATGAGCAACTTGGAGAGAGAGTATTTATTTCAGCTTACAGTTTCACAACACAGTCCATCGTCAAAGAAAGTCATGGCAGGAACTCAAGACCTGAATCAGAAGTCAGGCACTGAAATAGGAGCCATGAAAGAATGTTCCTAATTGGCTTGCTTCTCATGGTTTGCCCAGCCTGCTTTCTTATACACCCCAGACCACATGCCCAGGGTGGCACCACCTACCTGCAGTGGGCTGGGCCCTCCCCTGTCAATCAATAATCACAGCCTTGCCCATGGACCAAGCTTATGGAAGAACTTTCTCAATTGATGTTCCCTCTTTTCAGATGACTCTTGTTTGTTCCAAGTTAACAACAACAACAACAACAACAACAACAACAGAGCTAACCAGGATCAATGAATAAGGAAAATGTTCACATAGACAATGCTTTTTGTCCATAAAGAATGAAATCATGTTGTTTGTAAGAAAATGCAACTAGAAATGATTATAAGTGAACTAAACCTGATTCGGGAAGATAATATTGTGTACTTTATCTTGTTTGGGATTCCTGGATTTCATATAGATAAAAGCATACATTTATGTGTGGTATGTAAGGAGAAATGACCCCATGTAAGGGACAGAGGGGGATAAGCAAAGGGTGAAGGGGGGAGGAGTGGGCAGGAAGAGCATGCTCAACATACAACTTATGCCTGTATAAAGACTTATAAATAAATACAAATCTAGAAAGAGCCCAGTAAACCCAGAGACACGGCTCAGTATGTACTGCTCTTGTAGTAGACACAAGTTAAATTCCCAGTACCCACACTGGATGGTTTACACCTGCAAGTAATTCCAGTTCCAGGGGCTCTGGTGCCCCCTCTGGCCTCCACAGGCACCTGCATTCATGTGCACAAACCCACACACAGATAATTTGAAATAAAATAAATTTTAAGTGGGGAGGGGAGGGAGGATGGCAAGATAGCTCTTGCTGATTAGGCCTGATGACCTGCGTTCAATCCCCAGACCCTATGAAAAGGTAGCTAGAGAAAAGGGACTCTGCAAAGCTGGCCTCTGGCATCCATTAGCATGCAAAGACAACTCTCTCTCTCTCTCTCTCTCTCTCTCTCTCTCTCTCTCTCTCTCTCATACCCACAAGGAACATAATAAGTAATAATAACAGTAAAACAAAGTTTTAAAAAGAACCCAGTGGGGGAAATGAAAAAAAACTGCACACTGAAAATTAAGTATCTAACACTTTAGGATGGCCTAATTCCTCCATCGTATGCAAGAGTTACAAAGAGGATAAACCAGCTACATGGGACAAGTGACTAGCTACCCTGCTGGACCCCAGGAGAAGCACACTGAATCGGGATATGTAGATTATGTTCTCTCTTCCCAGAGTAGGCTATCTCATGGCTCGTGGCTCCTGTGAGGCGCTTTGTCCATTGGTAGCACTTCCCAACAGTGCTGGAAGGAGGGGCGCAGCTCTGCTCCCTGGAAAGCCTTGTAACATTAAACTGGATTATGACGGGGCATTCTTACCCCTAAAGCCCTGAGAGTGCTGTCGGGAACACGGAGGAGGAGAAGCCGGGACGGACGGAGAGGTGCTGCCTGCCATGCTACACACATTTCTTAAGTCCCTAATCTTCAAATAAACAGCTTTGCTCTTTCATCTTCTCCGGATGACACCTCCTTTGTTAAAGCTGTCAAACTCTGTGAAACCTTAAGCCTCACTAGCTACATTAGCGGGGATGGTGGGGTGGGGGTGGCGGGTGCTGACCTGACTGGGTCACAGCTTCCTGTTCATAGGACCAGGCTCAGCTCTGCAACATTAGCACAGGTTCTTATGCCCTTGTTCCTATCCACGCCATCTAAGTGAGCTAGGATGAGGCCTACCACGGAGTGAGCTGAGTCCTGAGGTGAGTAAGAGGCCAGCCTGCCTCTTACTGCAAGCACACTGCCTGACCTTGGGAATGTTTTGAGGGTTTTGCTTTTTTTCCCCCCTCTCTGGACCTTCGGTTTCATCTTTTGTAAAAACAAGATACTCAATGAAGCCATCTCCTACATGCTTGTAGGATGAAAGGGTTAATGCTTGTACAGCCCTGAGAACAATGCCGGCGTTTAGGGAGAAAGCCTGATAAACACTAGCTGTATTTTAGAGTGGGCTTTGACAAGGAAGTTGTGGTTAGGAAGGTGGCTTTGAGCAGGTTGCTTAATGTGTCTGTGGGTCAGCATTTTTTAGGTCTAAATTATAATAAGAACAATGGGGCTCCCTTATTAGGAAGATGAGAAAGGGACAGAGAGGGATAAAAGGGAACAATAATATTTTTGTGTGGCCATGTGGGGTTCTATAAAGCTTTCCCTGAGAATAATATCTCCTGGGAAGCCAACTGTTATACTGTGGGGTGGCAGCAGGGTCTATGTGCACGGCAGGCCCCCACATTAGCTTAGAAGAAAATAAATGACCTTGGAACTTAGGAACTATGACTAAGGATCCAAGAGGGTGAACCCGAGTGGCCTTGAGGGTGCAGACAGTACCTTATGCTCAGTTGGTCGGCTGTCACCGGAGACCGCTGAGATTTCAGTTTCTCCTTCAAAAATCAAACCATGTGATAACCAAATCCAGACCAGGCAAGCCAGGGCGACATCGCCTCACCTGGCCCCCACAACTGTGTGTCCACAGACCTGATCCCACCCTTCCTTTCACTGATGGGGAAATGGAAGGATCCAGTTTCCCCTCCACTTGGCCAGCGGCCTTTCTTTTACATGAAAAGTTCTCAAAGGGAAGCAGGCCTGGCCTCAGGATTGCCCGTGGCTGGCCCACTCCCAGGTTCTGTAGGTGACGTGGCTAAGGAGTTCCCAGGGAAGGAGCCGGGTGCACTCTGAGATCCATCCTTTGGCGGTGCTGAGCTAGCGATGGGCTACCCTTCTCTCCTCTTCCTCTTCCCTGCCCTTCCTCCTCCTCTCCAGCCTTCTTCCTCTTCTCCCCCACGTTCTCCTCTCCTCCATCTCCTTCTCCTCTTGTTGCCTTTCACCCTCTTGCTTCTCCTTTTTTCTTTTCCGGTTTTTTGAAACCGGGTCTCATTGTGTAGCCCAGGCTAGCCTGGAATTTACCATCTTACTGCCTCAACCTTGAGTCCTGGGATTTCAGGTGTGGGGAATCTGGCCAAGCAGTTTATTTTATTCTTTTACCACCTCTCTCTCTCTCTCTCTCTCTCTCTCTCTCTCTCTCTCCTTTTCTTTCAACTGCAGGAGCAGCCCTAACCCTATAATCCACCCCAGTGCCTAATGGTTTCCCTTTCCCAAGCCCAGCTTCTCAGGCAACCCAAGGTGGAAGCAGGGGCATGCCCAGAAACTCATATCCCTGCCCACCGAATGCAGTAGTCCACTATCTTTTGAGACCTTCGAGCCTCCTACAGTGGGGTGGGGAGAATAGTTCTAGAACATTCCAAGTAGGAATAAGGTCTCAGCAATTCATCCTGAAGGCGTTTCTTTGCACGCTGAGTGCCAGAGTCCTCGCTGATATCTGCAGCTAAATAATCACAGTCTTCTTAGTCGTCCTTCATTATTGTGTATCTTTCTTGAACACCTTCTGTCGCCAGGTGCCCAGGAGCGCCTTGGGGCCGCCGGTACCTGTTGCCATAGATTCCCACAGCCCACCCAGAGCAGGGAGGACGTAAAGTCTGCAGCTGAGGAGACAAACCAAGGCGACATAGGTCTTTAGTAGAGCATTCTCAGAAAGAAATCACAGAGATCCAGAAACGCTGGGGTCTGCGCCGCCCCTCCCTCCCCAGCTCCCCCCCCCCCGCGAGGGCGCCCGCTCGTGAGCCGGGGCCTTTGATGTCAGCCACCCGCGTGGCCCGCAGCGCCCGCCAAGTTTCCCGGGATCCAGCTGCTCCTGTCCTGCTGCCCTGCCCGCGATCCGCAGCTGCCGCCTGCCCCCAGGCCCGCCCGCCCGATTATGGTTTAGCACCTGGGAGGGCCCCAACCTGGCTTGCAGAGCCTCTGTCCCCCAGGTGTTTCAGGAGCGCCTGGGGGGTGTCTGGGTCACGGGGAAGCCCCTAGGGAACTCTGACAGCCAGGAGAGGAGGTGAGCGCTCTTGTTGTCACCTTCGTACTGGATCTCTAGAGTCACCACCAAGGGGAGGGGCGTGTATCTTGAGCCCTGTGTGTTCCTCTGGTTTGACAGAGTCGTTGGCAGAGCTGGATCTTTATTGCCCACCCCACCCCACCCCACCCCCCAATTCTTGTTCAGGTCTGCCTACCAAAGGGGAAGGTAGCCCAGCCGGCCCCAGGATCTCTGCTTGCCACAACTGCTTACTGTTGTGAAGGGGAATACGAACCTAGGTTCCCAGATGGGTCTTACCTGGCTATCTTGGTTTAGTATAATAACAACGGCTGGTGCTAAGCCCTCACTGTTCCCCAGACAAGACACTGAGGGCCTGACCTGCTCTCATAGAATCCTACGAGCCCTGTCAGAGAGGCATCCATCCACTGTACAGGTAATAAACTAAGACAGGAGCACTGAGTGGTGGGAAGAGATTCAAACCCAAGCAGGCTGATCCTGAAGCCCGCACTTCAACCCCTATATGATAAGACTCAAACTTCTGCCTGCAGAGGGGCAGCAGGAGGAGTAGGAGCTCCTCCTCACTCGTAAGAGAGGACCCTTTTCATGCCTTACCCAAGTTTAAGGGTCTGGAGCTTAGAAAGGAGCCAAGATCTGGAGGCTCCTGCCCATTCTGGTCTCATGTGACCTGACCTCCCTGTTTCTTCAACCCCAGCTTGGCCCGTGGTCAGCAACTTGAAGGACGAGCCCACAGGAATAAAAATATCGTACCTGTTTGTGATTTAGCTTTGCATTTAAGCAAATAAAAAGGGAAATAAATTTGAACACGATTTGTCATTACAAAGAACAGTTGGTGTAATGTATATATACCTTTGATCCCAGCTCTTGGGAGAGAGAGGCAGGTGGATGAATTTCTGTGAATTCCAAGCCAGCCTGGTCTACATACATAGTGAGTTCCTGGAGAGCCAAGGCTATCTTAAAAAAAAAAAAAAAAAAAAAGAGGAGGAGGAGGAGGAGGAGGAGGAGGAGGAGGAGGAAGGAGGAAGAGGAGGAGGAGGAGGAGGAGGAAGGAAGGAAGGAAGGAAGGAAGGAAGGAAGGAAGGAAGAAAGAAAAGAAAAGAAGTAATACTGTTGTGGGAGAAGAGGTTGGGAAGGAATGCCGAAACTCTTCCTAGAAGGATAACTAGGAGAGTTTCATTAGACATTAATAAAAATAGTAAGGTTGGTTTTCGTCCTCTTTTTTTTTTTTTTTTTTGTTTTGTTTTGTTTTTCAAGACAGGGTTTCTCTGTGTAGTTCCGGCTGTCCTGGAACTCACTCTGTAGACCAGGCTGGCCTGGAACTCAGAAATCCGCCTGCCTCTGCCTCCCAAGTGCTGGGATTAAAGGCGTGTGCCACCACCGCCCAGCCTCGTCCTCTTTTTTTTTTTTAAGGGTACATTTAATGCCAAATGATCCAAAGTTCTCAGGCCTATCTTAATTTCCAAATACTTGGTTTTTGTGTGTTCATTACTCATTGGAATATCTTTTTTGTTGCTGTTGTTTTTTTGGTTTTGTTTGTTTGTTTGAGACAGGGTTTCTCTGTGTAGCCCTGGCTGTCCTGGAACTCACTCTGTAGACCAGGCTGGCCTCGAACTCAGAAATCCGCCTGCCTCTGCCTCCCGAGTGCTGAGATTACAGGCGTGCGCCAAGTTGCTGTCTGAGCCTGTGTATTGTCACTTGGATTCCTCGCAGGTGCAGGCCACAGGACATTTACCTCTTAGTTTTTGTGTCTGTCATAGTTGGGGGTTCCATCGCTGTGAAGAGACACCATGACCATGGCAACTCTTATAAAGAAAAATATTTAATTGGGAAAACAATTAATACAGTCATTTATTAAAAATAAAAGGAACTCATTATTGTCATGGTGGGAAGCAGGGCAGCATGCAGGCAGAGGTGGTGCTGGAGAAGGAGCTGAGAGTTCTGGATCTGGATCTGAAGGCAGCAGGAAGAGAGAGTAGCCCTGGAACTGACTTAAGCATCTGAAACCTCAGAGCTCACCCCCACTGACCCTTTTCCTAAAAGGCCACACCTACTCCTAGAAGGACACACCTCCAAATAGGGCCACTCTTTATGAGCCTATGGGGACCGTTTTCATTCAAACCTCCAGTGTCCCCCTTTTTTAACATAAATAAATAACCATTTCTAGTGTCAGGGGCACTGGAAGACTAGCTGTGGTGCGTGCCTTTAATCCCAAGACTGGAAAGGGAAAGAAAGGCAGGTGAATCTGTGCATTCAAGGTCCTACTGACTTACATAGTTCCACATCAGCCGGAGCTACATAGTAAAACTCTCCCTAAAAAGGGAATCCAGGGAACAGTGTGGCTAGAGAGATGGCTCAGTGGTTAGCGGGACTTGCTGTTCTTCCAGAGGAGTGGTACTCATAAATAAAATTTTTTAAATGTTTTAAATCTACCAAGGCAAAAATCAGTTCCCTCAACTTAATGTCTATCATCTGGGACTTATTATGCAATGTTCTGGGTTCCAAAGACCTAGATAGCCCCACACACCCAGCTCTGCCGCCTGAAGCATACATAGCCTCTTCTCTCAGGCCACCTCCGTTCCACACAGGCCTCCCTTCTTGGCAGATGTCTCAGAGTCCTGGCATCTCCAATACATACCGTCTCCACTGAAGCTTAGACTCCACCTTAAGAGCATCACTATGGGCTTCCCAGGGCCTCTCTGCAAGGATTCCAACCCTACAACACAATGCCTTTTAAACCATGACCTTTCCCCCTCGTCCCCAGCATCTCATGCTAATATCATAAAATGAAACACAGTGCAGCTTTTTAAAGTCCTTTCATCTTTATAAATCCTAATATCTTAAAAACCCAAGGTCCCTAGGGCTACAGAGAAGGCTCCGTGGTTAAGAGCACATGTTCTTGCAGAGGACTGGGTTTCAGTTCTGACCACCCATGTGATGGCTCATAACCATCCATAAGTCTAGCTCCAGGGGACCCAAAAGAACAAAATGCTTATAATCTTTAGTTAGATGAGAGAGAAGAATTGCTTACAATCCTTAGTTAGATGGGATATAAGAATTGTTATGAGCTTTAGACCAGCTTCTCAAAAAAAAAAAAAAAAAAAAAAAAGGAAAAGAAAGAGATTTTAAAGAATTACAATGAAATTCTACTAATCACTCAATAAAAAAGCCAAAATACCAAATGTCAGGATATTAACCAAGTGAGATTCTTGTATTTCAAAGGTAGGATTGTCAACGCCCCTATAGAAAGCTGTTGATTATCTATAAATTAAACATGTATATATGCTTGGCCCGGTAGTCTATTCTTATGTATTATCTAGAATCCAAAGAAGTTGGTTCTAATATTAGTGAAGGAATGCCTCAGCTACAGGCCAGACAGAGTTGCCAGCAAGGGTGAGAACAAGCAGCAGGAAGTGGACTCTCCTTTCATCTGGGTTGCCACCAGGAGTTACACCCACATTAGGATGGGGCGTGATAAGCCCCAGATGATAGACATGAAGTTGAGGGAACTGACTTTTCCATCTTCAGTCAGCCACTGTTGGACTACCCAGCTGGACCACATTCTGTAAACCAATCTAACAAATCCTGTGTGTGTGTGTGTGTGTGTGTGTGTGTATGTGTGTGTAATATACATAATGAATATATAGATGTATATGTATATATTTATTCTATCAGTTCTGTTTGTTAGAGCACTGTGGATATTCCAAATATATATATATATAAATATATATATATATATATATATATATACTATGATTATATATAAAAAATGTATATTAATATATAAAATATATCATATATACATATATATAATATTCCAAAACCAAGAAATAACTCAAGTAGGTATTTTGATAGAAAATTTCACTGTATCCATAAAATGGAATCTCATTAATAAAAAGGAAGGAGCTAATACATGTACACAAGGAAATGATGAATCAAATTGTTAGGCTAAAGAAAGTTGTCACACAACAAAACATGTATTCTGTGTGATTTTATTTATATGAAACCTCAGAAAAGAGAACTCTCCAAAACAAATCAGTGATGAGTGGGACTACCAGAGACAGTGTATGAGTAAAATTTTGGTGTGTATACATACACATGTACACACATATATATATATATATAATACATACATATATTTACATATATATACATGAAGCATATATAAAGATACACAAAGATACACATATATGCACATATAAAGATTTTAAGTGTGTGTGTGTGTGTGTGTGTGTGTGTGTGGTGTGTAGGTATGGTGTGTGGTGTGTGGTGTGTGGTGTGTGTGTGTGTGTGTGTAGGTATGGTGTGTGGTGTGTGTGTGTGTGTGTGTAGGTATGGTGTGTGGTGTGTGTGTGTGTGTGTGTGTAGGTATGGTGTGTGGTGTGTGGTGTGTGGTGTGTGGTGTGTGGTGTGTGTGTGGTGTGTGCTGTGTAGGTGGCACACAGGTACCATAGCACAGGTGTGGAAGTCAGAGGACAACGTTTGGGATGTTGTCTCTTCTTCCCATGTTGATCTTAGGGATCAAACTCAGGTCTTCAGGCAGCAAGAGACAGCTCGCTCCACAGAGCTGTCTTCCAGCATGTACTTACACATCGTACACATTTATTCTCTCCTGCATCATGCTCATACATACACACAATAATTTTTTTAAAGGACGAAGAAAAGAAAGAACAACAAAAAAGAAAAATATACCATTGAAAGTTCTTTTAAATTAATTCATACCTTAGCTAATTTTCAATTGCGGTAACAAATATCTGAGCTAATGAAATTTAGAACATCTTTTTTCTTGTGCATTGTGGTTTGACTGAGGAACGTGCCCCACGGGCGCATGCGTCTGAGCAGTCAGCCCCCAGTCGCTAGAACTGTCTGGGGAGTTCAATGAACCTTAAGGAAAGCCTTTCTGGACAAGCAGGTCGTTAGGGGCGGGCCTTGGGGGCTTGGAGCATGACCTCACTTCCTGATTGTTCTCTCTGCTTCCTGTGTGTAATTACAATGTGATCAGCCAGCACCCTGCTCCTGCCGCCCTGCCTTCACACACACACACACACACACACACACACACACACTTTATGTCCTCTGTCCTCCTGGAACCATAAGCTAAAATAACATTCCTTAAGTTCCTTTGTGCGGGGTGTTTTCTCACAGCACCAGAAAAGTAACCAATACACCAGTTGGTCCCTTTATATCTGTTTCTGCAGCTTTGGGGACTGAACCCAGAGTTTTACACACACTCTACCCCCAGCTCCATTGTTGTCAGCCAGATATGCCAATTCTGTAGCTGCGTAGCTTGTGTTATTACTTTGTTTGTTTGCTTTATAAGTTTTTACTATATTTGACAGCGTAGCACAGGCTGGCCCTGAACTCATGATGTGCTCCCAAGTGGTAGAATTACAGGCATACACCACCATGCACACCATCATACCTGCTGCTTCCTTCATTTTAATGTTTTGGGGATGCAGCCTTTTGCTGGGCTCCTTACATACAACATAACAAGTTCACTGGATGTGAGAGACGACTGGGAAAGAAAGTGTCTTTAAAAGGCTCCTGGGGTTGAAGACTCAGAGGACCCAAATTCAGTTCCCAGCACCTACCTCAGACGGCTCACAGCTGCCTATAACACCAAGGGATCTGAAACCTCTGGTCTCTGAGGGCACACCATTCATGTTCATATCCTCACACTCAGAGAAACAGGGATTTGAGAAATGAGAGCATATCTATAGGGTCTGGAGAAACAGCTCAGCGGTTAAGAGCACGGACTGCTCTTCCATTGGTCCTGAGTTCAAATCCCAGCAACCACAAGGTGGCTCACAACCATCTGTAATGAGATCTGACACCCTCTTCTGGTAAGTCTGAAGAGAGCAATGGTGGTGTACTGATATGTAAAAAATAAATTAATTAATCTTGAGAGAGAGAGAGAAAGAGAGAGAGAGAGAGAGAGAGAGAGAGAGAGAGAGAGAGAGAATCTATAAAGGGATTTGACTGACACCTGAAAACTTTTTGTTAACAGGATGTCATGTAGCCCAGGCTGGCTTTCAACATCTCTATGTAGGGGCTGGAAAGATGGCTCAGCAGTTCAGAGCACCGTTTCTACTCCCAGGGGACCTAGGTTTCATCCCCAGTACCCACAACCTTCTGTGACTCCAGTTCCAGGTGTCAGACACTCACTTCTGGTCTCTGTTGTGACTAAGCACAAAAGCAGTACACAGACAGACATGCAGCGAAATACCTCTCTATGGGAAGATAAAGATAAAGAAATCTTTTTTATGTTCAATCCCAATGAGAACTTTAAACTTGATTCCCCCTGTCAGGATTTCAGGCTGGTGGCACCATGTGCAGTTCATGTTAGGCAAGTGTAAGTTAGGCAAGCTCTGGCCAGCAGAGACACTTCCCTGGCCTGAGCTCACCTTTTTAATGGGCACTTGCCCGTCCCTCTGGGCTCCACCCATGGCCAAGTTCATTTCCCATGGCTTCTCGGGGTCTGTGACGATAGCTGCATCATCCCCGTGGGGTACCTCATCGTCTTTTGGGGTACCTCATCGTCTTTACTCATGGGGACTTCTGCTGGATGTACCCTTCCAACGGGAAGGGAAGGCACTGCCTAAGAAAAGAGCCCGGCGCTGCGCTGGGGCTGAAGCTGGGAGCCTGGGCTGAGACAGGTTTGAGAATGTGTTCACTGGGGATCTGACTGATATCAATAATCTCTGCTATGCAAATGAGCACAAAATTGTCTTGTCTAGACCAGAAGCCAGAACTCAGTGGGAGGCGGTGAAAGGGTGTGGTGCAGCTGGAGACAGAAGAATTCATTTCATCTGGGACTGAACAGAATGAGATATTCATTCACCAGACTAGCTCCAGGGAGGCAGGCAGTAACAGAGCCCAGAGGCTAGAAGGTTGCTGAGAGTCCAAGACCAAGGGCTTACGGCATCTGCCAGGCAAATGTGGCGTGGGAATTAGCTAGCAGGAAAAATCTCCACGCTACAAGTCTGTTTTCTGGGCTGTCTTTTTTTTTTTTTTTTTTTAAAGACAGAGTCTCATTATATAGCCCAGGCTAGCCTGGACGTCAGGACCCCCCACCTTCCCAGTGTGTAATACTTTCTTTTTCTATTTAATTGAATTTGAAGTGGGTCTCTGGCTTTTGTACTATTCTTCCCTCCTCCGACCAACTTCCCATTTTCCTAGAGGACTGTTTGGTTTGCCCAGCCCCCACCCCTGCAGAGCTCTGAGCTGTCCATCTTCCCAGCCTGGGCAGACAGGGAACGGGTCTTGAAATTCGCACAATAGGTACATTTGCATCAGCATCCGCATCAGCCCCGCCTCCTCTACTGCCTCACCAGGACGCTCTCTTCCTATTGGAAGCTGATTCCCGGCCGGGAGGTAGCAGGGCTGGCAGAATGCTTACCTGTGTGTGTAAAGCCCTGGGTTGGGTCGCTAGCATCCCCTAAACTGGGCACGCTGAATGAACTGAGCATGTCAGCCCTGTAATCCTAGCACTCGGGAAGCAGGAGGATTAGAAGTTCACGTTTATCCTCACAACATAGTAGGTTTGAAGCCAGCCTGGGCTACATGAGACCCTGTCACAAAAACAAAACAAAACAAAAAACAAAAACAAAACAAAACAACAACAACAAAAGGCCCTCTCTTTTTCATTCAGAGAAAAATCTTAATGGCTCCAAGTTCCCACATGACCTGCGCCCAAACATAACCCGTCTCCTCTGGCTTCATCCCCCAACACTTCCTGCTTTTCCACATGATGCCAGTCTCACTACATTCCCAGCATGCTCTACCTCAGGGCCTTTGCAACGGCTCATTCTTTCCAGACACTGTATGCTTAGCGTCCTTCCTTTAAATTAAACGACCTCCTCTGTGAAGCACACATCTCCACTTAATACCGCCCCACAACTTTCTGAAGCCTCTCACCTTGTTCAACTTTTCTGACTATGTGACACTATACAATTGACATATTAATTATATCTTCTATTGTTCTTCTGACTATAAGGAGAGTGGAGATCTTTGTGGTGTTCACAGCTTTATCTCAGGTGCCTAGAATGCTGACTGGTGTAAATAGGACTCAAAAAATATTTTCAGTGGTGTATAAAAAGCTCATCAAGAGGCAACCAGCACACTTCCCTGACAGGGATATGCCATGGTCGGGAAGGGAGTTTTCCCAGGGCTAAGCATATTCATTGTGGTCTGGATGTGCTGACCCCTGCAATTTTCCCAAATGAGGGAAACTTGACTGCATAATTTATGGTAATGGGGGACTCTATCCAAGTTCTCCCGGAGGAGGAGGTGGGGGAGGGGCAAATGCGAGCAGGCTTGGTGGGTAAAAGTGCTTGCTGCCAAGCCTAAGGACCTGAGTTCGAAGGCCAGGACCCACATGGTGGAAGATGAGAACTGACCCCTACATGTTGTCTGAAATCCACACTATGCTGTGGGATTTTTATAACACACACACAAACAAATAAGTGTAACAACAATTTAAATAAATAAATAAATGAGGTAAAAGTGCATTGTGTGTTGTGCTACTTTAAAAAAGAAAGATTTATTTATTTCATGTATTTTATGTAGATAGGTGCTTTGTTGCATGTGTGCCCGCATACCAGAAGAGGGCACTAGATCCCATTATAGATAGTTGTGAACCACCATGTAGGTGCTAGGAATCGAACTCAGGAATTGTACTGGTTAGTTTTGTGTGACAACTCACAAGCTGGAGTTCTCACAGAGAAAGGAGCCTCCCTTGAGGAAGTGCCTCCATGAGATCCAGCTGTGGGGCATTTTCTCAATTAGTGATCAAGGGTAAGAGGGCCCATTGTGGGTGGTGCCATCCCTGGGCTGGTAGTCTTGGGTTCTGTAAGAAAGCAAGTTGAGCAAGCCAGGGTAAGCAAGCCAGTAAGTAACACCCCTCCATGGCCTCTGCATCAGCTCCTGCTTCCTGACCTTCTTGAGTTCCAGTCCTGACTTCCTTTGGTGATGAACAGCAGTGTGGAAGTGTATGCTGAATAAACCCTTTCCTCCCCAGCTTGCTTCTTGGTCATGATGTTTTGTGCAGGAAGAGAAACCCTGACTAAGACTGGAATCTTCCAAGAATAGCCATTGCTCTTAATTGCTGAGTCCGTCTCTCCAGCCCAGCATTGAAGAACTTCTAATTCCAAAGGAGTTGGGGGGGGGAGAACAAGACCCTATATTTAAAACATGTTTTTAGCAGAGTTTACCCTAGAAATGCTTTTGTGGTAAAAATCCATCAATGCTCCTATAATTGAATTTCAAGTATTTGAAGTACAGTTTGGATGGCACTTCTAATGTAGAGGACTAAGGAAATCATACACTGTGGAGGTATATACGCTGCCACTTGAAAGATGGTTCCTCTCCTGTTGTCAGAAATCCATCCATCCATCCAATCTTCCATTTCCTTCTATCCATTGATCCACCACTCACCCATCTTCCCAATCAAGCATGCATGTATGAATCCACACATCCATTCTTTTGTTCTTCCTTTCATCCACCCACTCACTCAGGCACCCACCCAACCACCCATCCCTCCATCTGGCAGTCATTCCCATCCGTTCTTCTATCTACCCTCCCACCTATCCATCCCTCCATCTACCAGTCATTCCATCCATCCATTCTTCCCCCCCCCACCCACCATTTATCCATTTACCCAATCTTTTTTTCCACATACTTCTCTTTGCATTGGTCAGTTGTACTCTTACTCCACATGCAGCTATTCTGATATGTTAGATGTATATCCTTTCTTATATCTGCTCTTGTGTAATAACGAAAAATATTTTTGATAAATGCTGTTCAACTGTACATATTTCAGTCTGCTTCCATTTTCTCAGCATAAGATATAGCCATCTTGAGCTATGTATGTGTGGAGTGCTACTATTCTAGCTATTACAGATCTATCTGATGCATGTCACCATTCTGGTCCACTGATGAGGAATACCTAATTGCTTCCAACACTCGGAGCTTACAAGCAACCCCACTTGTGTGTCAGACAATTTCTAGGCCATACAGCCCAGACTCTCAGCTCATTAGAAAGGCCTCATCAATGACACTCCCACTAGGTGTATGTGACAGTTCCTAAATCCACACTTCCTCAGCCATACCTGGCTATTATCCAGATGTTTCATTTTGTTACTATAATATTAAGAGTGTTTTCTGGAGCTGATGCCTCAGTGGTTAAGAAGGCTGGCTGCTTTTCTAGAGAATCTAGGTTCAATTCCCAGCATCCACATGGCAGCTCACAACCATCTATAACTCCAGTGCCAGGGAATCTGATGCCCTCTTATGGTCTCTGCAGGCATCAGGCATGCATGCAAGCAAACACCCATACACAAAAATAAAATAAAATAAAATAAAATAAAATAAAATAACATGAAATGAAATGAAATGAAATGAAATAAAATAAAATATTAAAAGGTGTTTTCTGGTAATCCTTTTATTTGCATTTCTCTGGTTATCATTAGTGTAATTATTTAGCCTTAGGCCTGTTCTCATGTCGTCTGTGCCTCTTTCTACCTATTCATGGCTGTTACATGAACTTCCACTACGGTGCCTGTATTATTTGTTATGCCGAGTTCCTTATGCCCTTTAGACAGTAATTTCTCACTCCTTAGACATTTGAAATTAGATTTGTCTAACCTGTTACTTGTTATTGTGCCCCTGATTTTTTTTAACAAACATAAAGCTCTCAATTTTTGCATAATCAGATTTATCAAAGGTTTTTTTTTGGGGGGGGAGCACCGAGTATAAGTTACTTTTCCTGATGCTGTGATAAGAGATCCTGAGAAGCTAAACTTTGGAAAGGAAGGGTTTCTTTCTGCGCACAGTCTTAGAGTACAGCTCATCACAACAGGAAAGGGATGGGGCCTGGAGCCTGAGGCAGCGGGCCACATGCATCTACAGTCAGGAAGCAGCAGGGGCTGGATGTCTGGGTTTGGCTCATTTTCTCCTGTTTATTCAGTCTAGAACACCTCTCCACAGAACAGTGTCGCCCACAAGGGGTCTTCCCACCTCAGCTAACCTGATCTATATAATTCCTCACAAGTGTGCCCAGAGGTTTGTCTCCTAGGTGACTCCAGATCCTATCAAGTTGACCATGAAGATTAACCATGATTAGCCATGATTAGCCATGATTAACCATGATCAGTCATGATTAGCCATGATTAGCCATGACAGGGGGCACTTTACTTGGCTTTACTTTTGTATTTAGAGGTTTCCATGTTTTTAAAATACCTTTCATGGCTAGAACAATGCTCAGAGGTTAAGCGCACTGGATGCTCTTACAGGAGGTCAAAATTTGATTCTGGAACATTAGCAGCTCACAACTATTTGTAATCCCAGTTCCAGGGACTCTAACAGGGCCTTTTCTGGCAGGCAAAGGACCCACACACATACGATGATAATCAACAAATGAAACCTTTTTAAAAAGAACGCCTATCTTCAGCAGGTGCAGACATCCATGCCAGCAATCTCAGCTGCTCAGGATGCTGAGACAGGAGGATCAAAAGTTTAAAGTGAGCCACGGCAATTCAGTAAAACTACTAACAAAAAAGGAGAGACGAGGTATGCTCAGTTGTGGAGAACTTGCCTGAATTCAGCCCTTATTTCTGAAAAGTCTGTCTCTATTTTCTGTTACAAACACTCTTGCTATCCACAGTCCACTATTCAGTCTAACTGGAATCTTGCTTTATGTCTAGATTCTGGATTTTGTTCTATTCTTTCCTTAAATCAAGCCATGTCTTAATGTGCTGAGCAATCAATCCCATTTCCCATTAACTTGCCCTTAGGTTTGTCTGTCTAGGCCTTTCCCTAAAGCCCCTCAGTCCACTCTGGTCCCTTCCCAACTGTCTTAGATAGGGTTACTGTTGCTGTGATGAAATGCCATGACCCAAGAGCAACTCGAGAGGAATGAGTTTGTCTTACTTATACCTCCATGTAACTGTTCATCATCAAAAGCAATAAGGGCAGGAACTCGAACAGGGCAAGAACCTGGAGGCACAAGTTGGTGCAGAGGCCTTGGAGGGGTGCTGCTCACTGGCATGCTCCCATGGGTTGCTCAACCTGTTTTCTTATAGAACCCCGCACCACCAGTCCAGGGATGATCCTACCCATGATGGGGTCTATCGCTAAGAAATACCCGCAAGCCTGTCTGCCTGCAGCCTGCGCTTATAAAGGCGTTCTCTCAACTGGGGTTTGCTCCTCTCAGATGACTCTGGCTTGTGTGCCAAGTTGACATAAAAGTAGCCAGCACACTGATAGTGTTTTTACTACTAAGCTGGGTAGAATACTATCTCAATTTTTTAAAATTGAGACAGAGTCTCATCATGTTGCCCTAGCTGGCCTCAAACTCACAAGAGATCTGCCTACTCCTGCCTCCCAAACACTGGGATTAAAGGTATTCATAAGCACACCCGGTTTATAGTCTTTAGATGGAGCCTGCCTGCTGGGGAGCTACTGCTTTCTTAACTTGTATTTGGTTGGGAGTGCACTGAGTATGTGCGTGAATGTTGAGTCAACCACTCCAAGAGCGTGGAATCTTCTTCCATAACCAGGATCGTTTTCCTCTGTCGATCATTAGCAGTCATCAAGGTTATTTTCCATCTAAATATGCTAGTTTGTCACCTTGATACGAGCACAGGTATCTGAAATAGGGAACCTCCGCTGAGAAAATGCGTCATTCGTGTTGGCCTGTGGACGCATTTGTGGGGCATTTTCTTGATTGATGTAGGTTGGCAATGCCGGCCTGAGCAGGTGGTACTGGATTGTATTTTAAAACGGAAACAAACAAGAGCCAGCCAGTGGTTTCCGTGGTCTCTGCCTCGGTTCCTGCTTTCGGGTTCCTGCTCTGCTTGACTTCCTGCCTTGGTTTTCTTCAATGAAGGACTGTGATCAGAATGTGTAAAATGTTCAATATTGACCCAGTGTGGTATATCTTTAAAAACAAATGTATGGAAATCAAGAAGCCTTCTGTGGCCCAAAGACAAGACTAGCCGCTTCTTTTAAGTACCTTGTACCTCGTTATAGAAGAAATGTGGAGGTTCAGAGAAGTGAAATCACCGTCCAAATGTTGCACGCCTTACAGGTAACTCAGCACTCAGAGCTGCCTGGGTTCTAGTGCTGCCCTCTGTTGGCAGATCTTGGGAAAGCGGCAGTTCTGAAAGCCCTCTGTTCACTCCTCCACTCCCTTGGTGTCCAGATAAACCTGAATAAAGTTCAAATTAATACATTTTACTTACCACTTATTCTGTGTTACCCATTCACCCACTCATTTATTCACTTAGTTTTTCAAAAACAGGGTCTTACTATGTAGACTACTTTGGCCTCAAACTCTTTTTTTTTTTTAAGGTTTATTTATTATTATATGTGAGTACATTGTAGCTGTCTTTAGACACACCAGAAGAGGGCATCAGATCTCATTGCGGATGGCTGTGAGCCACCATGTGGTTGCTGGGATTTGAACTCAGGACCTTCGGAAGAGCGGTCGGTGCTCTTACCCGCTTGAGCCCTGTCCTCAAACTCTTAATCCATCTGGCTCAGTTACTGTTATTGAGCTTTCACTAAGTACAGTAATTTCACCCCTTGCCTCACTTAGTCACTACAACCACTCTCAAAAGATAATTGTTGTATAATCTTCTTTTTTCAGACAGAGCTGAGACTCGGGCTGGGCTGTGTATAGGGCTATACAGGCCTATAATTGCAACACTTGGGAGATAGAAGCCAGAGGATCATGTGCTTAAGGCCAGCCATGACTAGATAAGACTTTCTCACCAAAACAAGGAAGGCGCCACCCAACTGAGGCAGAGGCAAGAGGATCTCGCCAGATTTCATGCGAGTTACAGGCCATCTTGGGCTTAACAGATATCTCAAACACAGAGTCGAAAAAAAGAAAGAAAGAAAGAGAGAGAGAGAGAGAGAGAGAGAGAGAGAGAGAGAGAGAAAGACAGAAAGAAAGAAAGACAGAAACAAAGAAAGACAGAAACAAAGAAAGAAAAAGAAACGGTTTGCAGAAAGACTGGGTATGTTCAAAGAGCCAGAGGAGGGGCTGAGGGGCTGTTTGTCCTGTTTGAGTGTGTGTGTGTGTGTGTGTGTGTGTGTGCACGTGCTCTCTCACAAGTACATAAGTTTATGTGCACAATGTGTGCCCAGATGCCTGAGGAGGTCAGAGCAAGTCTGATCCCCTGAGACTGCAGTCCCAGGCAGTTGTGAGCCACCTGTGGGCATGCACAGGTCCAAACTTGGGTCTCCTGCAGGAGCAGTAAAGTCTTTTCATCACTGAGCCTTCTCTCTGGCTCCTACTCTTTCTTTGTAATTCAGAGCTTACTTGATGATGATCGAACTGCAGGGAATACAGAACTCACTCTCAGGAGGCACGATGCTGAAAGTAAAGGTTACAACTCCTTTTGGTTTGTTTTCCGAGACAGTGTCTAGGTATCCTGGTGGGGTAGAAAGCTCATTGTGTAGATCAGATTGGACTCAAACTTATAACAATCCTCCTGCCTCCACCTCCCAAATGCTGGGATTACAGGCTCCTCTGCCTGGTTAATGCAATGTAGGGATCAAGCCTAGGGCTTCATGAATAGCAAGCAAGCAGTTTACCAACTGAGCTCCATCCGAACCCCAGCAAAGTAACTTTCTCATGTATTTACGTGAACATGTATGTGTGTTCACACAAACATACCAAACCATGTGTGTGGACATGTTATGGACAATTTACACGAGTTAGTTTTTGCCTTTTACTGTGTAGGACCCAGAGATTGAACTGTGATCATTAAGCTTCAAGGCAAGGGCTAGAGAGATGGCTCAGCAGTTACAAGATTTATTGTTCTTGAAAAGGACTCAGGTTCCACTCCCAGCACCTGCTTCAACTGCCCATGACTCCAGTTCCGGGAGCTCTAACACCCTCTTCTAACCCAGGGGCACCAGCACAACTGTGGTGCACAGAGGTACAGACGTACTTAAAATAAATCTTTTACTAAAAAGGCTTTTACCTTTAGCTGCTGAACCATCTCACTAGACCCTGAATATTGCCACTTTGAAACCACATTATTTTCAATTAATCTGTTTATGGTGGCTTGGATATGGAGTGCCGTCACAAGCCCGTGTGCTAAACATTTGGCCCCTAGCTACTGGCTCTAGTGTGGAAAGTTATGAAAACTACAACAGAGGGAAGGGACCTAGTTAGAGGAAATCGGTTGGAGAGGACTTCTTGCCCCTGAGTTCATCCTGGCTAACTCTCTGCTTCCTGTACCTGACAAAGTGAAAACAACAACAACTACCACCAACGTGTCTGCTGTAGGCTTTGAAACTCAGGCAGCCGAACACCACTAGGGATCCGTGAGCCAGAATCAGAATTCATCTACGTTGTTCTCTTATATCTCACCGATATCGATCAGGAGTCTTCCTTCTTGTCTGGAGTTCAAAGGCGGCCATCGGGCCATCGGGAAGATTGCAGGGGGTGGGGGTGGGGTGACTGATCAGCAACTCCCACAGACCAGGGCAGGCTCTGAGTGACTCCAAAGTTCTAGCAACAATGCAAGAGTGTTGGTTGCTTCCTCTGGCCTAGATACATGAGGTTAGCTCATTAAACTAGCCAATTCCAGCCTTTCCAAGGTCTAAAGACTGGGTCCAGGTGCGGGCTCTGGAGTGGGCCTCAGTTGCTGGCAGCGTCAGATGAAGGAAGAGCAGTCAAACTCAGATTTGCACTGTCTGTCTGTCCCAGAGGGCCGCTGGGGGTCTGCAGACAGTCTCAGCTATGAATCTGCTTGATGACTGCGCCCAGTGGGGAAGGGATTTGCCCTGCATGCTGGGTGGAAGTTGTCCTGCTGGAGAACCCTGGCGTTCATTAAAGTCATTAATGAGGACAAAGGGACAGGCAATTGCACTTCTACCTGAAGTCTGGGCAGTAAAACAGTGTGCCACTCCGAAGTCAACACTCCAGAAGGCACTGCTCTCGGAATTACTCCCAAATCAATTTCTGTTCGGCTCCTGTGGATGTCCTGTGGCCATGTGGATGTGCCTTGGAATGAGGGGTCCCCCAGGGTGTTAAAATCGGAGGGATCCTGGCGAGTGAGGATTAGAGCCACCTACTTCTCTGCCTCCTCCCTGCAGCAGGCCTGCTCCAACCTAAAGAGCCAAAGCACGGACCATCTGTCCTGATTTCCTGACATGGCCGAATGAGTCATTATTTTCTTTCTTAAGGGGTGGTGTGGGGTTGGGTTTTGAAACAGGGTTTCTCTGTGTAGCCCTGGCTGTCCCAGAATCCTCTGTAAACCAGGCTGGCTTTGACTACAGAGATCCATCTGTCTCTGCCTCCCAAGTTCCGGGATTAAAGATGTGTGCTATCACACTAGGCTACTAATTTTCTGGACCACAAAGCCCTGTCTCCCAAAACCTTCACATAATAGCACCCAGTACCATTTATGGGATGTTTAACAGGTGTTCTCAAGGAACTATGGAAAATCTTTTTTTTTTCCTCTCGCCTGTAATTTCTTCTGCTAATTCTAGGAGTTGAAGAATTTGTAAACTTTTATTTGTTTATTTGTGCATATTTCTATTTGTGCATGTGTGCATGGGGTATGCATGTGTGTGTGTGGTTCGTGTGTGTGTGCGGTACGCGTGTGTGTGCGGTATGCGTGTGTGTGTGTGTGTGTGTGTGTGTGTGGTATGCGTGTGTGCGCGGTACGCATGTGTGTGTGTGTGGTACGCATATGTGTGTGCAGTACACGTGTGTGTGCGGTACGCATGTGTGTGTGTGCAGTACACGTGTGTGTGCGGTACACATGTGTGTGTGCGGTGTGCATGTGTGTGCGCGGTACGCGTGTGTGTGTGTGTGTGTGTGTGTGTGTGTGTGGTACGCGTGTGTGTGCGCGGTATGCATGTGTGTGCGGTACGTGTGTGTGTGCGGTACACGTGTGTGTGAGCGCATGCAGAAGCAGAAGCAGACATTGCTGTCTTGCACAATCACCTTCCACCTTATTTTTCTGTCTTTTTTTAGCAATTAATTTCTAATTAATTAATTAATTTAGTGTAGGTGTGTGTTGGCACACACCTTACGGTATATGTAGAGATCTGAGGGCAACTCGTGGGAGTCAGGCCTCTCCTTCTACCAGTTGGGTCCTGGGGATGTAATTCAGGTCATTAGACTTGGCGGCAAGCACCTTCGCCTGCTGAGCCCTCCCGCCAGCCTCCTCTCCACCTCCTTTTGTTGAGATAGGGCCTTTCAGTGCTCGAGGAGCTTGCTGGGTCGGCGGTCCAGCAAGCCCAGGAATCTCTTGCCTGCCTCCCCAGCACTGGAGAAAGGATTTTCGTGTGGGTTCTGGGAATTCTAACCAGGTTCTCATATCTAAGGGGCAAGCTCTTTACAAAACAGAGCCATCTCTCCACTCTGTGACAGACAGTTTCGTTCTTATTTCGTAAATGATGAAACTCAATCCAGATGAGCTTCCGTGATGGCTGAGGGTAAGTCAGGGTGTCGCAGGCCCGTAGCCACAGTGTACACCTGTAGCTCCTACACCGTTCTGCTTCCTAGGGGAACTGGCTGCCGAGTGGGAGGTGCCTGACCCTGTGAACATCTTACAGCAACTGCAGGAATGCACACGTGCAGCCTTTGCTGTTCTGTTCTTATTTTTCGAGAAGAAACTTCCTCTTCAGTCCAAAGCAGAACCTTTGGGGTTAAAAAAAATCAGAGCCACTGCTGGTGGTGGTGGGTGGTGGTGTATGCTTTTAATCCCAGCACTAAGAAGCTACACAGAGAAACTTTGTCAAAAACAAAACAAAACAAAACAAAACAAAACAAAACAAAACAAAACAAAACAAAAAAAAAAACCAAATCAGAGCCATGTCACAGTACCAGGTGGTCCATCTCAGACCCTACGGTGCTATAAAGCACAGTGGTGCCAGACCGGGCTTTGGTGATCCCTAACTATATGGTCTGAGACTGAAGGCCGTCTACACTGGCAACTGTAGAGCCACCCTCGGCCTCCTCAGAACCCCTCCCCAGCAGACCCAGTGGCAGCCCCAGACATCCTTGCTTGCAGTAAACATGACCTTGGCCTTCGGCAGCCAACTTGACAATGGCATTTCTGTAAACACGATCGTGTTTTCAGTCTTCAGACTGAATCCTGTTAGTCAGATCCAACAGGCAGCAGGTCTCTGTTTACCTGTAAACAGCAGCCCCACTCCCGGGCTAAGAGGTTAGGATGCTATTTGTTTTTATTACCTTACAGTAAGAGGAAAAGATGGCTTGTGACAGGCCGCTGCGGTTCCCCTCCCTCTCTCATGTGTGTGTGTGTGGGGGGGGACGGACTCTCTCCCACTGTCTCCAGGTGCACACATAGAGTCTAACCCCGGATGAAGGAAAGCAACCAATCTTTCCCGGCCATGGAGCAGCGCTGGGATAACTGAAAAACCTGGAGGAAGTCGTCTAGAAATAATGTCCGGTGCCACATAGATTTCCTGCCTGTAGGTGGGGATTCTTAAGGAAACCAGGTCTCTGGCCACTGCGGTAGTTGATTTTCTCATTACTGTGGTAGGATGCCGGACACGAGAAACTTGGAAGGGTTTCATTTGTCTCGCAGTTCTAGGCACGGTCCATCGTGGAAGGAAAGCACAGGCGGGAAGAGCTTGAGGTGGCTCGCCGCACTGCTTCCTCAGTCAGGAAGCAGAGGCAGAAACGCTCTGCTAAAGTGTCTTTCTCCACACAAACCTCGGCTCCGAGGATGGGTCTACTCGGCTAAACCTTCTGGAATATCCTCCTAGACACAGCCAGTGTCGTGTGTGTGTGTGTGTGTGTGTGTGTGTGTGTGTGTGAGAGAGAGAGAGAGAGAGAGAGAGAGAGAGAGAGAGAGAGAGAGAGAGACAGGGTTTCTCTGTGTAGCCCTGGCTGTCCTAGAACTCTCTCTATAGATCAGGCTGGCCTCGAACTCACAGACATCTTCCAGCCTCTGCCTGGAGAGTGCTGAAACAACCCTGCTCCATGCTGATTCTTAATCCCATCAAGGTCATCCTCACAGCCTTGCAGTCTCTGCAATGTAGTCACTTCTAGAGGGAGAAGGACAGGCTTTTAACAGATTTGCATATCTGTCTGCAATACGTACATGTTTTTGGGTTGTTTTGTTTTGTTTTTATGAGAGCATTTCTTTTCTCCCAGTTTAAGTTCTCACTACAGACCTGCATTGCTTAACAGAAAGATTAGCTTATAAAATTTGTAGCTATTTGGTTAAAAAGAAAGAAAGAAAAGTTTATAGTTATTGGGCTGGAGGGACAGCTGGATGGTACCGATTGCTGCCTGCTCTAGCAGAGAGTTTGGTTTCAATTCCCAGCACACCCTGGGCAGCAAGAGGCTTCCATTACTCCAGGCTCTCGGTGATCTGGTGCTCTTCTAGGCACTCCCCTTGGGCATGCCCACATATGTAGCACATACACACACAAATAAAAATAAACATAGAGTGATTAAGTATATAAACTTTAGCTTTCACTAGCTCTGGCGATGGCAAACACACAGCCTAATTGGCCTTTCGTCCTCAAAGCTAAGTGTTCAGGGATCGTGGGTAGGAAAGGCCAGAAGGTTTCACATGTATAATAAAATAGAGACTGTCGAGGTAATTTCTCTCATCTCCCTTATCTTTGAGAAAGTAGAGAAACAGATTAAAGAATTTATTTCATTAGATAAAACTGAGAAGAAGAAAATGAAGAAAAAGAAATTAATAAGCCAATAAGCTGTGTCATAGCAACAAAAAGTAGTACACTATGGTTCTGAATATCAAGCTTGAACTAAAAACGAGGATGGTGTGGGGGAGCACACATTTAGTCCCAACACTTGGGAGGTATAGGCAGTCAGAGCTCTGTGAGTTCAAGGTCAACCTGGACTACACAGCGAGTTCCAGGACAGCCAGGGCTACATAGTGAGACCCTGCTTCTAAAAGAAAGAGCAAAAGGAAACAAAAACCCCACAAACTTAGAGTTTTTGTTTTTGTTTTTTTGGTTTTTCGAGACAGGGTTTCTCTGTGTAGTTCCGGCTGTCCTGGAACTCACTCTGTAGACCAGGCTGGCCTCGAACTCAGAAATCCGCCTGCCTCTGCCTCCCAAGTGCTGGGATTAAAGGCGTGCGCCACCACTGCCCGGCTCCCACAAACTTAGAGTAAAAAAGGAAAATATGAGCCGGGTGTGGTGGCGCACGCCTGTAATGCCAGCACTTGGGAGGCAGAGGCAGGTGGATTTCTGAGTTCAAGGCCAGCCTGGTCTAGAGAGTGAGTTCCAGGACAGCCAGGGCTACACAGAGAAACTCTGTCTCAAAAAACAAAAACAAAAAACAAAAACAAAAACAAAAACAAAAACAAAAACAAAAAAAAAGGAAAATAGCCGGGCAGTGGTGGCACACGCCTGTAATCCCAGCACTTGGGAGGCAGAGGCAGGCAGATTTCTGAGTTCGAGGCCAGCCTGGACTACAGAGTTCCAGGACAGCCAGAGCTACACTGAGAAACCCTGTCTTGAAAAAAAACCAAAAAAAAAAAAAAAAAAAAAAAAGGAAAATATATCAGGCAAATCCTAACCCAATAAAAGCTAATATATTTACATATATTAACACATTCACAAAAAGTAGAAATTGTCAGAAATATGATTAAAAGCTTAAATCAATAAGAATATAAAATGATAATGAACATTTAATTACATAATATATTATAACATAATATATAGTAATAATAATATATATAATATATATAGTAGTGCAGAGGGTGTGGCTCAGTGGAAAAAAAATCTTGTGTAACATAACCAAGGCCTTGGTTTGATTCCCAGTATTGAAAAAGAGAAAAAGAAAAAAAGAAAAAGAAGTTAAAATTATATATGTGTATATGTGTGTGTGTGTGTGTGTGTGTGTGTGTTGTAGTGGCTATTCCTGGTTGTCAACTTTACTATATTTGAAATGAACCACAATCCGGAATTGGAAGGCTCCTAATCTGGAGGCTGAGAGATTCAAGTTTCCAGCCTGGATGCTGGCATGGAGATCGTGAAGCATAGTGGCTATGAATTCCAGAAGACTAAGACAGGGAGATCTCTGAGTTCAAGGTCATCTGGGGTGAAAGGCGTGGTAGCACACACCTTTAATCTGAGCCACATCCTCTGCTGGATACCTGCATAAGGACATTGGAAGAAGGAAGATTACTCTCATCTTTGCCTGCTTGCCTTGTGGGACTGAGCAACTGCTAGATCCTTGGACTTCCATCCACACCTGCTGCTGACCATTGTTGGGAGTTGGACTACAGACTGTAAGTCATCAACAAATTCCCTTACTATATAGAGATGACCCATACGTTCTGTGACTCTAGAGAACCCTGACTAGTACAAATTTTTGTTAAAGGTTCATTGTTATTCACGTGTGTATGTATGCTACTTGTGTTTGGGTGCTCACATGTGCCAAAAGAGGATGTTGGGTCTCCTGGCTCTAGAGTTGCAGGTGGTTGCGAACTGTTCTGTGGGAGTGCTGTGAACTGAACTTGGGTCAGGGAAGAGCAGCATGTTCCTGTAACTGCTGAAGCCTCTCTCCGGTGTGTGGTATGTTTGTATGTGTGCACATGTGCATCTGTATATACAAATCAATGAAAACTGATAGAATTCTAGGGGGGACATGGAAGGTTTCCCTGCCAGTTCGAAAAGTTTCAGCAGATAACTCATTAATAATTGGTCAAACAAATAAACAACGACCAGCAAAGGTACAAAAGTTTCCAACTATGTAATTAACAAGCTTGAACTAAAGGACATATGTAGAAATCTATACTAAACTATTAGAGAATATACGTTCTATTCAATAACAAGCATAACATCTGCAAAGCGTGTCTGTGGCTGGCCATACTATAAGTCTCCAACAAATTGAGAGGAATGGGGGTCTAGTGTAGACAAGTGCTTCTTCACCAACAGGCACACGGGGGATGGGAATTATAGCTCAAGGAGTTCGTGACGGACCCTGGCGTTCAGCTTTTTGTGCAGACTACACTTTCGGGAGCACGGATTAGAGTCTGTGTTCTTCTGCCTCAGTTTGAGTTCCCCTAGAAATGGACCCTAAGACCCAGTGTGTCCTTTGTTGGTAAGGACAGTATCAGCTAGAACTGAGACAGTGAAACAGAACAAGCCAGCAGCCAGCAATGGTAGACTCTTAGATACTCTCATTTTAACAGATTGCAGGGATGGCTCACAAACCATCGGAGGGACGGTTAACAGCACTCGTCGCTCTTACAGAGGACATAGATTTGGTTCCCAGTACTCACAGGACAACTCCCAGTTGTCTGTAAATGTACTTACTTCCAGGGAATCTGACGCCTTCTGGCTTCTGAAGGAAGTGGACATGTTTGTGATACATGTACACACATGCAAGCGTTCATAGGTATGGATAAGGTACAGATGCTTAAAAAAGGAAGGAAGGAAGGAAGGAAGGGAGGAAGGAAGGGAGGAAGGAAGGAAGGAAGGAAGGAAGGAAGGAGGGAAGGAAGGAAGGAAGGAAGGAAGGAAGGAAGGAAGGAAGGAAGGAAGGAAGGGAGGGGACCAACAGAATGGCCCAGCAGGTAACTGCCGGAGCCATCTTGTTGGCACCTGGATGACGAAGCTCACTGCGTCCCCACACAGTGCAAGGAAAACTAATTCCCCAGAGTTGACTCCTCACCTCTGTGCGGGCATGGCACGTGGGCACACGCAAAACAAGTAAATAGAAATGTGAATTTCCAAAGGAAGGGTTTGTTTGGTTCACAGTTTAAGGGGCTGGGGGAGGCTTGGCAGCGGCGGCAGCAGCAGCAGGGAAAAGCGGGTCGCATGCATTTACAGTCAGAAAGCAGAGAGACAGGATGTGGAGCCAGGGTCCAGATCTCCGCCCTTACGATTCGGTAACTGTGCAGACAGCACCCATGCAAGGATCTTGTGAGCAAACGCACTGCCTGCTCCCGGGGACCTAGGGGCTGCTTAGGTCATCACCTGCCACCCCAGGCATGCCAGGTGTGTGCTGCAGATAGAAAGGCTTCCAGCAGCACCAGATTTCTCCCTCTGCCCTCTGTCTCTTTCTGTCTTCCCTCTGTCTTATCTCCCTCTGTTCACGTCTCCCTGTCTGCATGTCTTTATCTCTCCCTGATGTGTCCACTCCTCTCCCTTCCCCCAACATGTCTCTTACACCAGATCTGTGGCATGCTGTAGTTTCTCAGGAGCACACCCTGGCACACAGCCTGCCAACGGTACCATCCCCCTGGCTCCTCGTGTTTATTCTGCCACTGGTACAAAGCATTTGCTCTTTCCACATGTGCGTGAATGCTTGCATGTGTGTGTATATCGTGGGCTCCCTCATTAGCCAGCCTCATAGCTTCATTTATCTGATCGTTATCTGTGCCTGCCAATGGCACCTGGCCTAATGATATCCTACCCTCTTCATTTTACAGCTGAGACTCTGAGATTTAGGGAGGCCCTGGGTTTTATAAAAACAAACAAACAAACAAACAAACAAACAACAAAAACAAAAACAAAAACAAAAACAAAAACAAAAACCCTCTACAGGCATCCTATCCCAGGCTCTTACAAGTTAGTTTTCTATTCCTCCTTATCACTAAGACCCATCCCCCTCTGCTAAGGTCTTAAAACTTTGTTTATTTTCAACAAAATGTATCTGTTCTGGTTAACATTGGTCAAACACCTTTGTGCCAAGACACAGGATTGAGACTATCAATTTAATAAGTAAGCTGTTTCCTCCTGAGGTTGTAAAGCGAACCCCCAGGGAGTGGATGGGAGAGCTCCTCCGCTGTGGGTGTTTGTGGAGGAGCTGGCTGGAGCTGGAGAACGGAAGGGATCAGGTCACTTGGGGATAAGCCTTCCTGAAGCATCCAAAGATCCTGCTTTGGAGATCCTGGGGGGTCACTGATGTTGCAAAGCCCCAGGCCCAGTAGGCCCTCCTCCCTCCCTTCCCTTCCCCTCCTCTCCAGGAAGCTCAGGCCTCAACTAGACAGCTCTGATACCCAATACCCAGCCCCAGCAGCCATCGCCCTGGCGGATGGTGCCGGTGATCTCAGAAGGGTGAAGGAGATGAGTCAACAGTCCCGCAAAGACCTTCTGGCCTGCAATCTGAGAACGGGCTTAGGAAGAACAAAGCGAAGAGAGCAGTGTAACCAAGAACTATCTCTTTACTGCTTTTGGGTTGTTTAAGGGGGTTTTAAAGGATTAAGGCTAAAGAAATGTTGACTGTAGGGAGAGGAGAGGGTGTCAGTTGAACAGAATAGGCCTTTGTGCTGACTAAGAGGAGCAGCACATTTAAGAGAAAATCTCCACGGCCAGGGCCGCTCTCATGGGGAGGGAATGGAAATTAAACCGAATAGAAATGCCAGGTTCCGGGCCTGTGAGAAAAGGTAAGAGAGAGGGAGGGCTTCACCAGCTACAGACGGGAAGGCCCAGACTAGACTCCTGGGCTCTTTTTCTGGTCAATCTCCTTAGGTCTTCCTTTAATTCTATTTATTGTTATTGTGTGCCTAGGATAGGCAGAGGCACATGTGGACGCCATAGTGTCTGTGCGGCCATCAAAGAACACCTTCGTGGAGTCATTTCGACACCAAGAGTGGCTGTGCCCAGGCGATCAGAGTGTTGTGCCGACACTTGCAGAAAACTGAGGGGTCATCGTGACTCCAGGCCAGGTCTGGTGGCTAAGGTTTGCATCACAGATAGGGAGGAGGCTGAGGCAGGGGGATTGAGAGTCAAGGCCTGCCTGGGTTACTGACTGAGTTCAAGGCTAACATAGACAAGTGAGTGAGACACTGTATCAGAATAAAGCCTAAAAAGAGGGCTGGTGACGGAGCTGAGCCTGCGAGAGGCCCTACAGCCAATCGCTGTACACCGAGACAAAAAGACAGTTCCGATGGCTCACGCCAGGCCTTCCTAGGGCTCACGCCAGGCCTTCCTAAGGCATGGGTAATAGTTACGTCTTGTTCCCTTTTCTTTTCTTCCCTCCTGATTTTGTAATTTCTTCTTCCCTGTGTGACTTTCTTTCACTGCCTGAGCCTGCATCCCTCTGACTGTCCTCTCCTCACCCCAGCCTGCTGCTTCTGCATCCATATACCGCCCTCTTATCCTCTGGAGAGATTTCCTCTTACAGATACTGTGAGTACAATCCCCAGCACCCCACATGGAGACCAGGAGGGGATTTCCAACGAGGAGAAGTGTCCTTGCCAAGCCCTTCTCCATCCCACCTGCTTCACACCCACAGTCAAAGACCTAAGAACAGATAAAGGCTCAGGGCAAAGGGATGATTTATGTTCTTCTTTCAAGTGAACAGCCTCAAAAATCCAATAATACTTTCTATTTTTATCCTTTACCAGATGTTACGTTACCATCCATTTTGCAAGCCTGCCAGGTATATTTCCTCTGTGGGGGAATCCACCCTAGGAATGGAGGTGGCAGGTCGTGTGTGTGTGTGTGTGTGTGTGTGTGTGTGCCTGTCCACATCCATCTATATAGCTTCTTTAAAAGCTATATAGAACGTTGGGGATGCGGTTCAGTTGGTAGAGTACTCACTTAGCGTGCACAAGGCCTTGAGTGCAGTCACTAGCTCTACATAAAACTAGTCACGGCAGCAAATGCCTACAAACCAGGCAGTAGGGAAATAAAGAAAAAGAGGCACAGAAGTTAAAGGTCGTAGGTCATAGGCTGGGTTGTGTTCAGTGGGTAGAATGTGTGCCTGGCTTAAACCCCAGTGCCGCACAGACCCAGTGTGGGGACACTGACCTCTAATCCCAGCACTAGAGCTGTGCAGGCAGGAGAATGAGAAAATCAGGGTTCTCTTCAAGGATGCAGTGAGCTTGAGGTCAGCCTTAGCTGTGTGAGACCCCTTCTCTAAGGAAAGGGGGTGGGGACAAGGGAAGATGGTAGGAAGGGTGGAGAGAGGAAAAGGGAGGGAAGGGAAAAAGGAGGGAAGAGAGAGGAGGAGGGGGAGGGGAGGAGGGAGGGATGAAGGAGAGAGGAGGGGGGAGGGGAGGGGACAAGGGAGGAGAAGAGGGAGGGGAGGGCAGAAGGGAGGGAGGAGAAAGGAGGAGGGAGGGAGGAGAGAGGAGGGGGAGGGGAGGGGACAGAGGAAGAGAGGAGGGAGAGGGGAGAAGAGAGGGAGGAGAAAGGAGGAGGGAAGGAAGAGAGAGGAGGGGAGGAGGGAAGGGAGGAGAGAGGAGGAGGGAGGGAGGGAAGGAGGGAAGGGAGGAAGAGGGGTGAATGGAGGCTGTGCAGAACTTTCTGTTGCCCAGCCCTGTTGCTAGGAAACTGTGGAGATGATGGGTGGTTAACATCCCTCAGTTTTCTAATGAAAAGTTATGGAGGGAGTTGAGAAGTCTATGATTCTCGTTCTTTTGGTGACAAGTACCTTTAAATCACCAGGAAAGTTTTGGTGACTGAAATAATCTATCATTTTTAAAATTTATTATTATTATTACTACTACTAGTAGTAGTGGTAGTAGTACTATTGAGAGAGCGTGTGTATGTGCATGTGCACATGCACATGTAGAGATCAGAGGACTACTTTTGGGAATAGGTCTTCTCTTTCCACTGTGAGTTTGGAGATTAAGCTCAAGTCACCGGCTTAGCCGCAAGCCCCTTTACCCCCTGAGCCGCTCTGCCGGCGCAGAACCTACACTCTTACCCACGATGCACACTGGGATCAAGGAAATTGAAAAACTTAACTTGACATAAATACATTTCCAGCCTGAAAAACTCTGATCCCATAATTCTGAGACAGAGCTTGGCTATTTTTCTCTTATTTTCACTTTACTCCCAGAATGATTCCTGATTGATTGACAGAGCCACTGGCATAGATCTCCTGGCTTGTATTGCCAATACAAAGCAAAATGGATGTATCTAGTTATTATCTCATTATTAAGTTCACCCGAACAACCGCAATTACCGAAGAGGATAAGCCCTGACAGCAAAACGAAACCCAGAGACTCCCTTCAGAACCTGATCTGCTCCCAGAACGTAGGTGAGGTCTCGAGTTGCCACACCCAGCGCCAACGACAGTCTGCACCCAAACACAGGGGTTTAACTATGTGCCGCAGCAGAAGTGGGCTTTTGTTTTGTTTCTGGTTGAATGGTTGGTGGGTTGGTTGCTTGGGGTTTTTTTTGTTTGTTTGTTTGTTTGTTTTTTTATGTTTTTCTTTTAGACAAGGTCTCACTGTGTAGCCCGAGCTGAGCTGGAAATTGACCCGGCTGGTCTTGAAGTCACAGAGTTCCACCTGCCTTTGCCTCTGTCTCTGCCTCTTGAGTGCTGAATGATAATAATGATAATGATAATAATAATTTAATATAGACATAATTAAATGTTATTTTCAGGAGCCAATTCTGGCCTTCTACCTTGACGAGGCAGGGCCTCCCTTGTTTCGGCTGCCACAGTGTACATCAGGACAGTGTACATCTCCCACACACTCCCAGTGATTCTTTTTTTTTTTTTTTTTTTTTTTTTTTTTTTGGTTTTTTGGAGACAAGGTTTTTCTGTGTAGCCCTGGCTGTCCTGGAACTCACTCTGTAGACCAAGCTGGCCTCACACTCAGAAATCCGCCTGCCTCTGCCTCCCAAGTGCTGGGATTACAGGCGTGCACCGCCACCACCTGGCCCTCCCAGTGATTCTTTATTCTCCCTCCCATCTCAGCCTAGGAGTGCTGGGATGGATCACAGATACCTGCCCTACATCTACCTTTTCCTACTAGTTCCAGGGACTGGGCTCAGACCTTTAGTTTTGCGTGGCTAGCACTTTTATCTTCTTAGTTACCTCCCCGGGCCCTACAGAAAATGTTTGAAAAGTACAGATCATGGCACAGGGATTAGCTGTAGCTCAGCAGCAGAGCGCTTGCCTAGCGTGTGAAAGGTCTTCAGCGTGGTCCCAGCACAGGGCGGAGAAGGAAGAGAGAGACGACAAGGAAAGAATAGATGCAAACAGCGCAGAGGAAGAGAAACCACTCGGTCCAGGAGGCAAGCAAGCAGATTCCCAGCTCTGCTTGACCCATGTGACAATACCCTTGGAATCAATAAGAGAGGTGACAGAGGCCTAGAATTTGAGGTGGGTGGAGCTAAGCTGAAGGGGCCAGATCTTCAGGAGCCATGGCCATCTTCAAGAACAGGCTGCAGGTTGAGGCGGGGAAGGGGAGAGAGTGCTCCCAGGTCACTGTGGCTGAGACTAACAGGAGACTGTGAGATGCTGAGAGTTCGAGTCTGCCCCATGTATCTCCTTGTTATGAAGCTTTGAGACACTGATGAACACATCAACCTCAGGAAGGAACTTGAAGAGAAAATTACTGGGGTGGTACAGAGGTGAACAGAGCCCTCATTTAGGATGGAGCATGTAGGCCTACACGTTTTGTGTTAGGAAGTGTCAGAGGAATTAATACTCTGGTTTGTCTCTAAGAAAGTTTAATTTTGTTTTACTGTGTTTGAGTGTTTTGCCTGAATTATGAATGTGTACCACTTGCATGCCTGGTACCCATGAAGGCCAGAAGAAGGCATCAAAACCCCTGGAACTGCAGGCACAAATGGTTGAGAACTGAGGTGGGCACAAGGGATTGAGCCCAGGTCCTCTGCAAACGCAACAAGGAGCCTTACCATTGAGCCAACACTCTAGCCCCTCACCCGCCTCCATAGCTAGTCTGGAAGACAAAAACCACATACAACTAAGATAGTTGCATAAAGAACCATTAGCTACATTGGGTCCTATTGGTTGCAATACAAAAAAATGGAGCAAAACTCTACTGCAGACCCAGCAACTGTTGTCAGCAGGCTACAGCTATGCATCTAAGAGAAGACATGCAATCCTGCTGTAATGCTGGTGCATGACTGCAATCCCAGCACCAGGAGGACCAGAGGTTCAAGGTTATTCCTTTTTTTTTAAAGATTTATACTGTAGCTGTCTCCAGTAGCTGTCTCCAGACACACCAGCAGATTTCATTACAGATGGTTGTGAGCCACCATGTGGTTGCTGGGATTTGAACTCAGGACCTCCAGAAGAACAGTTGGCACTCTTAACTGCTGACCATCTCACCAGCCCTCAAGGTTATTCCTGATTAGGGAATTTGAGTTTAGTTCGGGCTACACAACGACCTGTTTCAAAAAGAGGAGAATGGGGAGCTGGCCAAACGGCTTAGCCGATAAAGGCGCTTGCTACTAGGGCTAAGCACCTGAGTTCCATTCCCAGGACTCACTTACTTAATAGAAGAGGACAGACTCCTGCAAATTGTCCCCCTACAACTTTCTACCCCCTACAACAAAACCACCATAAACAAATGAATGTATAAAAAAATTTAAAAACAAGGCAACACCACAGAAATGGATGTCGGAAATAGCCTCAGAAGCAGTTTGCAGGGGCTGGCGAGGTAGCTGGACAGGTAAAAGCACGGCTGCTTTTCCAGGGGGCCGAGGTTCCATTCTCAGCACACACATAAGACCTGCACGCCTCATCCTAGTATACAAGACAGACATCTGCTATCTACAACTCCAGTTCCAAACAACCAATGCCCTCTTCTGGCCTCGGAGGGCAATACATAAACGTGGTACACATGCATGCGGGCGAAAACATACCTACAGAAAAAAGAAGCGCATCTTGGAACAATGCAGTTTGCATAGAGGACGTGCCTTCCCGTCTTTTTCTTTTATTGTCCTTCAGAATTATTAGCCTCAACTGTGTATGGTGGGACATGCCAATCATCCCAGTACTCAGAATGTGGAAGCAGGAAGGCTGAGAATTTGAGGCCAGCCTAGACTATAAGCTGAGATATTGTCTCGAGAAGAACAAACCAGAGAAAATTCAATACAAAACTTACAGCCCTATCGACTACTTGGCCAGCAAGTCCACATAGCACATTCGAGTGTAGCAGATGTTATCTACAGAACTCAGAAAAGGCCCGCAAAGCATCTGCCTCTTGTGTGGAGCGAGTGGCGCTTAGAAGAGCAGCTTTATGTGCTCAAGCCACTGGGTGCAGAGCCGTCCCTGCAGCCCAGCCCTGCACTGTCATGAGCTGTGTGTCCTGAGCCCCCGTTTGTGTATATTATTAATTCACCTGAACGACTTGCTGCTTCCAGCTCAACAGATCAGCATATTATCAGTGGTACCAAGATATCAGAGGACTCAGGTCTCCTCGGTCTATCTGATGACAGACGTTGAGACACCTTGTGGATCCCTGAAGCAGGGTGGGGAAGGTGTGCTGTGGACCTTGTCAGATGCAAGCAAAGTGGTGCTTCTGGTCCTTAAAAGTTGGTATGGAGCCGGGCGGTGGTGGTGCACGCCTGTAATTCCAGCACTTGGGAGGCAGAGGCAGGCGGATTTCTGAGTTTGAGGCCAGCCTGGTCTACAAAGTGAGTTCCAGGACAGCCAGGGCTACATAGAGAAACCCTGTCTTGAAAAAAACCAAACAGCAACAAAAAAAGTATGGAGGAATTTTTTCCTAACTGAGTCAGTAGCTGCATAGATGTCAGGAACTACACAGTCACACCACTGTACTCAAGCAGTATTGGTTCCAGGACTCCAAGTGGATACCAAAATTATCAATACTCAAGTCTCTAGTATGCAGTGGTGCACTGATTGCACATCACATACCACCTCCTCTGTGCTTTAAATAATCTCTATTTTACGTCTAGTAAGTGCTATTTATATAGTTTTTGCTGTGTTATTTATGTATTATTATTATTATAACAAGAAAAGAACTGTGCATGTTCAGAACAGTACAGACACTCTAGACCTATCTATATAATTTTTTATTCACATTTATAGGGGGACACATGATAGTATGTAGAAGTCACAAAATCAGATTCTCTTCTTTCACCATATGGGTCTTGGGAATTGAACTCGTGTCCTTGGGCTTGGTGGCAGGTGTCTCTCTTCTCCCCGAGCCATCTCAATGACCACTAACTACATTGTTGATCTGTGGCTAGTTGAATCCACAAATGAAGAACCTGTTGTTACAGGAGGACCGCTGCATCAATTTCCATTATTTTAATATAATTACTATTTCTAGGACCACAATGTAATTGGATTCACCATTTGATAAATTGTATGGAAATTTGTGGCCAATACCCAGTAGGTCTGCCTTCTTCATGGGCAAAATGAAGTGGGGTTTCACCAACACTGCAGGTGACTTCAGACTTGCAGTGATCTGCCTGCCCCTAGGTGTTGGGATTTGAGGTGTGCATGGCTACTGAAGTCTTTAGAGGTGATTCTCTCGGCTATGTCTCTAGGACTGCGGGATGCTGGCAGAGAGGGTAAGTTTCATTGGCTTCCACTGGGTCCATCTTGGTCTTCATCCCATACCCTCAGGACTAGGAATGTAACTACACAAGTGACCCATGCATTGACCAGGGGCAGCTCTGACGAGAAATACCCAAGACTGGATGTTGTCACCAGCCCTGTGCCTTTTCTCCTATCCCATTCCCCCTTTCTCTTTCCTTTCTTTTTCTTTGGATAGTTTTAAAAGATTTGAACTTGCCTTGGTACAGTGTGTTGTGACTTTAATCCTAGCACCTGGGAGACAGAGACAGGTGGATTTCTGTGAGTTCGATGTCAGACTAGTATACACAGCAAGTTCCAAGCTGGCAGAGTCATGCCGTGAGACCCTAAAGGGGGCACCACATAAACCCGACCAGCACCAGTGTCGGGGATGGGGGGGGATCGGAGGGGCAGACGCTCTCGGGCTAGGGAAATGACTCAGTAAAACGAGCCATGTATTCATTAAGACCTGAATCGCCCCAGCATCCACAGAAAAAGCTAGCTGTAGTGATTTGTATCTAGGTCTAAACAGGCAGATCCCTGGAGCTCAAAGGGTAATCAGTCTAGCCAAATCAGCAAGCTTCGTGTTCAATAAGAGATCCTGTCTCCGAGAGAGAGAGAGAGAGAGAGAGAGAGAGAGAGAGAGAGAGAATAACAGAGGAAGATGCCTGATATCTATCTCTTGCCTCACACATGCAGGAACACGTACCCACACGTGCATACACACAAGTCAAAATTTAAAGAAGTTGTCGTTGTTTGGAGTCATTCCTCAGCTACATAGTGAGTTTGAGGCTAGCCTGGTCTACTTGAAACCCTGTCTCAGAAAATAAAAAGATATACACAACACTACTTTGCAACCCAGCAGCTAGGAAAAGGCAAGACACATTCACGGTATCATCTGTGAGCTTCAGTTTCTTCATACAGCATATGAAGAACTAGGAAGCAAGAAAATGAACCGTGAGCGAGGTTTAGGTAGAGAGGGCAAAAGAGGTTTTGCCTCAAGCATGCTGTGGTCCACCCTGGTCTGAAATCCTTTCAGAAACTGGGTTTCTAGAAAGCTTTGTCTGTCTTGGGCCCGAGGGCGTGGCAGAGGCAGGAGTTACAGGTGCGGAGATGGGGGTTGGGTCGGGGAGCCAGGGAGCTGGGGAGCTGGGGAGCCAGGAGGAAGCTTTAGGGGAACTTCAGCATCTTGCTGGCGCCGGATCTCCCCCGGTGGCCGCTCCTCCTGGAGGTCTGGGCGGGGCGCTCCTCCCCGGGGCACGAGCTGCCAGACTCCCCTCCCGGTGCCTGAGGCCAACCCCCGGGGAGACTTACAGAGCAGAAGGGATTCAAAGGAGCCTTGTCAGGTACAGGTGTGTGCATTCCGGGCCTGACAGCCGCCTCCCCGCCTGCTCTCCTGGCCGTTTGTCCGAAGGCGTTCTGCTAAAGAAAGCCGCCTTGTTTAGCACAGTTGCCAACCCGGGCTTCCTGCCCGCTTCCCGCGGGAGCGCGAGCTGGCTGGCCGGGACTCTATGCCTTCAAGCCCATCGCATCCTCATCGCTTCGGTGAGGCTCTGGAAACGCACATATAACCTTTAGACCTATAAGAGGCGGCGGAGGGAAAGACCTCAGCCTCTGCCCACGTACGCTTGAGTCCTTAGCTAAGGGTAGTCCCCAAAGTAAAGTCAGCTCCAAAAGCTGGGAGCCCAGCCAGCGCGAGCGGACTAGGGACTCAGGCTTGGACCGTGCTTAGGAAGAACAGTTCCCCATCCAACCTCTAGGTGGCAGGACTCTTCCCGAGAAATAATGCTGGGCATAGCCCTCAGAGCCGGGCATCGGCATTTTAGTTCATTTCCAAGCTTATCAATTTCCCATAGGAGTTAAAGGCTTAGCATCCATGGAAGGCATCGCAGTGGGGCAGAAAAGCCATGATCCCAAATCAGGATTCATGGTTCCAGCTAGTGTTAGCAGGCGCTCTCCTCCCAATTCATTGAATTCTTAAGGCATGCCCTTTTCTCTTTCTCTTCTCTCTTCCCCCACTTCCTCAATCCTCTATAGGGGTAAAACTGCATAAGAAGGAATGCATAGATGCATGAGGAAGCGTCATTTCTCCTCCTCCAAATACACTTCACCTTAACTCACAGCCTGGCTAGGAAACCCCTGCGTTCCCCACCCACCTACTCCCCACCGCCCCGTTCTCTGGGAAATGAATTTTATAAGCAGAGAATGAAAACATAAGTGATCTGTGGTTATAACTCCGTACTAAGTTTTACTAAAGCTCAAGGAAAGTAAGTCTTCTGGGAAAGTTAGATGAGGTTTTCTGGAGCTATTGGGTCTGGATGAAGGAGCAGGCTTTTGAAAGACGCTAGAAATTTCCAACAGTGGAGAGAAACATAGACCATCAGGCTGCACCGTATTTGTAGAAGAATATCACCGTCTTCAGGGATGTGTGAGTCCATACTGGCAACACAAAAGAGTCATCACAACACTAAAGCTAATTAGAACAGATTGTAGAACATACCCAGGAAGTCTGGTGAAGCGGATCCTTTTCTCTCTCAAAGGCTGGTTGTGGTGTAATACCTTTAATCCTAGCTCTTTGAGTCAGAAACAAGTGGATCTCTGCGAGAGCATTTGCAATGCACAAAGCCCTGAGCTCCATCCCCAGCGCTGCCTAAACCATACGTAGTGGTGCAGGTGCACGTAGTAAGAACTCAGGAGGCAGAGACTGAAGGATTGACTAAGGAATGCCAAGGCCTGGAGAAAGAGTCTCCCCCAAGGAAGAGAAGAGCACCCTAATTGTTTATACCACAGCAAATGTCAGTCCTGGAAACACACATACAAGTAACACCCAGAGTAGGCAGGTTATATTCAGATATATATATACATATATATGAATTCATACACATATATGAATATTAATATACATACATATGTATATATATGCAAGAAATGACAACAAGCCCACGCCCACAGTGACACACTTGCTCCAACAAGGCCACACATCCTAATAGTGCCACTCCTTGGGCCAAGCATATTCAAACCACCACAGATAGCAAAGAACATACTGGAAAGACACAAAAAACACAAACTTCACTATGTAAATGTATCACATGTGCATTCTGAATACAGAGCAGACCAAGCACAGGGAAAACAGAAATAACTGTCTGAGGTAATTGCAAAATAATGTTGCTGTCATACTTCAAATTACAAAAAGGCTCCATTTTTTTCTTCCTTCCAGTCTCCCTGATAATTTGTAATATCCCTCTCCCCTCCTCCAAGATATGGTTTCTCTGTGTAGCCCTGGCTATCCTGTAACTCACAGAGATCTGCCGCCCTGTGCCTCCTGAGTGCTGGGATTAAAGGCATGTGCCACCACTGCCTGGTATAACTGTAATTTTAAAAATAATTTATTTATTTTAAAGTATCAAGAATTTTCTCTCTCAAAGGCTGGTTGTGGTGTAATACCTTTAATCCTAGCTCTTTGAGTCAGAAACAAGTGGATCTCTGCGAGTTTGAGGCTGATCTGGTGAATTCTGGGCTAGTCAGGGCTTCATAGTAAGACCTCCTTTTTTAAGATGGAAGGAAGGAAGGAAGGAAGGTTGGGATGGAGAGATAAATCAGTGGTGCTCTTCCAGAAGACCTAAATTCGATTCTCAGCATCCACAGTTACTCACAACTGTCTGGAACTCCAGCTCCAAGGGATCCGATCCCCTCTTCTGGCCTCTCTGGGCACCGCGTATACATAGTACACAAACACGTGCAGACAAAACATGCACGGACATCAGACAATAGTAAAATGAAATAATTTAAAGTATTTTTAAGAAATTCTCTCTCTCTTTAAAGAGTTAACTTATTATCCTATCATGTCCTTAGACCAGAGTCTGGACTAGAATCAAGGTTGAAACTGCAGGCAGAAAGCTGCGCAGGGTGGCACAGTCTGTAGTCTATGCCCTCTGGAAGGCAAGAAAGGCAATCACTAGTCTGAGAACAGCCTGGACCACAAGGAGATCCAGGCCACTCCGGGCTACTTAGGAGGTGTCCCGAACAACAAAACAAAAGGCAAACAGCAGCAACAACTCAACAGACTTTAGATACACTTAGCCCTGGTGCTGGGAAAGAGGGGGAGGGAGGGAGGGAGGGAGGGAGAGAGGGGAGAGGGAGGGAAAACAGACTTTGTCCTGAAATCCTTTACTCCCATTACTACAGAATGTAACTTAATTTGAGGAAAGGGCTATTGCAGATATAATAGGCTAAGCTAAAATGAAGTCATAGTGCATTGCAGTAGGTCCTTAGTCCTGGTGGGTGACTTTGTAAGAATGCCATACTGTACTGGCGAGATGGTTCAGTGGTTAAGAGTGCTTGCTGCTCTTCCAGAGGCCCTGTGGTAGGTCCCAGCTCTGGTGTCAGACAGTTCATAGTTTTCTTTATCTCCAGCTCTGGGGGATCCAGCTCCCTCTTCTGGCCTCTGCAGGCACACACAAACATGACACGTGTATATACACATATATAAATAACGATAATTGTGTTTGGTTGGTTTTGTTTTTTGAGTCAGGGTTTCTCTGTGTAGTCTTGGCTATTCTGGAACTCACTCTGTAGACCAGACTGGACTTGAACTCAGAGATCTGCTTGCCTCTGCTGGGATTAAAGGCATGTGCCAGCACTGCTCAGCAAGAATAAAAGTATTTTTTAAGAAGACAGCCAGGCAGATACACACACACACACACACACACACACACACACACACACACAGCTTACATTAGTGTGAACAATGGCAGAGGGGTACAGCTAGACACTAAGGAACCTAAAAGTTTCTGGTGACATCAGAAGTAAGAGAAAGTCACAGACAAATCCTGCAGTTGGGCAGATCCCTCAGCTAGCCCTTCATTTCGGATTTCTAATCTTCAGAACTATGTGAGAAAAAATGTCCCGAGTTTTTGTTCTGTTTGAGGGGGTGGGGGTTACAGAAACAAAGTCTCTCTGTGTAGCCCTGGCTGGCCTGAAACATCCTCTATAAACAGGCTGACCTCAAACTCACAGACCTCCACTTGTCTCTGCCTCCCAAGTGCTGGGATTAAAGGCACATGCCTCCACACCGGGCTAAAATTTCCCTTCTTTTAAACCACTTAGTGGATGATACTTTATTCTGGGATCAGTAGGAAATTCTAAAGAGAGAGAAATCCTGACCAAGCATTATTTGAATAAAATTCTCCAACGTTTACTAACCAACATGTATATGATTTTTTTTAATGTTTTATTTTATGTTTTATTAATTTTATTGTATGTATGTATATACATATACATATGTGGGGGTGTGTGTGTGTACCTTCTGAAAACAGGAACCTTGGAAATCCAAAGAGATGTTGAACCCCCTGGAACT